>RXID01014224.1:1200000-1800000 GCA_005019695.1 Trichopus zeylanicus subsp. travancoricus
CACAAGCTATTGGCGATGCTATCAAAATAAAAGAAATTATTGTTTATACCTTATTGGCTATAAAAATACTTGAAATAATGAAGTTATCGCCTACACCTTATTTGCTATGGAAATACTTTAAGGTCAACGGAGTTATCGCTAATACTTTATTAGATAACAAAAATACTTCGACCCAAAAGAAGTTATCGTGGATTCCTTATTAGCTAAAAAAATACTCCAAATCATGAAGTTATCATCAAAGCTCAAAACTATTGAAAACACTTCAAACTTCTTCCATTCCCTTTCATGTCCCATCAGACAATGCCATTAATATTTGCTAAAGACTGAGTCAATATGAGTCAGATGCTATTTGGTCCGGTGTAGGTAAGTGAGACAACAACACATATCAAAACTTCTGCTTCACTCATCCCTTCTCTTTACCTTTCTTTATTCCGTTCATATTTTTTGTAATCTCATAGTGAATTCATTGTAAAGTGAGGGATTCCTAATAATTATCGAGATAATTAACAACAGAAGATTACGCTTGTTGAAAATTAATATTTTCACAATACCTGATAGTATACTTTAAATTAAAATAAATCTTGATTTGCAATTTGAGGTCACTCCCGGGGTCTGCGCTATCCCAGTGGTCAATTTTGATTGCACAAATTTTGGCACATCTAATGGGACTTAACTTCTTCTCCAAGTTTAGAAACCTAGTTAATACAATGGAGACATTGATAAAATAGAATTACGATTAAAAATTAATCAATTGTGTTCTCTTTTGTAGAAGAAAGAATCAAATAACAATAATAAAGAATATCTCTATCTCAAGATACATTATCATACTGGTGGCAGGCTTAACTATGTATTTACCTTAGTCAATGGTTGCTATGGAAGTAGCTAAAGTTTAGATCACATTTGGGACTATCTTTGACATCGTCTAGTTCAAGAAGACACCTATTATTGCACCAATTGAAGTTGTCATTATGCAAAACTAACTCATTTCTCCCCTTTCATCAAGTAGAAAGAAGCCCAATATCATCAATCTCAATGAGAAGGGCTATTCAAATGAGGAGCTAGAAGGTATATCTTAACCAAGAAGGATATTAGTCTCCTAGAGATTAGGACCGAAATAAAGCTTAGTTTTTAGCTGTCTTCACCCAACTCCTCACAGAGAGCAATCCAAAGCAAATCTGGACATAGGCATCGATGAGAAAGATCTCCTCCTGACTGTCATAAGAAAAGAAAAAGCTATTGAAATCTTCAATCGACTTGGAAAACCTATACCTTAAATGAAGTTAGTCATTACCATCCCTACTTCCAACTCCTTCACTCTATTAAGCAATTTAGAGAAGGGGAGGAGTAAATCACAAAGGGCACAGTCTTATCTTAAAACTATGGGAAAAGGGTAAATTACCAAATAAAACCACAAGAGTTATTGTAAAGCTATAACTCAGTATAAGAACTCACAAAAAGAGACCACCTATATTGTCAAAGTCATTTCTTATTATGCCTCTCGGAAGAACTATGAGTATGCACCATAATCAGCCAAACACCAAAAGAAAAATGTCCGAGTAAGGCTTATTCTAAGAGGAAAGACACTTGTGAACTAATCCTTATTATCACACTAAAGAGAAGGTGTGATGATTCACTCCATAAATACTCTTGAATGAGACAAATCGACTGATGGGAGAAGTTAGCCTCAACCTAAAGCTTAGGCTTGATTCTTAAGACATAGATTATCATGTGTTGACAAAAGCATTGATCATAATTGAAAGCTCTAATCAAGAATAACACATAGGCAATCGTGAACAGCACGTAGCTTACTTTGTGATTGTGAATATTCAAGTAATAGTCTCTCGTTATTACTCCACCAATTTTCAATAAGCTTAATAGGAGTCGCATTCAAGTGGTATGCTAGCTTGCAACTAGAATTTATACAAACTTAGGAACAAATAAAAGAGATATTTTGAATCAGGTTCAGAGAAGTTAGCAATAAAGTGACCATTACAGACCTTATCTCAACACCAAAATATGATAATGAGTCGATTCTAAATTATGTCATACGATGGAGAGATATCAGCATTAAATGTGAATAACCTATGATCCAATTTGAAATAATAAACCTAGTTCTCAGCAATATAAAAAAAATGGATGACACCTTATCTGAGTGTCTCTTCTATCGATACCTTCTAAGACCTCATCATATAAGTTAAGAAGTTGGAAAGGATTGGCCCACCAACTTTATCTAATTCACAAAGTTTCAAGGCAGAAAAAAGATAAAGTGTGGAGAGCCTTCAAAAAATGTGAGGGCTACAATCACAACAACTAAATAAAAGAAACCTCTGAACCTCAATACAAACAAGGATAACCCTCAGAAGCCACCAACTCTTGGAGGATATAGAGAAGTGGAATGATCTAATGATCTCTAATAAAGATTTAAAAAGAAATATACTTTTAAAAGAAAAAGAGTAGCTAAAATCCCTGAAATTAGACCTCTAATTACAAGTATCTAAGAGGCCAAGTAAGGCTAATAAAATAGATCACCCCAACTATTATCCTTACCATTAAATTTTTGGGCACACAATTGAAGATTGCTATATGTTCAAAGAATGGATCGAGAAGTAATACCAAGAAGATAAACTAACTCTCTCGAAGGTAGTCTTATTCAAAATTCTACCAAGTATATTAATTATATTACTGTGTTTGAGGACCATGAATCACTTGCTGAAATTCTCTTTGAAGAAAAAGCACAACTTATCCTTGAATAAGGGCATTTATGGAATGTATACATTTTAAAGAGGTTGAAGAAACTAATGAAGAAGATGACTAGAAATCTTAGAGAGTTTGGAATAGTGATGAAGAAAGCCTCATTAAAATAAACAACCTCACCTATTCGAAGCATCAAGAAGAGAAAGAACAGGAGCAAGAAGAAGAAGCCGGTTCAACAAATAAATATAATGTAAAGAAATCAGCCATATAGGAATATATTGAGACTCTTGATGAATATGTTCAGGGAGAAAGAAACTAAGTAACCCTTGAAGAATTCTTTTCTAAGAAACTCAAAGACTTATTAGAGGACCTTGGTGTGAAAAATGAAGAAAGTGAACTTCCAATGGTAACATGCTTTGCCATATTTACCGTTGGAGATTTACAACCAAGCCGATCCCCAACTTGTCGCTTCAATAATGAGAAAATTTAGGGTACAAGACAGGAAGAAGTAAATAAATTTGTTGAGGATGTTACTGATGAAATGAAAAATCTCAAGGTCTTCTTAAGGGCTACTCTCGAGATGATTATCTTAGAGAACAGTTTACTTGTAAGTACGACTATAGCATGCTCAAACTACAGTTAGGTACTGTGAAAAAACTAGCTACAACTAATATAAAATTGTCGAAGGGCAAATATAAATGTTGAATGGGCATATAAAGGCTATGGTTGTCCATATAAAAAGTGTGATAAATACGACTACCATGCTGTATAAGGAAGTCAAGGGAATGGATAAAGTATTAGCATATTAGACAAAGTCATACAAAAGATCTTATACAAATGGTGGGAAACCACTTACTCACCCTCTTTAGGATCAGAATAACCATGCATGCCACTTACTCCAGAGATAAGTCAAGAAAGTTAGACACCATCGAAGAGAGTTATCTAAATCTATGACCTCTTCTCGCATGGTGACTCGTACGTCCGAGGTGAACAATAATAAGCTACTATCCTAGTCTCCATCAGGCAATCTAGAAAATAATACTCAACCCACTAGGTTTGGTGTAGTCCCAATCCTAGAGCCTATGGAAGAATGCGCTTTACCAACTTTAGAGGAATTATGCATACAAAGCACAGATGATGAATATGACTCTATGACTAACTTAGTATAACTTTATGACTATTTCAAAAGGCCTCACACTAGCAAACGCTAAAGAAAAAAAGCACGTATTTCAAGAGAGGATCAAGCAAGCTAACACTTAAGCTCATTTCGCCCCCATGTCAAGTCAATCTGAATATCCACAATCAAATTAATCTGAATGCCCACGAAAGAATCATCCTAAATACAAAGTCTTGAAGAAGGTTATACTAGCAAATGTAATAGAAGGGTTTATCCAGAGAGTGTCTGAAGACCTTTCTATGAAGAAACCCCATGTGCCCAATTTTGATATTGAATAGGATGATTATCAGTTAATTACATCCTCTAAGAATATTCAACAAACTACTAACTAGAGGCAAGGGTCCACTACTTACTATTGCATAATTAACCTCGGGAGTGATTCTGAAGACAAACCTTATTAGTCTCATAATGCCAAATTTTAACTAAGGAGAACAAACTAGATACAACTCTGAGGTGGAAAGGTGCAACTTCCGAGATGAACTCCAATGCCTAGGGATAAGACATCCCCAAGGACAAGAAAAAGAAAATTCAAATAAATAAGGGTATTGAGCCCTTGCACACTAAAGTTACACCCAAAAAGATAGAATACAATATAGCAACCCACCTCAAAAAGATCTCTATCATGTTGAGTGCATTTGATGTTTTGATGATATTATAAGAATTCAGGGATATATTAGTGCACATTTTATAGAATCCGACCAACTTTCAAGCATACTTTACTGAAAAAAAATGAAGAAGTCTTTGTATGTATGCTAAACTCCCACCATTACCTTCACAAATGATAACCTACTACTTAGGATAACAAACCACAGTAGGTTATTGTATATCATAGGGAACAGTGATGGGATCAAGATTAAATGCATCTTGATTGACCTAGGTTCCTCAGTCAACTTGATGACTCTCTAAATTCTGAGAGTTCTAACTTTGGATGTGTGTCACCTATCATCTAGATTATAACCATACAAAGGGTTGGTTAGAATAGTCAAACAACTCTAGGAGCCATGACTAATCCTCTGAAAGTAGGTGAAATGATAATATAGGCCAAGTTTTATGTGATCGATACTGATGCGTTATACAAATACTACTAAAGAGGCCATGGCTACATGAAAATATAGTAGTACGATTAACCTTATATCAATACCTCAAATACTTTGAGGATAGTGAAGAATACCGAATTAATAGACCTGTACACCCTTTTGATATTTATAAAATGCATTATAATGATGCAAAATATTATCAGAGATCCGATGCAGATAGAGGGTTTTCTTCTATCAGTCAAGTAAAGTAAAAGATTGCTAGTCTAATTTTTACTCCTCCTTACTTAGAAAGAGATTCTCACCTAACATCTTCATATGAAGAAGCCCCACAAGTCTATCTGAGTAGTTATACTTTTGAAAAAAAAAAGATGATAAAAGAGGCTAAACATAAAATACTCCTTGTTACTAAAGTTTCAAAAGTTGAGCATCAATGTCATGGAAGAATTAACGACTTTTTACATTCCTCCACAACGTAAAGGAGAAAAGAAAATATTATTTTACAAAATAATCCCTTATACCCCAAGCATACATAAAATCTTGGAGATTGAAGACTTAGCAGATAATTGTGACCATCGACCAGTAGTTATGCCTAAATATTTCTTAGACCAGGTTCATTAGATAATTAATAAATTTAGCTGTGGATGTCCACAAATAAAGAGAGAGAGAGAGAGAGAGTCATTTCTTCAAGAATTAGACTATATTACTCTAAACATCTACATGTGTCTTATAGTCAACATTAGACCTTTCTCTAATATTCAAGATAACCAAATAATATCAATACCCTCTAGCACATGTGTTGAGGTGGTCGTGACTTATCAAATATCACAAGAAGATGACATCCTTGATGAAATTTCATCTAAACTAAAATAAAGCAGGCTTGATACAACCAAAATGCCCTTAGACAAACATTCGCCAAATCTCACTTGACATGTGAATTATTTGGTGAAGAAATAATCCTCAAACTAAAAAAAGCTCCATTAAAACTTGAGGATCGAGGACAAGTCACAGCCATTGAATGGATGGAGATTAATCTAGGCTCAGAGGAAGACCTCAAGTTGACTTTCATCAGCACTTAACTTTCAAGAAAAGCCAAACCAAGCTTAAAGCAGTGCTCCAAGAGTACATTAATTATTTCGAATGGAGTTATAAGGAGATATTTGGACTACATCCTGAAGTTACAATCCACAAACTGACCATCAATCTCAAACATTTACTTATTAAATAAACATATAGAAAGATGAAACTCGACCTAGAACAAAAAGTGATAGAAGAAATAAAGAAACTGTTAAATTTTGTAAACAAATAAATGAGCATGAACTACAGAAGAATGATAAGCAATTATTATTATACCTTTTGCATTAATGTACATGTCCTAATGTTCCTCTTCAGGGGGATAATAAGGTCGCATTGTCTCTAGTGGAGTCTGAACTAAAGCCTTCACTAGACAAGAACATATTCTCCAGATTTGCGATCTCAATATTCTAGATTGCCGCAAACATAGTCCCAATATGAGTTAAGCAAATCGTGACAATTTGGAAATGAAAAATACATTAATAAATTAGATAGTAAATTTAGAATATATGATAAGTCAAATAACATATAAATAGTCAAACAATAAAATTAGGAATATATGACAAGTCAAACAGTATATAAAGAGTCAAATAACATAACTTGGAATATATGCCTTGCATGTGCCCTCCATGTGTAACCCCTATGCGCTCTCTATCCCCTTTGCTTGTCATCCTTGTGCATTATTCATATTCTCCCCATATGCTCTCCATGTTTTCCTTGTATTCTTCTTATGTTCTCTCATGTTATTCTCTTGTCTTGTCCATGTTCTCTCCATGTCATCCATGTATCTTATTTGTGTATATCTTGTGTCCTTCTTGTATTCTCTTTGTATTCTCCCTATGTTCTTCTTAGGTTTTTTTTGTATTTTATTTGTGTTCTCACATTCTATCCTTGTGCCCTACCCATGTCCTCTCCATTTTCTCCCCATATCATCTTCTTGTTCTACTCTTGTCCTTTTCATATTCTCCCTATATTCTCTCTATATTCTCCCTGTGTCTGTCCCCATGTTCTCCTTGTGTCCTCCCCATTTTCTCCTTGTGTTCTCATTATATTCTTCTCATGCCTGTCTTCAAGTTTTTATTGTATCCTCCCCGTGTATAATTTACCTTAGCAATCCATTTAACTTGTATCCAAACACTCTAAGAACCATATTGACTTTGAAATGGACCAAATTCTTAAACATGACTCCATGGATTAGAATTTTATATTAACATTATATTTGGGGTACAATAAAAGAGAATGATTTAATTTGAAGGTTAACTTCAAGGATTTGCCATTCTTCAATGAAATGAAGGAAAACTCAAGTGCAAGAATATAAATTCAAGTCATGGTAAAGATGAAGAAACTACTAATCATCTAACAGAGAAGTAAGAAGAAAAATTAGTTCAAAACCATATTCAAGAAAGAATAAATTAGTATAATTGTTCACTTCTAAGAAAGAGAAGGAAGAATTTGAATGATGTCATACCTCCTTGCTCTCTTTTGAATCAATATTTTCTTTGTTATTGGTTAGTAGTGGTTGTCAGTGGGTGTTGACTGGCAAGAGTGCGAGGTCGTCATAGCCCGTCAAGATAGGGGAGCAATGTCAAAGCTGGTGGCCAAAATGCTTTGGGGAGTGGCTAGTTGGGGATGATTTGGGCATGAATTTGACTTTGTGATTTGGGGCTAGGGATTAAAATGAGTTTCAAACTCTTGTTGCCGAATATAAGTTTGTATAATGTAAACATAACAATGTTTGTGATACCTCATTACGCCCAACATTAAACCACAAAAATAAATGAACAATATAAAAAAATAAAAATTATATATCAAATAGAGTTAAGGCTTATTACAATTAAGAAAAAATATAGTCTAAAGAAAACTCATAATCTCTACAATAAGAAGTATAATTCAATATCTATTACATAATTTTCTTACTATAATCTCTCAAATAGGAAAATAAAATAATCTAGGTGCAATAGAAATTTCAACCACGAGTACACCTGCATGAGTTGCCACCACCACAAGCATGTGTCAACTTTTCTTTTGTGAATGAAAAAATAGAATGAGTCAAGGATATTCAGTAGAGAATTACCATTTCAAATAATATTTGAGAGGTCAACAAAGAGAAAGGTAACAACATAATCAATAATAACAATAACAATGATGATTAAAAGAGCTATCAACATCCACAGAAAGAGATAAAATGATAAAAAATAATATTTACATTAGCCAATAATTAAGGATAGTGACTATAAACTCCTCTACTGAGCTTATGGAGTTGGTTGTACTCCCACCAGGTAGGGTCGTGTTGGCTTATATGGTAACCTTTGTGGGGAGAATAAAAGAGCTTTTGAAAATACAAATACATTTTAGATAAATAAAATCAAATCCTAATAGCATTTTCTAAGATAATTCACTATTCAAGAATTCAAACAATCTCATATATACTTTTCAATCACAAGTACTATAAAGATAAATCATAATAAAGAAAAAAAAATACACCATGAGTTTTACGTGATTTGAAAATCAATTGCTCTTACTTCATGATCCTTGCATCTCTCTTAAGGATGTCAATCACTCCACTAGTGATGTCATTTTTAAAGGTGAAATCAAGCCTTTATATTTATCTGCCAACTACAAGTGTGGATTTGTTTGGGTGAAGCTAAACCTGTTGCTCCATTGAAGCCTATTGCACACTCACACTCCAAACATCTAGGAGTATTTACAAGTGAAAAAGTGAAAAAGATAATATATTTGAAGCTCATGATAAAGTCTCTCAAGATGAGTACAAGGACAATTAAGAATTTACTTGAGATTAGAAGATTAAAAGTATTCTTAAGGATAAAAGACTTTGAGAGGGGGATACTTGCTCTAAAGATATTGAAAGTTCATTCCCTCTATAACTAAAGAAGTCCCAAGCCTTTATATATTCATTAGAGTAGAAACCTAGTCGTTTGGAAATCACCTCTGACTATCTGTGTCAAGTTTGGTCATCTGAACCTCAAGGTTCGTTCATCCGAACAGCTTTAATAGTCAAAAGTTAAACTAGCCGTTATATTGATGTCAGATATTTGATCTTCTGATGGTAAGGTTCAGATGTTCGAATATCACAAGTTCAAACATCTAACCAAAACTTCGAATGATCGAACTCTGAGTATGAATTTCTCAAAAGTTACAACTTTTAAACTTTGGTCATGCGATCCTGGGGTTCGGACTTTTGAAGCTGTTAGAAATTTCAAAGCTATTTCTATTATATTTGGGCATCCGAATCATGAAGTTTGGGCGTCCCAAGTTAATAGAAAAACTGCTATTCTTATTGTAATTTCAGCTTCATATTAGACATCATCTCAAATAACCTTGGCTTAAATGATGAACCGATAAAGACATTCCAAGTTTAGTTTGAGTGCTAACCAAAATCTCTAAAAATTAATCTCAAAATAAATTCTCGACTTGACTAAAATAAATGATAATCTAAACTTAATAAGCCATCTTAATCTCTTAAAGCCTTTTCAAGTCATCTTCAATTCGTCAAAGTTTCATTTATTGATTCACCATCACACTTTATCTTCAAGTCCATCTTTAAGTCCATCTACCCTTGAGGCTTCTAAATGACCTTAATCTTCATTTTGAACTTGACTTAGCTATTTACTACACATGCTCAAGATATTATTAAATACATGATTTGATTATCATAAAAACTACAAAAGACAACAAATCATACCAAAACTACGCATAAATTAGTTTATGGGTGTGATCGTTTTCCCTACTAAATGGGGTCGTATTTGTCCTTTTATAGTTTTGATGATGATAAAATTATATTTTTGATGGTTTATTGAGCTATGTAGCTTGTAACTAAGTCAAGATGGTTTATTGAACTATGTAGCTTGTAACTAAGTCAAGAATATAATGAGCTTTAAGATTGTTCAGAAGTCTCAAAGATAAGATGAATATAAAGATAATTATAAAGATTGAGGCGTAATGGTGATTCAATGAACATGAATTGAAGATATGTAGATAACTTAAAGATCACTCAAAAAATTGGATCAACTTTCTAGATTTAGACTTTTATTTTTACTTAAAATTGAGTCAAATATTTAATTGTTGATTCTATGATTTAGAGTTTTTTGGTGATGCTTTAACTTAATTTAGAATTCCTTCACCGACTTATTTTTCATGCAAGATAAGTTTTTAGTTAGTGTCAAAATGGATTAAAGTTGAAGGTAAACCAAGTGTAGATTTTCTATGAGTTTTAGACACTCGAACCTCATGGTTTGGATACTTGGATGTTTCAAAAAATCACTTAATTTCATTGACAACTCCAGATGCTCAAACTTATGCCTTAGACGATCGAAGTGTCCAAATTATGATTTCAAACTTTAAATTCTTTGAAACTTTAGTTGTCTGTTCCTCCTTTTGGTTGCCTAAAATAGAGGTTTGGATGTCCGAATTGTTGGATCAGATGCCTGAATCTATGACACCATTCAGTAATAACAATTTAAATTTGATTGTTAGAGCAGTTTAGACAACTGAACTTATACTCTAGATGCCCGAACACAGTAGAAAATAGCCAGTAACATCTAGTTTCTCCCCAATAGTTATTTAAGGGTTAGGAGCTTATTTCAGGAAGGACTTTACATCTTTGAGCATTCATTGAGATAGAAAATAAGATTTATCAAGTCTTCTAACTTTACAAGAGCTCTAAGTCTAGTTCTCAACTTTCAAATTTTCAAAACCCTTATACTCATCTTGAGAGGCTCTTGTAGTGAGGTAGAATTATAAATTTTTCATCATTTTTACTTGTAAATACTTCTAGAGTGTTAAAAATATGTGAGTGAAAAGCTCCAAAGGAGTGTCAAATTACTCAATTAGAGTAAAAATTATATCAGATTGGATTCACCGATGAAATAATATTACTAATGAAGTGATTTTAGTCCTCAAAGAATATAATAAGGATTGTGAAGTAGGTACGGTTGATCATTAAACCATGTAAACTTACAGTGTACTCTTCTCCTTGCTCATTTAACATTTTAACACTTGTGATTTTGTTATTTGTGGACTTGTGTGTTTGTGATTGTGAGTTGAATTAGTTTCGAGTTTTAAAAGTATATGTCTTATTCAAAAAACTTAATCTACCCCCTTCTTAAATTGTTTTTGGTTTTTAGATTGTATTATACTTCACTCCTAACTATTGACAGAGTAATGATCCTACTTAATCATACAATGGATCATACCTTCCAATTCTCAGGAGATTGGCTACTATTATATCGGATAGTTTTACTAATTTTTTGACCGAAAAGAGAAATCACTGAATGGTACTAATCTAATAAAAGTCCTACTGCATCTCCCAACATATTAAAGACCAACGCTATAACTAATATAAAATCAAAACTAGTAATTAATGAACTAGAAAATGAGATCAAAAAGAAGTATTTGATGTCACCAAAAGATTTATCATGAAAAATCGAGTCCAATAGCTACTAAATCATCAAATTTAGAGTTTAAATGAAAAAATTATAAACAATCGAATATAATTTTATAATTTAGCTCCCTAAAATAAATAAAATAATATTTTAAACCCTTTCGGGATGATCCTATTATTAGGATTAATGATAATTTATAAAACCCCTTGGATTCTCTCAAATTATAATTCAATTCTCCACATAAGGAACCTCCAATAAATTTGTACTTTAATACTTGAATTATTTAATATCATATAAGTCCTTTTCTTATGAATATCTTCACAATTAAGTCCTTAATCCTTAATATATCTATATTTCAAACTTAAATTTACTTTAATTATTCTCTAAATTTCTCCATACAAATTTCAACATGCTCATAAAAGTTATTTTTTTTATATTTAGATCATTCATACCTAATATATCCATAAATGTCATTGAATTTATAATAATTCCTCAACATGTGTTTGCCACTAATATCAAGATCTACTAGATTAATTTCAGAAGATCATATACTTAAATATTAGAGATGCCAGAAATACCCCAAAAATTGCAGAATCTTTTCAATTGACTCATTAAAAAAAAAGTAATTCAAAAAAAAACTTCACCCACATTAAAAATCTAATAGTGATTGTTCCAATCCTCTAATCATTCTGTACATTCTTACCATTGTCATTGTTTCTCGTTTCTATCTTTAGAAGAGCTTATGACGAGGATGTAAGAAAAAATTTGTTTACCCTTCGCTAATTGAGAGAATAAATCCTATCTCAATTAGTATTCAATACAGTCTATTTTTTTTTAAAATTTAAATATTAATTAATAAATAGCGATTAAATTATAATAATGACCACAAACAAAAATGTGCCCTTCAATACTTAGTAATTTAATTTTGTTTTCCATAAAGTACGGATACAAATATACTAAAGTATGTCTTCTAACATTTAATAAATTACGAGTAAAATAATCACATCATCATTAGGTATGATTGTTGGGTTCTACTTTTGGTGGAGATATTGCTCAAACTCTATAAATGTGTTTTCGATCCTCTCAATTTTAATGTGATATAGTGTTGGCTTTCCTTTTCGAGGTTTAGGCTAACTACGCAATCTCTTGGAGATTAAATCTGCTAAAAGGGTGGGGAGCTTGGCTTGTTTGGTTCTAGTCGACGGTCTTGACGCAGTATTTCAGAGCTGAAGTCAGGACCATTTGCAATGAACTTCCCATGGTCGATGTGTGCCCCCCAACACTCCTACAGCGTCGGTTCAATCCACCGTTCAACCGGAAGACCGCCACGTGGATGATGGTTGTTAGCTTGATGCCCCCTCAAATCCTTGTTTGTTTATCATAAACCTCATTAAGCACCCAGACAAAGCAGTCAAACTTATGACGTCATCCATGACCTCACACCAACATCCATGATATCACCCAACGCCGGACTCCACCCTCCGCTGCTGGACACGTCCCCGCCTTGCGCTCCAAAATTCGCTCCCTGCTGTCCAAACACCTTTTTCCTTCCGACACGTTTCGATAATCCATTGGCTGCAGGGGTGGGACCACGAGCAGCGAGCTCTGGCGAGTTCTAGCACGGAAGGGACTGGCCACGTCATCGGACAGCGAGGCGGTAGGCGCCCGGGCTGGTAGGCGATCTTCTCTGGAAGCTCCGGCGGAGGAGAATAAAGCAGATTAAAAAATTCAGGGGGGCGACGTGGCCGGAGATCGAGCGGTACACTTCGGCCATTTTTTATTGTAATTATCCCTAGATATTTTGGGCGCTCAATCCCTATTCGCTGCTTGGCTTTTTGAAATGACACGATTCTCAATTTTTTCTTTTGTTTATTTGTTTATGATCCAACCTGGATCTCACTTGGATTCGTTTTTCTCCTATAATTGCAGTGCCCTAGCTCATCGATCTTCGCAGGAGCGTAGGTTTTCTGGTTTTCTTCCTCTTTGTCATGGAGATGGAAGTCCAGCAGGTGATCATCGCTTTACTCTGTCTGCATTGTTTTCCGGCGATTAGGACTTCCTCTTTTCTGAAAGTTGGCTGCTTTCATGTTTTGCATTGTGGGATTGGTTGTTGCCTTGTTCATGTTGGAGTTGTTCTTGCATCTTTGCTTTGCTTCGCATGTTGTGTTGGTGGCGGCTTCTTCGTGGAATACGAGGGCTTTTCTTTGTTTATGTCAACTTGCTGCATGTTGTAGGTTTTCCAATTCTTTCCTTCGCTCGCAGCATTTTGCGTAAAAAGATGCTTTTGGGTTTCAAACCTTCTGCATCTCTAGAATGGCATGTGTTTGACATTTGATTGATAGAAGGTGCTTTTCAGTTGCCTCAGCTTTAGGTGTCTGCTCTTCGCGTTGTATCTTGGCTTGGTTTACTGGTAAAGGAGTCTTAACTAAAAGGACAGCAAGGTGTTGGAAATACTAAAGGGAGGGATATTGATGTGTTGTAGAATGTGTTTGCCCATTGTTTTGTTCAGTCTAGGATACAGATTATTTTGATTTTGTACTTCATATGCTACATTTAGTGGGCATGGTTGGTAGGGAACTGAAGTGAGACAAAGTCAAACAAATCTATATGTTCAGTTTGGAAGGTTTGTGTGGGAAAAATTTTTGTTGGAACTATGTTTGGCATAGTTCGGTAATTTTCTTGATAATAAATGTTTTTGTTTGTTTGAAAATGAAAGATTGTCTTTCATCTTCAACATCTAAACTTAAGCCTTATTGAGTACAATCGTAAGAACTTCCATTTTATAGTGACAGAGTAGCTTCCCTGGTTGTTTACGATAGGTGCGAGCTGGATAACTCATGATTGCATGTGGAAGCTAATCAGTTATGAATAAATATAGGGTAAATATAAGCAAATCATGACCTTTGAATTACATAAAGAAAGAATTGAGTGAATCTCCATAAAATAACCATGTAGTTTAGTTAACTTTAATTTGATTGGATTCTTATGAAAGTTAGTTAGAAATATGAGTGGTTAGGATTTGTTAAGTTTGCAAGAAAAAGGTTTTACCTTTATGTGGAGTTTTTTGGCCATTACTAGAACGAAGCACACTTGAAACTGTTCTTTGAAGCTTGACTTGCAGATAAATTCGAATTTGAACCAAACTTCCTTTGTAGGGAAACGAATGACACTATTGTTATCACATGGTGAGATTGGTGGTTTGGCCAAGTAAACAAAGCTATTGTAGTAAATGTTCAGCTGAATTGTCTATGAAATTGTTGCTACCAGCCATATTAGACAATAAAAAGACAATGAGCTATAGCATAGGTATGGTCCATATGGATATAGACTAGTTCTAGACCTAGCAAAAGTGTCATGTACTTGATTCTCTGTTGAAATAGCCCAAAGGAATTCCTAATAGGATTATATCTTATGCTAATTCCTTAATCAAACTTCAAATTTAGCCTGACATAATTGTTGGAACTTGAAAAATAATGAATTATGAACTTGTATAGGTCAGATTAGACCTTTAAGAGTTACACGTTAAGGTGTTTTTGTTACCCCTAACTTGGCCTTGAAATAGTTGAAGAGGGCCTAAGTTCCACCACTTCATTTGTATGGTTGGTTGTGAAGTGAATATTGAAGTTGGCAATGACTCCGATGGAGCTCACTTTTTTGGGACATATGACTTTTGAAGAAAATTGGCCCAAAGTCATGACTTGCTCTAAATAATATGCATTAAACAGTGTGAGCTCCAATCCGCTTGCTCTAGTTTTCCAAACCTTTTTTTTTATCTCACGAGTTCAAATCCTTTCTCTCTTGGCTAAATATTGGAACTCAAAGAACTTGGAAGTACTTTTTTTTTATGCCATCAAGTATTTAAGCTTGTTAATTTTGTGAAATCCAACTTTTTAGATAAACTAGTGGTTTTCATTGATTTCCCCTCTTCAATTGGGTTGGTAGCTAAATACATGTAGTGACATCGAAGACGGTAAGATGACAATGACAGAGGAGTTGTTATTGGAATGCAATAGATAGACACATGTCTCCCTCTAGGAATCCATCAAGTTGTTTGATGTCTTTGAGAAATTCATCGCGAAGATAATGAATGAATTCTTTAACTTGATAGAGTCTACCGCTAAATTAAAAGAGAATTGAAGAAGTCTACTTTCGAATAGAGAAAAAAATCTTTCTTCTAAAAAGATATTTTAATTAACTTGAACGGTAGTTATTTCTCATTACAAGAAAATATCCTTATTAATGTATAAACACCTATTTACATATACCTCTTCAAAGATTCATGTATCTATTCTAAGATTGATGTATTAAACACTTTAAAATATGTAGCTTTTTATTGAGCACCTCTTTATTTATTAATGAACCTGGACCAAAATCACTACGTTCATTATCAATACTAATAGAATATTAATAAAAATAAAGAAAGAAACATTTATAGTATGTACCTTAATTTGCCCTTATATAAATGATCATATTTCTACGTTATGTAGTGTAAGACAGACCCATGAATTCACATGCTGTGATGGTTCTAAACTTTGGCTACCAAACTAGCCCTAGTATAATTTGAACTAGGTCATTTGTTCTATGCCACCAATGCAATTTGTTCAAAATAAGAACAAATTTAGAGGCTAATGTAATGATGATTAAAGCTTCAAGAATATTGCAATTTAACAATAACCCATAATCGACTCAAGCCATATAAATCATGTCATGTCTTTCTGATTTGAATCATTTGATACTCATCTAACAAAATTGATCATGTTTTCTCTTTGCTTCTGATGATGACACAACACATACTAATGTAGGAAAACTAGTTCCTTCCACTACTAAGTTTGAGTTGAAGTCAAAGTGGTATTCTAATTCAAATTCAAACTCGCCAAACTAGGAATAGTTACAATTTGAAGGCTATATCTGTCATAATGTTCATCTAAGTTGGATATGTAACCCATCATTGGAAAAAAAATTCTTTGTCCTATGATTTTGTTATTATTTTTTCTTTTTCAGTCCTTACGATGGTCTAAATTAGGATTGAAGTTTGAATATGGTTTTGTGATATTTCTGGTCCACTATGAAATAAGATTTATGTTCATTTACTTAGAATAAGGTATATAAATATGGCATTATAATTGAAGTCTTATTTTAGACTATTCATATTAGAACTCGAGTCTTATTTTAGACTGTACAAATTAGAATTCAAAGTTGTTTTGAAGGCTATGTATACAGCCTCATTGTTGTAATTGAAAGAGTAACTTTCTATTCAATAAAATTCAATTTTTTAGGGTTTTATTCCTTTTCTTCCTTGTGAATTCAAAATCATGGAGTAAAAAATGTTGATCTTCCTTCCTACCTTCACACTTCCTTGTGTGTCACATGCTTAACCAAAAACACTTGAACAATGTGCTAACTTAGCACATGCTTGGTAATTTAGGTGTCTGTCAATGCAATGGCAGTTCAATGGAATTCAACAAATGAGTTAATTGGCTGAATAAGAAGCTAAATGCTCCATATCTTATTGTTGTATAACAATATTAGGGCCAATTGTGAGTCATTATGAAATGTATTGTTTCTCAAGCTAGTTAAATTTAAAGTGATCAATCAACTCAATATCTTGTTTTAATTTAATATTAGTTAACAAATGATAGAATTTAGGCATAAGTCTGTTGGTATACACACAATATCTTTCTTGTCAAAATTTTCTTTGTTTTCACATTTCTTAGTCTTGTTGGTGCTATTACCATCATTCATTGTAAGTGGAGAAACCTCAATTGTCCATGTATCCTTGATAAATATATTATCGATCAATTATAAAAATTTAGGCATGGCTTTTATTGTGCAACTTGTTTGCAATTCTAGCCTCAATATGCTCATAGAGTGTGATTTTCTTAACACTAGGGAGTTACCAGGATATGCGTATTCAAGGGGCTTTTTGTGTACCCATATGGGGATATGGATGGGCATGTGGGATACATGTAGATACTTAAAAGGTCTGGTCTGTTGGAGATCAACCCCATTTAAAATTTGAATTTCTTTTTGATAATTCTCATTGAAATTGTTGTTTTTTATGAGTAGCTTGTCTTGGGTTTAGAGAAAACTAATTTGAGATCTAGAAGAGTTTAAATTGTTTTATGCTTATAGTCATATCTTGTTTGATAAGTTTTAACTTGTCTTCAATCTATGAATTATTGTTTTCATTTCCATCTATTCTTCTCTTCTCATTTCTTATGCCCCTCTTTCTTCCCTATTTTATGCATGAACAAATATATATAACTATATATGTATATATTTGAGGAGCTGTAACTGTATCCATATTTGTAGGTATTTGGATGCCCAATACCTGTATTTGTACCCAAGTAACACTGCTTGACACCTATTCTTATAAGATGGTAAAAACCAAATGTTGTTTATTGAAGTTACCTTGGGAACTAAATGGAAAGAGAGAGAATATCATTTATTCCTAATATTTGTCAACAATTCAAAGTGAAGGTTTTTCATGTAAACCACTTTTGCATACCCTTTTAATCATTATACAAAATGGGCATAAATTTTCAGCAACTTTAGATCATGGGATCCCCGGGCTTCATTGGGCTTATATAATTCAAATGCTACTTAGACCTCACAGGACAATCAAGCTTGTTGATTGAATTCTATGAAGTGTTACACCAAGATCAATGGAGGATATATAGACATCATAGTTTATACAAGTATTTTAGGTTGTAGCTTATCTGCATTGGATGTGGATCTAGAATTAGAGATGCAAGATAGTTGAAGGGTGTATACAAATTATTATTACAGCAAGACAGAGACACAATGCAAGTCCGGAAGATGAGCATTGGTGTGATGGACTAATCTATTGAACAGATGTGATCAAAGCAAAATATACTCCTCAGCAATCAATAAGATCCTTATATGACTCCAATGGACTTGAGAATTTTGAGTTGTGCAACATCAAATGAAGGATGAAGGAAAAAAGGAAGAATAGTCTAAGTCTTTCCTTTGTATTTGTAGGGAAGAAAGTACATCTGTGAGAGAGAGAGAGAGAGAGAGAGAGAGAGAGTAATTACTTGTGCAAGAAATCCAAGGGCAAGTTATCACTGATCCAGTGGGATAAAAAAAGGGTATACACAAGTTGTGCAAGAAATCCTACATGTTGAATTGGAATGGTAACTTGCAAGGGAAGAACGCTTCGTGCCAGAGAAGATTGTTTTAGACAATACACAGTAGACAATGACATGATTTTGCCATGACAATTGTTAGTTATGGTGTTGCTTCATTATGGCCACATATTTAGGGGATGATGTGGTCAAACTCAAGCCCTAACATAATTGAATATCGAGGCAAGACGGAGAGGAATGATGAAAAGTTCCTTGATTATGACTTGAGCTTGATTATGTCAATAACTTGATCAGTTGCCATGGTTCATTAATAATCTCATTGCATGTGAATCAAGACCCAATCTATGCCCTAGTAAGGCCTTCCAAACACCAAGTGTGATCTAGTTTAAGATGAAAACTGTACGTAGTGAATTTGGATTGAATTCTATGAAAATTCAATAGTTGACCGTTCTGTAAATGTTCTTCTAAAATTAAGTTTGATTATTTAAATTCTTAACCAAATCAGGAAAGGAGCTGTGGGTCTGCCAAAGGCTCCATGCTTTGTTTTAAATTAAAATGGTTTGTATTAAATCAAACATGGGCCATAACCCCTTTTTGAGCTTTTAATCCCAATCTGTTTTTTGATTCTTGATCATGAAATGAAAGCTGTTGGTAGACTGACTGCAGCCACCTAATCATATTAGGCTTGTAGCATTTAATTCCAGATGACCTTATTCAGATGATCTTGTTTTTTGTTTGCAACATACATTTCATTGCATCTTTTTTACTTCTCTTGTGAAGGATGACATTATATTCAATGCTGGACATGTGCTATCATGCAATAATGGATAATTGTTTTCAATGTTTAGTTGTTACCTTTGCAGTTTCACTGTGTAAGGTGTGTTCATCAAATTTTACTGGTTCAAGTAGATGGAGGCAGTGAGATTGGGGCAGCAAATGCATAACTTGCAAGAAAATGAATGGTATGACTTCTTTGCGCTATTGCAAAATGTAAATTGGGATTGAATGCATCATAACTCCAAATATTCTGCATGTCAAGGTTTTCAGTTCAACCAAAAACTAGCATGAAGGATATCTTCCTGTCCATGCAGTATATTGTACCAACATTTCTGTGACATCATTAATTGGAAGCCTTATTTTGTTGATTTTATTGCACAACTTGGTCTCTCTTGAAAAATCTGAGAGTTCAGTGATAAAGGTTATGCAGACAATGTTAGTGTTTAACACAAGGTTTCTGGGTGTCACCTCAGCTGTAAAAGTTATGTGCTATCATGTGGTTCCTTGAAGTACTTTCTGAAGTTCTTTGGTACATACCATGTGCTATTGTACACAAATAGTAATATTAAACAGATGCAAGATCTCAGTCCATGTGAAAGAGATAAAATTGAGTGTTAGAAGCTTGTAGAAGCAATTGCTAAAGAATTTTAAGAAAGAACATAGCTTATATTGGAGGCATCTGAAATTAATCTTTAAATGAATTAGGCTGTTCATAGCATAGACTTTTCTATAGAAACTACATTGACTGGTATTGAAGCATGTTTAATGGTAATGGATCAACTATAATATGGAAAAATTATAAAAAAAGGCCTCAGCGGAGGAGTCGGGTGGGCGGGGTTGGGTTTTGGGTGTCTTTTGTGGGTGGCTAATTTTCTGAGGTATGGGTCATAACTGTCTACATTCTGAATATTGACGGACGAATTTCTCATGTTGGTTTTGTTTACCACTAAAGCTAGTACTTAAAAAATGGCATTCTGGGGTGTGCCTAATTGTCTGAGGTATGATTCATAATTGTGTACAATCTGAATATTGAGTGAAGAACTTCTCGTATGCTACTTCTGAGAAATTCCTATCAAATAGCTTTTGTATACAAAAATCTTTTTGAACAATGCCATCATAAAAAGTGATGTCTCCCTTTCTCTGTGGCATATCCCTTTATTTTCTCGTATCTTAGTCTTCAATATCATCCCTTGCTCAGTTCTCTTGGGATTTTTCTCTATTGAGATAATGTTGTGTCTGATAGTTCAGAGATTATTGAACCTATCATTTTATGACAGTCTGTGTATCATTGGCTTAGTGGTGTATTGGTTTTCCCATCCCAGATCAAAAAATTTGATAGATAAGACATTCTATTTAAAGATTGTATTGTATTTTGCATAAACTTTTCCAGTTTTCAATTATTACAGGTCTTTGATTAGATTACCATATGATTTCTTCTTCACATGTATTTTTGCTTTAATTTTGGGGTGCATTCATGATGAAAAGAGTATAATCCAAGCATTCTTAGCTGGTTTTGTACCTTTGAAAGCCCCATGGTTAATATAAACAAATAGTAACACTTCATATAGTACAAAGTGTGTAAAGGAAGGTTAATACCAACAACCTTCTTCATTCTCACGCCACAGACTTATTTCTAGTTGGTTTTCTAAGTTTTGTTAATCTTTAAGACTAAGACCCGAAGGTTCTTCTCCCATTAGTTGCCTACAGCCAGCAAAAGAAATGTTGACACCTTTACATTTCAGTATTTAGAAAACATAGTTGGTAAAATGGATAAATGTTATTTATCAAGATCATGAACCTTCATGCTTTATATCAGGGATGACTGCACATTCGTTGATTATACATTCTTATTATACCAAACTCATAAATAGTCAATTAGCTTCAAGTGAAGACTTAGTAGGAGACCATCCTGATCGACTTAGCTCCAAGTCATCATTTAAACCAGCAGAGAATGCAAGTCAAATTGTAGGTGAATTTATTTGGAATGTTTCATTCCTACTCTGTCTTTCTGAAAGACAACTGGGCATAATGGAATATTACAGTTAAAAGAACTTTTCAGTGTGGGACATTTTCCTTTGTTTTATGCATAGTTTTCTTGAACATGTTAAAAAACTGGAGCAAAGTATGTTCCAGATTATTTCAGGAAAAAAAGGACATTCTTTTTCAAGTAATGAAGAATATGATCAATGTTAGTATGATAGTTTTTTGGCATGTCCTGATAAATGTGTGAACTAGTGAAAAAGTAAAGAAAGGGGGAAGGTGTGGATATGCTTAATTTTGTCATTGTTGAAGGTAGCAACCAGATCTGTGCAAGTGATAGAAGTGTAGTATGAGCTGAAGGCAAAATCATAATGATTAAGATCTTCCTTACGCTTGTCTTACGAGTAAACTGTTTCAGGCATGGCCTGATAAGAGTCTTCCTTGCTCTGTCTTACGAGTAAACTGTTTCAGGCATGGCCTGATAAAGGTCTTCCTTACTCTGTCTTATGAGTAAACTGTTTTGGGCATGGCCTGATGAATGCATGTACTACTACTAACTACCGAAAAGAAAAAAAAAAGAAGTGGGAAGATGTGAATTTGTTTATTTTTGTCATTTTTCAAGGAAGAGATAGAACTGTTGAATAAGCCAAAAGCTTTAATATAGTGATTAAGGCCTTTCTTTGTCACACCATTTAAATGCAACTTCTTGCATTGGTCATTCTCAAACAAGTTTTTCTAGAATCCAAATACTAGAGGAGCCATTTCATATGTAATTGGAAGTACTTATATATGTTGAATAGAAAACAGATTCACATGCCATGCAAGCTTTTAGAACTAGGTGCTGACAGTAGATCCCATGGTCAATGCTATGATAGCAACTTCTATCAGTTGCATATACGGAAGTGAAAACCTAATTTAACATTTTCAATCAAATATTATGTTTCATTTCAAAGCTTGTTCATTTCAATTTTTAATGACTTGTATGGATGTGTTTATGTAACTGATGGAAAGTACTTGGATACAGATCTCTGTACAGCTGACAAGCTTTTACAATTAGAACTTGATTGTAGCACCATGTTTAGTACTGTAGTAGCAATTTCTATCACTTTCATATATGAAGGTGAAAGCTACATTGAAAAGTTTTCATTTCAAATGAGCAATATGTTATCGGATTGACCAGTCAATCCATGCAGCAACATGTTTTTTCATTTTTTAAATTTCTTGAGTTTTCTTCATGGTAATGTTTGAAATGCAACTTGATTTAAAGGATTTCACATGATCAAGTTCACTAACTAATATTTTAGACTATACTGATGGAGAATATTGCTAATTATCGGTGCAAAGTATGTTTTTCTTTTGTGTTCTTACATTGGTAAATATGCGGATTGTATGCTTTTGAAACAATATGTATCTTGGAGTTCTGATTTCTGAAAGCATTTTTTTCAATGGTTCTAGCCTCCTGAACCATCATGCACAGTTGATGCTGCTTGCTCAGAACTTCTGTCATGTCAATAAAGGTCACAAGTTATGCTTTATAATTAGGAAAATGCATAATGTTTTTTGTTTGAATTTGATTCAGGGCAAAGCGGTTTTACGGATGGTTTTCTTGCGAGTTGTGCAGTTGCTGCCTCAAGCTTGCTGCCTCCCTCTCCCAAAACTAGTGATAACAGATGTATTCATGCTCAGTCCATGCTTATTTGCAAAGAGATTAATTTTTCAGTATTAAAATGTACTTGAGGTAAGTCATTGTTGAGGCATGGCTTGAGTTATTTAGATCTCTGAATCATCATCCAAATCATAACCACTAAATTTCCAGTGCTAAATATGGGGCATACATCAGGTTATGTTACTAAATTGGCAGTCACTTTAAATCATCAATAAACGTAACATTCTGCAATGCTATATGAAATATTAAATACCACCCTAACAAAATAAAGTTGTATTGTGCCAAATTCACTGACTTTTTGTACTGAATGGTAGTTCTGAGTCAGTTCAATGTGTTTAATAGCTATCATTTTTAACTTTCCTGTATATGCACAAAATTCACTCTGATCGACCTTTTGGGTTTTTTCAAACCTTGATCTAGTGCCAACAGCTGGCTGTGCTATTAGCCATGTTGACTAATTCATAGTAGTAATAGAATCTTCATACTTTGCACTAGCACAATGCTTATTCTATTGAT
Source organism: Trichopus zeylanicus subsp. travancoricus (assembly GCA_005019695.1). NCBI lineage: Eukaryota > Viridiplantae > Streptophyta > Magnoliopsida > Dioscoreales > Dioscoreaceae > Trichopus > Trichopus zeylanicus. The sequence continues at coordinate 1,223,430 of RXID01014224.1, forward strand.
AAGATTGTCGCAATTATGCAATACTCTATCTAGACAATTAACCTGTTGAAAATTGGACCTGAAATCTCTCCACGTAATGTCTCATCCAAACCATTTACTTTGGTGGATTGAAACTGAATTATCAATCACAATTAAGATCCTTTTAGCAATTCAATGATCACCAATCGATCCCTTGTCTGTCGTCGTTCAACTATATGTTATTATCAATGCTGTCTATTTTTTGATACTTGGGGAATGCTGAGATTGCCTTGGTACATTGATCTGTTAGGTTATTAATTATCAATCTAATTCATATGCTGGTAATAAATTGTGTTAGCAACAAAAAAGAAGCCTAGGTTAAAGACATCTTTCAAGAAAGAACAATTATAGTAGAAATTGGATATTGACTGATGTTATGTTAATAAGGAGGTTGAGAGATGGTGGAACATCTAAATAAGCACTAGTTAGATGATGTGTTTTTGGCAGTTGTAACTTGTGATTTTATAGTTTTTGGCACACAGCACAATGATATGTCACATTTTTTATGTTTTATTTTTAACAATGAATTATTTGTTTTATTATAAATTTATTAAAAAAGTAACTTATTTTATTATTATAAGTAAAAAAATTATTTATCTTATCCTATAACTTTATAAAAAATTATAGTGATTAAAATAATTAAGAAATATTTTATTATAATTTAATTTTATTAATTAAAATTAATATTTAAAAATAAATTATTTTTATTGAATTTTATTTTGAATAATTATTAAATTAATATAAAAAATAATTTATTTTACTTTAGTTTTTTATGAAAAATCAGTAGTTTGATTTTATGAAATTAAACAATTTTTGTTAGATTGATTATTTGAAATAAAATCAAATGTCTTTTGAGGTCTAAGAGTAAGGAAATTGAGGTATTTTCTTTTCTTTTCTCCACTATTTTTGTGGGAATGAGTCTTATTGTTAGTCATGTGACTTTATTGTTTATTGATTTATTTCTAAATAAATTTGATTATGTCATTTAGGTAAGACAATTTAAAAATATAGTGATTTAAATTTGACTGTTTAATTAAATATTTATATGATAATAGACAATAGTATACAGAGAGTCAAAAATTTATTTATGTGTTAATTGAATGTACCATAAGAGATCAGAATGGTTTATTGTATATCTAGTATTCGATTTTACTTTTGAGATTATTTGATTAAAGGAGGATAAATTTTATGAAGTTGAATGTAACTAAAAATTAAATTTGAATTGATCTATCAAAATTATTTGGTTACTGAATTTTTTGTAAAAATATTATTTTTTGGTAATTCATATAACCTTTGAGGTTTTTTTTGTAAAATTATAAAATTTTATTGTTTAAGTCGGTGAGAGCAAATAACAAATTCGAGAATTTATTTCTCTTTCAATAACAGAATAGAGTACACAACATGTGGCTTTCTAATTTTGAAAATTTGTTCTTTTTTATTTTTTTCCATCAAAAAGTAATGTATATTCAAGGTTGATCAATTGGGAATTAAAGAAAGAAATTTTAAAATTTCAATAATCGAGTTTTTGTACCTTGAGCTATATAAATTATTTAATTTAGTTTTATATTAGTTTTATTCATAGGTCTTTTATCGAAATATAGAATTAGAACTCATAATTAATATTTGGGCCTATTTTTGATGTTTAATTCACGAGAAATTAAGATATGATTTAATTTAAATTGAATTTTTGTAGTTCTAATTTGAAAAATCAAAATTTTATCTTAGGTTTTAGCTTCAAATTATTTTGAGTAATTTATTGATATTGATGATCCAATTGGTGGTGAGAAATTTAGAATTGAATTTCAAAATTTTAATTTATGATGGATTTTTTCAAATAAGTTGAGTTTTTTGAAAATTTTGTAAATCAAATTTTTATAAAGGTTTCATGCAAAATGGAATTCATTTGCATCGGTTCTTTGAGCATTATATTAATTAAAATTTAATTTTTTATTAATTATGTTAATGATCTTGAGTATTTTTGAATATTCATGAGTTAAAATGGTCAAAAAAAATTTAAAAAAATTTTAAGAATATTTTAATTTATAAATATTATTAATTTATAATTATTTTGATTCTAATTGATTTAATTCAAAAGTTGAGTCGGTGAAAAGAAAAAATAAATATAAAATGCTGTAAAGATTTGTTTGTACTAATAAAAAATTAAAGCAGATTTTTTTATTTATTATAATTGTCGTGAATTTATTGGTAGAATGTTTTGATTTGTATTAGTTTTTCAAAAGAACTAGTATAATATTATAATATAATTTTAATTTCGATTTTAATGGTTATTTATACAATGTTGTGGTTTATATTAAATCTCCTAAAAGAGTTATGTAAAATCATAATATAATTTTTATTTGAATTCAAGAGAATGATGATTTATTAAATTTTTTGAAGGCCATGAGTAGTGAGAACGTGAAATTTTGCATGAATGTAATAATTAAAAAAATTAACTCAATGCAGATAAATGAAATTTAATTTCTTGTATAGGTTCTTAAAAGTTGTAAACTAATTAATTGTAAATGGGTTTATAAGTCAATTAAAAGTTAATGGTGACATTGATAAGGACAAAATGAGGTTGTTTTTTAAAATTATATGAGAGAATAAATTAATTATGATGAAAGATTTTTTTCAATCTCTAAGAAAAATTTATTTAGAATTTTTATAATATTGATTGCATATTATAATTATAAACTTATTCAGATGAACGTTAAACTAATATTTTTAAATAAAATGCTCGAAGAAGAAATTTATATAATTCAATCATAGAGGTTCATTACAAAATTTGATGAAATAAAAATATATAGTTGCATAAAGTTATTTATGGCTTAAAACAAGTGTCTTTTTAAAATTTTATGAGATAATTATAAAGTTTAATTTTCAGAAGAATGTGATCAATAACTGTATATACTTAAAAGTTAGTAAAAGTAAGGTTTGGATATTGATGTTTTATATTAATAATATCTTATTGATTGGTAATAAAGTAAATTTTTTCAAAGAGGCAGAAAAGATATTATTTATAATTTTTGAAATGAATAATCTTGATAATATTTTATATGTTTTAGAAATTATAATATATAGAAACAAAAAGCATCAATTGCTTGAGTTTTCTCAAAAAACATATATTACTAAAATTTTTCAAAGATATCATACAGATAATTATAAGTCTGGAGAATCGCCTATAATCAAAAGTAGCAAGCTCAATATTCAGTAATGCCTTCAAAATGAATTTTAAAGATGGGAGATGGAGAAAATTTTTTATGTATCAGCTGTTGGTAGTTTAATGTATTTAATGATCTATGTATGTATAGATATTATTTTTGTTGTGAAATTTTTTAGCAAATATTATAGTAATCCAAGAATGTTTCATTGAAAAGAAATTAAAATTTTTTTCACTATTTAAAAAAACTCAAAATTATGTGCTCCTATTTGATAAATTATTATTTGATGGATATTCTCTGCAGATAATTTGATTGATTTAATAACTAAAGGTTTTACATATCAATCATATAGGGATAATTTATAGAAATGATATTGTATTTTGATTATTACATACAATGTATATATTTATATTTTTTTATTAGTAAATACTAATTTTTTTATTTGAACTGATTTCATTGATGAGTTTTATTTTTAAAATTTTAATTTAGAAGATAGTGCCCTTGAAAATATCGTAGGTCATTAAGGTAGGTTAGTGACGACTATCTACATGAGAATTTAGTAATCACATGTATTAGTACTTGTTGGATATTTTATAAGAGGAAATTTACACCAGCAGATGCGATAAGATCGTATCGCATCAGCTTTTACAAAAGATACTTTACAAAAGTATCTTTTTAAAAGTAACTTTACAAAAAGGCACACCAGCAGATGCGATAAGGTCGTATCACATTAGCTTTTACAAAAGATACTTTACAAAAAGGCGCATCCATTATGACATCAGATTAGATAAGATAAGAAGCGATCTACTCTCCACCATGCTTCTGTTGGGTTGTCCGCTGAAAAGCGCCCGTTCGCTGGATTGAACTAATAGTGAGGTTAACGGCTCGCTCAAGTTGGTCATCTATCTGTTTAATAGATGGGTACCACTGTGCCCAGAAATTATCAGTCTTTCGCAGCTTTAGACATTCCTTAGTCTTTAAGGAATGTATTTCTCGAAGCTGGATGAGAGCTGCAAGTGCTTCTTGTGCGGCCTGTTGTTCCACGTGCCGGATGTCACTTCTGATGGAGTTATGAACGTCCGGGGGCAGCGGTTGGCATTCAAGTAGCCTGATGAGCTGTGAGTAGCGCATAACGCTGCCAGCATTGTCGCTAGTTGGTCCTGAGCTTCCTTGTGTGGTGCTGTGCTGACTTCTTGTAAAGCCATAGCCGCAATACTCAGCTTTTCCTGTTCTCCCTCCGTCGGCCATCCTGAAATAATAACACAGTTAATTAATCTGGAGAGAGCGTCCGCCAGTTGGTTGTCTCCTCCATTGACGTGTTCAAATTGCACAGTAATTCCTATACCTGTTATGTAGTCTGTGAATGTCATCCACCTGACCCTGGATGGTTTGTTATTGGAGGATTTGTTGAAGAAGCTTATAATTGCTTGACAATCCGTTCGGATGGTTAACTCAGTCTTATCAAGGTAGTAAATTTTTAGTGCTTCTAGGGAATTTGTGACAGCATGGATCTCTGCATCAATTGCAGATTTTGGCCGATTAAACTTGCCACTTGCATAGACACACACTTTTTCTGCTGACCTTGGGTCATATTTTTGGGTTTTTCATTTGCATATACCCCCCTATCCTTTCATGCAGCCGTCTAATTCCAGAATAATGTAGCACTCTTTAGGTGGTACCTCTAAATCAGGCAATTCCTGGACGAGATCTTTTATTTGTTTTACAAGGCCCCAATCCTGAGAATTCCATTGTCTCTCGTCTGTTGGGCTCGTTTTTGCATATAATGGTCCCAGTAATTTCCCCAAATTTGGGATATAACTTCGGGCATAGTTGAGGACTCCCAGCCAAGACCTTAGTCCTTTGGTAGTGGTTAGCTCTTGCTCCTGGAAATTGGCAATCCGTTTGATTATGTGAGGCTGTAGTTTTACCTTCTGATCCCCGATCACTGCCCCTAAGAATTTCACCTCGGGGACTGCTATTTTCATCTTTGTGGGGCTAAGGATTAACCCGTTGTCCTCACAGATCTGTAGCATAGCTCCCAAGTGCCTTGCGTGCTGTTCTTCATTTTCTGAGAAGACCAGAATATCGTCAATATAAACAGCAATAAATTCCTCCGTACCTTGGAAGCATTTATCCATTTTTCTTTGAACTACCGCAGGCGCATTCTTCAACCCGAAGGGTATAACCAGCCATTCATACAATCCTTCCGGTACCCAAAAAGCAGTCCATTCGACTGAATTTGGTGCATTGTGACCTGATGAAAGCCACTTTTCAGGTCAAATTTCGAGAATATCTTGCTGGTGCTTACCCTTCTCAGTATTGTGTTTATCCCAGGGAGGCTGTATTGGTCTTTATTAGTAATGTCGTTCAACCTCCTGTAATTAAAGACCATCCTTTCCTTCCCTTTCACTTCTTGTCCTCTCTTCGGATCAATGGTCATCCCAGAGTTAACAATTATTGTCATCGTCCGATTCCTGCTTCTATTGGGCCTGATGACCCTAATCTCAAGCAATGCCTGCACATGCCTTTTGAATGCGTCTTGTAAATAAGGAGTAACATGCTTGAGGGGCTTATCTGTGATGGTGAAGTCATGGTTTTTGATGTCTAGTTGACACACCACCTGGTTCTTCCGCCAGTGCCTCAAAGGGTCTTCACCGATGTAGCCTGCTCCTTTAAGCCTCTGTATCACGGGTTCAAACTTCCGCAGGAAAGAGTCCCTGCTTTTCTCCTGGTTATAGTACACGGACTCTTTAATGTCAATGTACTCATCCTCCTCCAAGTCCAGTTCCTCCAAGGCTGCCATCACTGCTGCTACAGGGGTAGTATTAATGGTAGTCAAATTTTTATAAAAAGTAACCATACTACCTTCTATACGTACTCCCCCTTACATTGCTCTTATGAAGTTACACCCAATGATCATTTGGATGTCATCTCCTAATTCCATTATAAAGCTATAGGTGTATGAGATCCTAAAGATGTTCTCCCCGATGTACATCCTCCCTTGTTTCAGCTTTTTGTCTGTCGTTTGCCTCGAGTTGATCCCGCTGAAGTATACTACGAAGCAATTCTTTTCAACAACTTCCTTTGGAATGGATGCTTCATCTATGCAACATGTGGTCGCACCGGTATCCAGTATTGTCCTCACTTGGAATCTAGGAATTCCAGGAATTTTGAACTCCACCTGCATATTATATAACATATTTTTCACCATTCTGGGCCCTGCTTGCTGTTGCTGTTCCTTCTGCCCTACTGCGGAGGCGTTGAGAATTTTCTCCTGCATCAGAACATTAGCATCTTCTTCCTTGATACAGATCCCTCTTCTGAGATCATTAGCTTCTAGCTCCTACTGGTCTTGCTGGAGCTCCTTTTCCAATCCAAGATCTCGTAGCTTTTCCTTGTAGTGCTCAACCTCCCTTTTGAGTCGCGCTATCTCCCCTTCACACAATGAGATGTAATATTGCTGCTCCTGAAGCAGCTACTGTGGGAAAAATGGCGCGGGTGCTACTGGCGCCACTGGAACTTGTTTTTTGAAATAATAGGGGCCACATAGATTACATGCTGTTACCTTGCATTTTACGTAGTGAATTCGCGCCCTTTGTAACGACTTTCTTTTACAGCATGAACAGTTTTCATGTTGCGGTTGCACAAAGTCATTATGCTGCCAATTATGCAGACAGCTCATTTGCTTCTCGGGCAATTTCACCTGCGGTCGGTACCCTCCTTCAGTTTCTCCTAACATGAAAATCAACTCCTCCTGAGTCATCACCTTGAGTGATTGCATCGGCTCCCCATCTTCTCCTTCAGAGATGCTGAAGATGACGTCACTTTGTGCCTCGCCTTCCTGAACTGATAAAATATTATATTCGTCAGGAATAGCCAGTTGCTCAAATATAGCCACTCTTTTCATATGCCTTCTGTCGTTAGGGCATTCCCTTGTAAAATGCCCTTCCTGCCCGCAGAGAAAGCACTTACACTTCCTGTTTCTAACTAAATGCTTCCTCTTTTCCACTCTGATATGGGTTTCGTGAGGCTTCCCTCTGTAAGTAGTTGACTTTCTTAACCCATACCTCTTCTCCTTCTTGTAGTAGCCCGGTATAGGGATTTGGCTACAAAAGGAAAGATCTTTCAAGGACATTTTGAATGCTGCGTTCTTGCACTCTGCCTCCAGGAACTTATAGGCAAAGAGTATTATGGGCAATACTCCAACCTGAACTCCTGAGTACCTCTGATCAAACGCCTCCTTTATCTTCCTTCCCAGATCTGCAGACATTTTTAACCAAAATTTTCCGGATAATTCCGTACCTGTATAGAGTCTTCCGGTCTTAGCTGCAAGTCTCATGTAGTCGTTCATATTTTTGACAATGTCCTTGACACTGTCACACGACAGACGCTTAAGATCTCTATACGCCTCATCTTGGATGGCAGTCGATCCAGTAGTGGAGTCTTCCAGGGTAAATACTCTTCTTATCTGGGATAGGATGTTTTGCGTCCCTTCTCGTCCTTCCCCCGTTGAAATCAGCCCCTGATATTCTTCACCGTACTGCATTCTCCACTGGACCCATGTGAGCTTCTCTACTTCTCCCAGTAAGTTTTCTATGTAATCAAGCTTATCCCTCACATCAGTAAATCCCATGCTTGCTATGTGGTTCCTTGTAATGGACTCCCACCTCGAGAATACATCATCAAATAATCCCAATTGTTCTGGGATCACGAAGAGGGCTCCTCCACCTTGCTGGGCTGAGGGCAGATTCCACATCTCATTGTTTGTCGCCCTCTTGAAAGTCCCCTTTTCATAGCCCTTAAAAATTGGTTCTTGCCTTGATGATGAAGGGGTTGAGGCTGGAGGATATCTTGGGGGTCCCATTGATGTGTCCATGGGGGGTCTATAAGGTGAAGTTACAGCACTTGAATATAATGTTTCCGACAATTTCTTGAGTGTCGGATATTCAAGCGTATCCTGGGGTTCATCATCCTCACGTCCTACTACAACAATGTTGTCAGGGCAATCTTCATGCACTTCGTCGTCTGGGTAGGAATCCCAGACTGGTTTATCCTTCATGGGGTAGTCGAAGGTTCCGACATGTTCAAAGACTTCATCCTGTAGTCTGTTGAAATATGTGTCCTCCCAGTCATCAAATTCCTCCGATGAGGGATCCATGGACCGAGATACAGAGGCTCTTGGGCGTGTATCCTCTGCATGGATCCTCAAGGGATTCCCTTGATACTGGTCGGAACTTTCCCTTGGTGTTGGAGAAGTCTCTGATGATGTAGACGCCTGCTCCTGGACAGTCCTTGCAGCCATTAGTTTACTTCCAGCTTCTCGTTTTCTTCCTTGAGGATTTTGAAAGGGTCCCTGAATACCCGTAGAGTGCCTTTTCCTTCCTTCGGCTTCTTTTGTGACCCTAAGGAGAGACTCTTCTGCTCTTTGATTTCTTCTAAGCTCCTTTGGATTTTTCCCAGTTTCTCACTTATATCTTCTTGGATTCCTAAGGACTCTCTTTCTATAAACCCTGGCTGTCTAACTATTTGAGTAACCAGGCTATGGACCCCCTCACTCGATGAAAGTTTGTCCTCTAGGAATACTGAAGTTAGATTTTTCAAGGCCTCCCTAAGATCAGAAACTTCCTTTTCAAGGTCCTCACACCTCTCAAGAATTTGCTTAAAATTTTTCAAATTAACTCGGGATGAGAGACAAATGTCGTCATGTATGACAGCAATGTTGTTCGCAAATTGGTTTAGGGTAACACTTTTGGTTGAGACAATGTCAAGGTATTCCAGGTTTGAGGTTTGGGATTTGCTATACCACTTTTGTATTGCCTTCTCCCAGACTTCAGACATCTATAATACCATAGTTACTACTAGACAATAAACGGGTGTATCCTCACAAGTCGCAGCTCATCTAGGTGTGTCCTTAGGCTTACTCACGGCCTCATGCCTTAATTGCCAAGTTAGGACCTAGCCTTTTGCTTTGCCTTGTTAGTATAACATCAACGATTATGGTTTAGCAACCCCTAAGGTAGAATAAAAACTGAAGTGGAAGAAAGTAAAACGAAAATGGATCAAGCAAGCCCTCCCCTAGGCCTTTCGGACCTTAACCTTAAGAGGTTCTACTCCAGAGCCATATCTTTCGATCTAGCTCTGATACCAGGTAACAAGTGATCAAGGTAACACAGGATTTGGTAACAAATGAAACGTAAAGAGAATAAGGAGAAAGATATGGAAGAACTCACAGATAACACTACGCTTCGTTTAGGAACTCTGATGATGTCTTCTTATTATGTCATCCCCCTTTTATAAGAGGAAATTTACACCAGCAGATGCGATAAGATCGTATCAGTAAATTTTATACATTTAAGAGACATATTTCTAAAAAAAGTATGAAATGGGCCATTAGTGAAAAATGTATTGAAATTTTTACTATTATTATGTTTTATTGTATGTTGTTCATGACGCACAAGTTGTTTCGCCACTTATACGATGAGCTCCTCTGCCAGTGTCGTCTCACCTGTATTGTCTCCAAGATATTCCTCCCTTGGATAGCAGATGTTACAAATAAGCTCGAAGTATAGGATTTATACTTTATAAGCTCAAGTAGGCGAAGGATGCTCGGTTAAAGCTAGTGAAGAAGGTGATCTTTGTTGGGATTCGCAGCGGAAGTTTCACGAATCACTTTGTTCTCAAATAACACAAGAAACGAGAAGTAATACAAGATAAAAGAAAATAACAAGATAAGACAACGAGAGATCCACTATCAATAGATAAAGGCTTTTACAAGAGTTTATAAGAAGGACCTTACTCTTTCTTGCTCAACTAAACTCTTTCTCCAAGCCTCGGCAACGCCTCCACCTTCAGAGAGAATCTCCAAGAGAGTACCACGAGAAACCACCACGGGAGACTACCGAGAAGCACTAGAAAGACCCACACATGAGAGCCAACACTCTCTATTCTCTCTATTCTCTCTAGTTCAACCTCAATACTACGCCACACATAAGCCCTATATATTATAGTATATTTATAGACTTTTATTGGGCCTGAGTTTTACTCAATTACAACTCCTAATAATATAAATCTAAATCCAACTTTGGATTCCTACTTTAACTCAAACTCTAATTAGAGTTCAAGACATCTAAAACTCAACAATCTCCACCTTGGCTTGAACTCGGGCGTGCCATCATCATGAATCTTCAGCCATCATCTCTCATCCAACCCCTGCTCCTGGGCTACTAGCTTATTCAGATAATTGCAAGACGCAAACTCGAGCCAACCTTAAATTTGCTCTTCATGTCTACAGTTTTGTACTTTTGGAAGCTTTTCGGATGACCTATGTCTGCTGTTGTAGTAAAAGTAATTTGAGGAGACATCAAATTACTCCGAGTATCGTGCTTCTTCTTCACTACTGTAGCCATTGGAACTCCACCTGTATTGGTGTTCCCTATCAATCGATAAACATTGCCACACTTCTCACTTTTCATCAGGATTCTAATACCACGTGTCACCTTCATGACTCCATCTCTTGCTGAATAATTACAGCCTTTTGAGTCCAGTACACCAAGTGAAATTAGATTCCTTCGCATCTTGGGGACATGCCTCACCCCAATAAGAGTTCGAATCGCTCTATCAAACATCTGGATTTTGACTGTTCCCACACTGGCGATCTCACAGGCTGAATTATCGCCCAACCAAACAGTACTTTTCTTCTTATTCTCTTCATAAGAAGTAAACCAATCCTTTCTGGAGCAAATATGATAAGAACTACCAGAATCTAAAATTCACTTACCAGAAGTGTTGATTTCTGCGGATACTGGAAGAACGTCTCCATCCGCACTATTATCAGAAGTATCATCCGCTATTGCCGTCGTCATATTGGAGGACTCTATCTTCTCACGTTCAGGACAATACCGTCTAATATGGTCATACTTCTTACATGAATAACATTGTACTTTCACCTTCAATTTTGATTTGAACCGTTGCTTGCCTTCGCCACGCTCTCTTAATCTTCCTCTTTCGTGAGCCACCAATCTTTCACCAAACTCCATATCAATGTTGGAGTTTTTTCTTCTCTCATTAGAAAAAAGACTAGTTGCCATATCTTCCATCTTGAGAGTTTCTTTAGCATAAAGAATTGTGGTTACAACATAATCGTACGAAGCAGGAAGAGACATCAAGAGAATCAGCGCCTTATCATCCTCTTCAAACTTCACATCAACTTTCAGCAAATCATTGATAATCTTATTGAAAATATTTAGGTGATGTAATATAGTTGTACCTTCGCTCATATGCAGTCCGTACAACTGTTGTTTCAGATAGAACTTGTTCGTGAGGCTTTTTGACATGTACAACTTCTCGAGTTTTGTCCAGATGTCCATCGTCGTCTCTTCGTCAATGACATTGTACAAAACCTCATCAGTCAGGCTTAGAATAATTAAATTCAATGCCTTTTGATCTATCTCCTCCCAGTCTTCATTGCTTATCTTGACCGGCTTCTTTTCTTTTGTCTCTAACGTCTTTTGTAGACCTTGAAAAGTAAGAACCGCCGTCATCTTCTTTTGCCATAAGGCAAAATTTATCTTGTCGTCAAATTTCTCCACCTCAAGTAAGGACTTTGCCATCTTGGTTGTTTGCTTCTAGGCTCTGATGCCAATTGTTGGGATTCGCAGCGGAAGTTTCACGAATCACCTTGTTCTCAAACAACACAAGAAACGAGAAGTAATACAAGATAAAAGAAAATAACAAGATAAGACAACGGGAGATCCACTATCAATAGATAAAGGCTTTTACAAGAGTTTACAAGAAGGACTTCACTCTTTCTTACTCAACTAAACTCTTTCTCCAAGCCTCGGCAACGCCTCCACCTTCAGAGAGAATCTCTAAGAGAGTACCACGAGGAACCACCACGGGAGACCACCGAGATGCACTAGAAAGACCCACTACGAGAGCCAACACTCTCTCTCTTTCTCTTCTCTCTATTTTCTCTATTTTTCTCTCTCTATTTCTCTCTAGTTCAACCTCAATACTACGCCACACATAAGCCCTATATATTATAGTATATTTATAGACTCTTATTGGGTCTGAGTTTTACTCAATTACAACTCCTAATAATATAAATTTAAATCCAACTTTGGATTCCTACTTTAACTCAAACTCTAATTAGAGTTCAAGACATCTAAAACTCAACAGATCTTGAGGGAGGAGGATGATGAGGATTTTAGTTGGGAGGTTGATGATGAGGAAAAGGAAGAAGATGAGAAGAAGCCAATCCAGTATGACATGGTAAAGTCGTTGCATTCCCACGGGGAAGATTCAATGGTGAGTGCAACAAGTCCGAGGCCGTCTGCCCCCACATGCCAGGGACAGAGGCCGAGGCCGGTGCGCCGGCACGCGGGCGCGGACGGCCAAGGCAGAGGCAGTCTGCGCTCGCGTGCAGAGGCCGAGGCCGGCTTGCCGGCCCACCGGAAGCAGGCGCGGACGGCCTCGGCCTCGGGCCGTCCGTGCCCGCATGCCGGCGCGCCAGCCTCAGCCTTGGCCGTCTGTGCCCGCGTGCCAGCTCGCCGGCGAGCCGGCCTCCGGCGTCGTCGTCACCCTCACCGACGTCACAATAATTTCGGGGACTTTTCTGTAAATCGGAATAATTTCGGGGTGGTATTTACAAAAATCTGAATTTCAGGCCTTTTCTGTAAATCAGAATAATTTTGGGGTGTTATTTACAAAAAATCGAATTTCGGAATGTTAAATAATAAAAAATAAGTTTTTAGGGGTTTAGTTGTAAAATAACCGAGGGTAAAATCGAAATTTTTTGGAAAAAATTTGATTAAATAACAATCGAAGGTGTAGGTAAATATTTTAAGAAAAGAGGGGTGTGAATAATTCCGAAAATTACGGGTTGTAGGTAATTAAGGTTAATTATAATGGATTATAGGTAATTATCCTCAAAATAAAGTCAAATCCTATTGATAAAATTATATACATATAAAGCTATCAAGCTAAAATCAAGTGAGCTGATCCTAGTTCAAGTTCCACACATTTGAGCTTGGCTTATTTGATAAACAATCAAACCAAGTTCGAACTCAGACTAAGCTGAGCTCAAGTAGCTCACAAGCAACATCTCAATTGATAGCTGTACGTAGAACCTAATACTTGCACCCAAAAATAAATGGAAGCAAGAAGCATTAGTTTAATTGTTATATTCATCTTCCGTATATGAAAAACTTATGTGAATTTTGATGGCATAGTTATTTTCAAAAAAAAGAAGACGCAAGAAGCAGTACCCTACCAATCGTAATAATAATATCAATTATAGTCCTAAGAGTGACAAATGGTAAGCAGTGGACAAAATAATATTCAGAGTTCAATGCTAATTGGAAAATCATGAAAGCAACAACTAATACAAATTAGAGTAACGCAGATGCCAGGCCCTCAAAAAGAGGCTATTTTGTATTCTTCATTTCATAATAAAGACCAATCAAATACAGAGGCCATAACAAATGGGATCCAGTATAAGAATTCCAAAGAATCATTTAGCCTTTCAACAGAATATACATAAGATAGCTGATAAACATCAAGCAATGACATTGAGTTGCATGGCAATCTAAGTTTGGCTGCGCAGGTTTCACCACAATCCTAAACAAAATTAATTTGAAACATAATCACGGAAACAACAAAAGGCAAGAAGATTCCACCAATGTATGGACGAGATAATTGACAATCACAATGAGATTGATCCTAATGATCCAGTCAAAGGTCTAGAGTCAACTGTCAAACATAGCCCCAAAACGATCAAGTGTATACTTAATGTTTGAGGGTTGCATGAACACCAAATACATATAACGACATCAACACCTTTTCACGACACTGTTGTTAAGCCTGTGCAGGTTCATCCTGAAGGTCTGATGGTCAGTATACGTTATACGTTATACACAGGCATGCGCTCCTCAATGGAGACGGGGCAAATGGGGCACTTCTTACACTTTTCAGAGCAGGTTCTGTACATATTAAGAAATAAATTCGGGATAATTACGGGTGACCCCCCGTAATTAGCCTTAATTACGGTTAACCCCGCGTGTCGGAGACGGACGCCGAGGCCGTTCCGCCCCCGTGTGCCGGGGACGGAGGCCAAGGCCGGCGCGCACGCACGCGGAAGCCGAGGCCGAGGCCGTTCCGCCCCCGCGTGCCGTGGACGGAGGCAGAGGCCGGCGCGCCCGCATGCTGGGGACGGACGGCCTTGGCCTTGGCCGTCCACGCCCGCGTGCCGGCGTGCCGGCCTTGGCCTCCGTCCCCGGCACGCAGGGGCGGAACGGCCTCGGCGTCCGTCTCCGCTCCCGCGTGCGGAGGCCGTCCGCGGCCGCGTGCCGGCAGGCCGTCTGGCGCGCCGTCGGGCCTCCGGCGAGGGGTGTATTTGTAAAATTTAGTTTTAAAAAAAATTTGGAGTTATTTTTTTAAAAAAATTTAATGGTCTATTTTTTAATTTATAAATATTAAATTTGTAATTATAAATATAAAAAACACTAATGTCTTTTTTGTAAAATTTTATTTGAAATATGATTAAAAATATAGACTTATTTATAAAAAAAATATTTAAGGGGTCTATTTGTAAATGTACAACATGAAACTTGTAATTTTAAATTTTAAACTTTGAAACCTTCGATGACTTATTTGTAAAATTTATTTATAAAATAAATAAAATTTGAACGTATTTATAAAGAAAATATTAAAGGTGGTCTATTTTTAAATGTAAAAATTAGTTTTTAAAAATTTTTACAGTTATTTTTAAAAAAAATTTGAGGGTCTATTTTTTAATTTATAAATATTAAATTGGTAATTACAAATATAAAAACACTAATGTCTTTTTTATAAAATTTTATTTAAAATATGATTAAAAATATAGACTTATTTATAAAAAAAATATTGAAGGGGTCTATTTGTAAATGTACAACATGAAACTTGTATTTTAAAATTTTAAGCTTGAAACCTTTTGATGACTTATTTGTAAAATTTATTTATAAAATAAATAAAATTTGGACGTATTTATAAAAAAAAAAAATTAAAGGTGGTCTATTCTTAAATGTAAAAAATAGTAAAAATTAGTTTTAAAAAAAATTTACAGTTATTTTTTAAAAAAATTTGAGGGTTTATTCTTTAATTTATAAATATTAAATTTGTAATTATAAATATAAAAAACACTAATGTCTTTTTTGTAAAATTTTATTTAAAATATGATTAAAAATATAAACTTATTTATAAAAAAAATATTGAAGGGGTTTATTTGTAAATGTACAATATGAAACTTGTAATTTTAAATTTTAAGTTTTGAAACCTTAGATGACTTATTTGTAAAATTTATTTATAAAATAAATAAAATTTGGACGTATTTATAAAGAAAAATATTGAAAGTAGTCTATTTTTAAATGTACAAAATAATAAACTTGTAATTTGAAATTTGAAAATTTTAAACTTTCACTGTATTTCGCAAGGCAACGAGCGGATAGCGACGGCAAGCCGGCAGGGCAGCGACGGCAGCAGCTGCGCAGGGACTGACGGCGGCAGCGGCAGAGCACAGCGGCGGCGGCGACGCAGATGCGTTTAGGGCTACAGGAAGAAGAGGGTTATATAAGAAAGTTCTGGACTTTTTTGTAATTCAGAATAATTTCGAAGAGTTATTTGTAAAAATCAAAATTTCGGGGATTTTTCTGTAAATTTGAATAATTTCGGGGTGTTATTTGCAAAAATCCGCGCCCGCGCCCGGGGAAGCAGGCGGAGGCCGGGGCGCCGGCGAGCCGGCGGCGGGAGCGGAGGCGGACGCCGAGGCCGTTCCGCCCCCGCGTGCCGGGGACGGAGGCCGAGGCCGGCGCGCCGGCACGCGGGCGCGGACGGCCAAGGCCAAGGCCGTCCGTCCCAGGCACGCGGGCGCGCCGGCCTCTGCCTCCGTCCCCGGCACGCGGGGGCGGAACGGCCTCGGCCTCGGCCTCCGCGTGCGGGCGCGCCGGCTTCGGCCTCCGTCCCCGGCACTCGTGGGCGGAACGGCCTCGGCCGTGGCCGTCCGCGCCCGCGTTTCGGCGCGCCGGCGCCCCGGCCTCCGCCTCCGCTCCCGCCCGCCCGGCCTCCGCCTCCGCCTCCGCTTCCGCCGCCGGCCGCCGCCTCCGCTCCCGCGGCCGTCCGGCCGGCCTCCTCCTCCGCTCCCGCCGCGCGACGGGGTGTTATTTGCAAAAATCCGAATTTCGGGGACTTTTCTGTATATCGGAATAATTTCCGGGGGTTTATTTGCAAAAATTCGAATTTGGAGAACGTTTTTGTAAATCTGAGTTCTTTCGGGGTGTTATTTGTAAAATTCCGAAATCCGGGGGGTTAACTATAAAAAAATAAGTTTTTAGGGGTGTATGTGTAAAAATAACGGGGTAAAATCGAAATTTTTAGATAAAATTTTGATTAAATAACAATCAGGGGTTATGGATAAATACGGGCGAATTTGAGGAGTGGAGGTAATTACGAAAATTAGGGGGTTAATCGTAATCAAGACTAATTACGGGGTCACCCGTAATTATCCCAATAAATTCATGCGAGATGCAATTAGCATTCATTGCAGTCCGCTGCAGTGGGCAAATGTCAGGGTAACAAACAGAATTTGAAAATACATGCACAAAGAAAGCAATCATACTGGCAAAGAGTGCGGCGCCGGAGCATGCATATCTCACTTTCGAAGCATACCGTGCACAAGACTTTTCCTGAAAGTGATAGGAGAATTTCTTTTAAGCAAAGTGGACCTTTCCAGAAATCTAGTGCAAGGTTGAATCATGAAAAAGGTCGAAAGATCAGATCTAATTTCAAAAGGAGAAAAGGGAAAATACCACTCAAAAAATTTGAAGTAGGAAAATTGAACAAACAATAAAAACCAGTGTCAGATTCTGTTCGTGCAAAGAAAAAAAAAAAGAAAAAGAAAAGCAACGTGCAGAACTAATAGGAAGTCCGCAGTTTATTTCATGATAAAACAAGAGATAATCACTTGTATATTTCACATCAACAATAAATAATTGACACTATACCATCTGCTATGATCCTACTTTTTGATTTCAGTGCTGAAGGGAGGACAGCACCGATTGCTGCACGGTCTGCTGGCTAAAGAGCTTGTATAGGCTGCAAATCATTCCACCTTGCTTACCTCAACCACAAGTACTACTTTTTTCTACTGGCGCCTCAAGCTAAACTATGGTGATCGACAAACTATCTATCTAGTGCATGTGACCACACCATCATGTCTTTATTTTCCAGCCAAATTGAAGCCCTTTTCTAGGTTACCTGTAACTAGGAATACCTCAATGTAAGAATTCGACTCAACTTTTTCCCGTCCATCTTGGGTGAAAAGATGAGTACATTCTATTTCGCTTCCATTGTGGATGAAAAGTTCCTTTCTGTTTCACATCCATTGTGGTTGAGAAGATGCAACTCTCTATTCTCTTCTGTTTTGGATGAAAAGATGCACACATCTCTAATGAGTACACGGTGGTGGACATGGTTATGACAAGGTGAAATCTGCCAGCTAAGAAACCAACCCTGACCCCAAGGTTTAACATCTGCTTGGTCATCAAGTGATGCTATGCCATCTGTACCAGAAAAATGAAATGATACAATCCAATTTGAAGAAGGTTTTTCAGACAGAATAGAAGTTAAATTGAGACACAGAACTAGGAAACTTCAAGGAGTTATGCCTACTCATTATGAATAGCATTATGTTTTGTCATCCATAACAGTTCTAAACAGTGCACAGAACATTGCCACCAAGGACTAAAAAATTTCAACTTTTTGCCATACTTAAGCACTTCAACAGCGATGTAGCTAGTAAATGAGACTTGCAAAGAGTTTGCATCTCGAATGCATCAATAACGTGAAATAAAATACCACTTTATTGCTAATCAGATTTCAATTCCTTAGAATGAAACTTAAAAAACAAGCCATTTAGTCTACAAAAGTGTATTGCCTGATAGCTAATCATTTATCTGGACCAATAGGAGTATTGTTTTTCATACTTTTTGACATTGAATGAGAATTGGAGAAATGGAACTAAATCTTCCAGACAGAGAAGTTGTCATGGAACAGCACCTCAAAGCAAAAGCAGTACTTCATGATTCAGTGGAAGATTGTTGTGCAAAATGAATGTTGTAAAACTGTCATTTGTGATGATTAAACTAGGTAATGAAGAAATTAAGAGTGAAATTTTGGTTTCAAAAATTAAACTCTCCGGCAAAAAACTCACACCAGTAGATTTTAATCATACAAACAAACAATAATTTATAAGAGCTTTTGAGGTTCATGAGAGAAGTTGTACATGTTCAAAAGTCTTGCATCAAATACAGTATACATATTTCCATATAACCACAGAATCAGCAACCAAACATGCATGCATAAAAAAGGCATACATGTACACATTATTCAGTATGTTGACTCTCTACACCACAATAAGGTTAAATGTTCTCAAAATATTCAAAAATTCTATAACTGAAAATAATTCAATTGAGACCAGAACTTTGGATGGCAGGAATTTATAACAAATAAAAGCCTCTAATCTACCAATTTAAGTTCGATAGCAATGAAGATTAGAAGTATTACATTTTGGAGCCTTTCAAACTCTTGTTGGCTATATTTTGTTATTTCAGTTTGTTCACCAAGAGCTGCCTGCAATCTCCTTACTTGTGGTTAACAAAATTTTGAGCAAAACATTTAGCAAATCCATAGTTTTTGGAAATTTAACAGCTAACAAGCAGTCAACAAAAATGATAAATAAATAAGTGCATGAGAGCAATTAAGAGAACCTCCTCAGCTAGGTCTTTATTCCCCATTTTTTTCACTACCTCAGGCGCGTAACCAACAGGAGTGTTATACCTGAAGAAGGTTAATCATAAACACAAAAAGGTTAAGATTCCTGAAAAACAATACAAGGTCTAGACAGACTAACTGGGACGAGAACCATCAATCCTTCACTATAAAAAAAAATTATAAAAAACCAGTTTCATCCCCATTCAGTATGAAATGCTAGATAACTCCCTTAACAGGACCATATTCCCCAAGCAAAACTTATTATTCCTTGCTTCCATCAACAAACTGTACAAGCTATTTATGTCCGTCTTTCATCTTGCTCTTGCCTATGACAATCATCTCATTGCAGATGGTAAACAGTATTCTGTTTTTACAACAAAAAGAGAAATTCAACTATTTATTTTTTCACAGAGATTTTCTGACTTCGCCATCCTGTAATCTTAATTGACACAGAAGATTTCTCTAGCAGTTAAATGAACAAAGAAATAATCAAGCTGAGCACAAGATGAAGTAAAAGGAAGAAGGGAGTGGGGAGTGGGAAGCTGATGATGCTTCGATTCCGTCAAAGCACATGAATGAGCAGTCACTGATTCACTCTAGAAATCTAATTGAAATTCACTGAGAAAAAGTAGGAAGTGATGGACAAGTGCGATATTTTGGCCTATAAATGAGAAAAAGTAAGCAACACTGGACTGTAGGCAGTTTTGAATGGGATGGCAATGTTATTTTCGAGATAGAATTCCATAATCCACTAATGTATCAGTCTGGGATTAAGGTCATATACAGATCACAGAGAATAAAAAAAACCATCTCGGAAAACCTTTTCCAGCACAAAGTTGACATAATCAGCATATTTGAATTGTAGGATCTCAAAACTCTTTACTTTGCAATAGATAACGGGTAAAGAATGCAAGCATTTGGAGGAATTGTTCTGTGAGGCCAAGTTCACCTTGTTCTACCCCTAGTCTTGCCCATGATTCTTTTTGTTTTCCCCTACTTTTCTCTTTCAGATTTGTGGACTTGAAGACATTTCTACGAAAAATATTTCTTCCCCTTCAAACATAAGCACAAATAAGGATCAAATAAGCACTTTCTCGCCAACTAGCATTCATAATTCTATGGACCAACAGGACCCAACATGCACCATTCACTAAAACCATTCATTCTTATATAACAATGATATGGTGACCAATTCACAACTATTAACCATATCTGCGGTGGTGGCTCATAAAATAAAATTGTTCTGACATAGTTCACTGGAACGTCAATATTTGACCAAAATCCATACAAGCAAAATAAACTGTGGACTCCTTCCTAGCTCATATAACAAATTTCCTTAATGAAAAACATTGGATTGACTTCGCAAAGATTCAGGTTGCAAAAGCTTTGAAGAAAACATAAAACTTGATTTGTCTTGATATAAAAAAAATGAAAAACACCATATAATTTTTGCCTCACCATATATCACTACAAAGTACATATTCATTGTATCAATTTGCCAACATCCAGGTGCATTAGATCCTTAAAAGCAATACTGCAGTTCATAACCTGGAAACCCTAACCAAATCAAAGAACTGTTGATCACCTAGTATGCTTTTCTTAGGAAGTTTCCAAACATCAAATGAAATCGCTCAGCAGCCTTCCATGGTTTTTTTCCTTATTAGCACACAGCCAATTGGTTTGATTCTCCTTAACTAGTGTCTTCATCATCACCACTGTAAATTTGTCATTCCTTCGAATTTACAACATATATAACAAACCCATAACTCACCTAAGCATAGAACATAAAATGATAAATGTCACTGTAGAAAGCTCTCGGCAACTGCTCCATCAATGAATTTCAGATCATTTTAAATGAATTGATACAAGTTCAATGACATCTAAAGTAAGACAAGATGGTAATACCTGTAGACCCATCACAATACAGGCGAGCTTCTTCCTCTTTTGCTTCCTTCATCAATAGACCACCTACCAAGCAACCTATGATATCCAGACAAGTGTTTGAAGTCTACTTGAAACATACAAGTATCAGTAGAATTGCAGAAGTAGCTAAATGATATTTAAATGTCCATGAAAAAGCTACCTAGATCCATGATGTAGGAAAGCAAAGCAAGCATAAGCTTGTGATGAAAATGTCAAATAACGTCCTGTAATTGATCCATTACATAGTAAAAAAACAAGCTTCTCCACCAATCGTGAAATGGAAAATATAACACCAGCACCTTGCAGGACAAATAAAGAGAGAAAAGAACAAGAATTGGAATGTAATGAGCATTAGGTGGTGTGCCCTGAATATGAAGAAGGCAAAAGAAATTAGCTTATTACTCATGAACATACCTTTTGTGTGCATGTATGTGTCAAAAGCCAATTTACCAAGCAAATAGAGTTCAGTTTTAAAAATATAGGGTTTAATCAATGAAAAATTAAGGACATAGACATGATTCTTAAGCCACTAATTGATTTATCTGTCTTATGTAAGTAGAGATAATAACACCTAGTAAATAATCCAAGAAGCAAGTAGCTACAATTATCAATACAATTCAGTTCGCCAATAAAGCCTGAAGCGTGGCACTGAGGATTATGTTATTTCTAAATTTTTCCACAAAAACCTATGGTTCTTTTTATTTGCTTTTCCAACAAAAGCGAAACTTTTCTTGAGAGAAATATAATCTTGTGTTTGCTTAGAATATACGTAATTCTCAAATTTTACTGGGCCATGAGAACTGATCTTGAGAAGGAAAATAAATTGTCTAAAAAAGATCTACAATGGCGATATTGTCCAATGGGATAAGAAGAATCTCTTCGGTTTCGTTGCTTATACAAACAAGAAAAAGAACACATACATAAGATTACCAGGACAAAAGATAAACTAACCTGTAAGCGCATGCATGACAAAATCTGGAAAGCTAATAGAGGAATTTTCATAACGTGGCCTCCTATGTCTTGGAGGCTACATAGCCTATCTTGATCGCAATCTTCCATTGAGGAAAACAATAAGTCACTGTTCCAATCTCGATATCTTATCATATTAGAAGATGAACGTGCATCAACATGTTGAGACTGTCGAGGAATCATGGGATTGGACCACTTTGTACAAACTAGAAAAGCAAAGCATTCTGCGATTCTGCAGGGAAATAATTATGAAAAAGAATTAGAGGACATTAAAGTTTGGTTTGAAGAATGGGTAACAGAGTAAACACAAGATACCCGAAATTTATAAACAGATCCCACCAACCCAAGGCACCTACGTCACCTGCATGGCATTTCATAATGTAGTTATAACGTTGCAAATCATTTTGACTATCATATTAATCTCACCAACTCTCCAAAACGGCATAATTACACATGCAATGATATTTCAAAAATTCAGCAATGATTATAAATGCATGTATTCTGAAGCCACCATTCCACTAAGTACTGTAAGTCTGAATCAGAGTGCTTACTTAATTAGGGTTGATTACAAATATAATTGGGTTCGACCACCATACACTCTGAGGTAATTTCTTCTTGCAGCCTGCGTGGCTGATCACCAATAATAAATAAGTTCCCACCTAAACCTTGGAACATCCTCATCAAGTTTTTCTTTCTATTCCAATTGCTACATTTCTTCACCTGGTTTCAAATTGGCATTCATATAAGATGATTGTAGATCAGTTTTCATCGAAAGACCTTTTCACAAACTTAAGCATATGGATCCATGTTAACTAGTTGGATGTGCATTGCATTGGTAATTGAAAAAACAACCTTTCCTGCAACCACGTATCCATATGCACAACCAATTGCACACAGCTCTGAACTATTCTCCCAAAAACTTAATGGCTAATATATAGTCCATTACAATACTATTATCTTCATCAGAAGTGTAGCTACCTAGGCAAATTTGTTGGGGTTTCTTCATTTGTAGATTCTAGGTTAGTGTCACTTCTAAGATGAGGAGGAGTAAAGATTAGGCTAGTAATCTTCTACTTTACTTGATTAATGAAAGTAGACCCTCTATCAACATAGGATCTCTGATAGTATTTTATATCATCATAATGTACCTCATAAATATCAAAAGAATGTACATCTCTATTAATTTGGTGCTCTTCATCATTCTTGAAGTACTTGAAGTATTGATGTAAGGTTGATGACACCACTCTATTTTCATATAGCCACGGCCTCCCTAGTAGTATTTTGTATAACGCATCATATCGATCACATACAATTTGGTATCTATCATCAACTTGCCTACTTTCAAAGGAATAGTTATGGCTTCCAGAGCTCTTTAGTTGTTCTATTATATTCTCAAACGATAGGTGGCATACATCCAAAATTAAAGTTCTTAGAATTCGGAGAGACATCAAATTAACTAAGGAACCAGGTTCAATTAGGATGCGATTGATCTTGATCCATCGTTATTCCCAATAACATACCATAGCCTATTATGGTCTATTATTTCTGATAGCAAGTCATTATTTGTGAATGTGATGGTAGGAGTTGACTCGCATACAAAGACTCCTTCATCTTCTCTTCAATGAAGTATGCTTGACAGTTGGCTGAATTTCACAAGATGTGCACCAATTCATCCCTGAATTCTTGTGACATTATTAGGGCATCAAACACACTTAGCATGGCAGAAATCTTCTTGAGATGGGCTGCTATATTGTATTCCACTTTCTTGAGTCCAGGTTCAACTTGCGAAGGTTTGATGTCTTTATTTATCTAATTTTCTTTTTCTCATCCTTCTAAGTATTTTTATCCCTAGTCATTGGAGCTTTGTCTGGGGGCAACATCTTTACATCTCAAAGTTGTGCCTAGTGTGTATTCCTTAGTCGAAATCCGGCACCATGAGACTAATAAGGTTTATCTTCAGAATCACTATCGAGGCTAATCATGTGATAGGAAGTAGTGAATCCTTACCCCTGGTTGATAGTTCCCTGGATATCTTTAGAGGGTGTGACTAGCTGATAATTGTCTCATTCAATTTTAGAATTAGGCATGTGAGGCGTCTTTGTAGAGAGATCTTCAAAGACTCTTTGGATTAAACCTTCTATTTCATTTGTGGGCACGATCTTCTTCAGGATCTTGTATTTAGGATATCTCTTCTATGGATATTTAAATTTTCTTGATGCAAGGGCAAAATTAGCCTTAGCTTTAGCCTGTTTGATTCTCTCCCAGAATATCTGTTTCTTCCTTTAGCACTTGCTAGTATAGGACCTCCTAAAGTGGTCACAAGGTTGTTCTGACTCAGACATAGAACCATATTAATCATTCATGTCTTGTATGTATAATTCTTCTAAAGTTGGTAGAGTACATCCTTTCACAGGTTCTAGAACTAGGACCTTACCAAACTTAGCAAACTGAGCATTTATTGCTAGATTGCCTGATAGTGGCTAGGATAACTATTCATCAGTGTTTACCTCAAATGTATAAGTCACCATATGACAAAAGGTCATAAACTCATATAACTATTTTTGAAAGTGTCTAGCTTTCTTGACATGTCTTTAGAGTAAGGAGCACAAATAATTATTTTGATCCTGAAGAGAGTTGGTAGGTAATTTTCAGCCACCCCTGTAAGGTCTTCTGTATGGTTTTGCCTTCCCTACTAGCACTTCTTTCATCTTCTCGATTTCCTCACTGAGTGTGGCAATCGTATTTGACATACTTTCCATGTGGACAGTCATAGCTTGCATGTGTTTATTTAATATTTACATTTTTCCCTTGACAAACTTCATGTTAATTGTAGCTAGCTCTTTCACAATATCTAATTGTAATTTGAGCATATCATAATTGTATTCACAAGCAAACTACTCTCTAAGATAATTATTTCGGAATCAACCTTCAGGGAGGCCATGGGATCTTTCATTTCATCAGTAACAACTCCAATGAATTTATTTGTTTATTCTTGCCTTGTGCCTTGAATTCTATCATTATTGAAATGATGGGGCAAGGATCGGCTTGGTTGTAAACTTTTGATAGTAAATATGGTAGAGCACATTGCCACCAAGTAGTTCACTTTCTTCATCGTTTGTATCAGGGTCTTCCAACAAAACTCTAAGTTTATCAGAGAAAAATTTTTAAAGAGTTACTTGGCTTCTTTCTCTTTAGATATATTCCTCCAAAGTATCAATGTATTCTTAGATGGTTAATTTCTTGACATCATATTTATTTGATTAAACTAGCTTCTTCTTCCTGCTTCTCTTCTTTTTCTTCTTGATGCTTCGAGTAGTGAGGCAGCTTGCTTCGATGAGGCTTCCTTCACCAGCATTCTAAGCTCTTCAGGGTTTATAGTCATCTTCTTCATTAGCTACTTCAATCTTTTTGAAATATAGATGTTCCATAAGTGTTCATATTTGGTAGTACATTGTGCTCCTTCCCCAAAGAGGAACTCAACAAGTGGTTCATGCTCCTCAAACAAAGCAATGTGATTAATGTGTTCGGTAGGTATTTCAAATAGGGCTACCTTCAAGAGAGTCAGCTTGCCCTCTTGGTACTGCTTTCAACCCAATCTTTGAATACAAAGTAGTTTTTAATAGTATAAGCCAACATTCTATGGTAAAGACAATAGTTTCAATGATTTTTTTATAGCCTCATTGGCCTTTCGCTTTCTAGTAGTTGAAGGCCTAATTTTAGAACATTTTAAAAGATTTTACCCATGCTCTCTTTTAGAATATTTCTTTTTGAGCCTTTGGTGGAGGTCATTGGATCGTTCTACTTTTCCACTTCCTCCAAAAGTTGGTGGTTTCTGAGAATTTCTCTTGTTTTAGTGGGGATCGAAGGTTTCTTCTACTAAGTTGCTGTGAATAATACTATCCTTATATTTTTGGAAGGTTCTCCCTAATTTGCCTTGTCTTTTTCTAGTTTAAAATTTTATGAACTAGATAAGGCCAATGAGCCAATCCTTTCCCACTTTTTGACTTTCATAATGAGGTTTTGGAAGGTGTGGATAGCAAAAGCACTTAAACAAGGTGTCATCCACTCTTCTCTTATATTACCAAGGACTAGATTCACCACCTCAAATTGGCTCATGGATTTTTTGTACTTGATATTGAGATTTCTCCATCGTGTGATATAATTTAGGATCGATTCATTATTCCATTTCAATGTTGAGATAAGTCTGCAATGGTCACTTTGTTATTGACTCCTTTGAACCTAATTTGAAAGGCCTCTTTTATTTGTACGCAAGTCCATATGGATTATGGTTATAAACTAGCATACTACTTGAATGCTTCTCTTATCAAACTTGCTAAAAATTGGTGGAGTAATAATGAGAGACTATTATTTGAATCTTCACATAGAATCACAAAGTGAGCTATGTATTATTTAGAATTTCCTATGTCATTAAATTATTTGAAGCTAGACACTATATAGCCTCTGGGATATGGCACTCAATCATGATAATAGGGTATAATTTATCAGCATTATTTATCCTACCCATCGTGTCTCAAATATGTAGCCACCATTCGTACCTATTGTTGCATATATGTTGGTAGTTCTATATTATCAAAGATCCCTAAAAATGGAGATTGGGCATCCCTTGTTGATGGAGGAGGTGCCTGTGAAGGGCCTATATTTTCATGAATCTTATCTATAAGAGATGCATCTTCTGCTACCTCTGCTGTTTAAGATAGTTGTTGAGATTATTCTAGCCTATCAAGCTTTTTGATTATTTGTAGTATCATCTTCATCAACTTCATGACCTTCTTTTGAGCTTTATCTTTCTCTTTGCCTTCCTGTCTTAATTATTATTACAGTGCTTTTATGGTCACTTGTTGATTAGATGTTTCAATTATAACCAAGGCTTCCATCAAAACATGATGATCCATATCTTGATAGTCAAATCTGGGCTTTGGGTCGACGCTAACTTCTCCCATCAATTGAGTTGCCTCACTTAAGAGCTTGCTCTTGAAGCGGATTGTCACACCTTCTCTTTGATATGGCAGCAAAGATTGGTTCACAAGAGCTCTTTCCTCTTGAATTTCTTCATCAGTAAGGCTTACTCATATAGTCTTCTTTTGGTGTTTGACCAGCTAGAGTGCAGGCTCATTGTCCCTTCCAAAGTCATGATAAGAAATGACTCTGGCAGTGTGGGTGGTCTGCTTTGGTAAATCCCCATACTGATTTGTAGCCTTATGATGACTTTTGTGATTTTGCTTGGCTATTCACCACTTTGCTATAGTCTTAATGTAAGATTGTGTCTCTTTTAATTTATTTTTATCTTTCTCTAAATTGCTTAATGAAGCCAAAAAATTGAAGGTAAGAAGGGTAATGACTAACTTCATTCGAGGGGTAGGCTTCTCAAGTTGACTGAAAATTTTAGTAGCTTTCCCTTTGATTGTGATAGTTAAAATGAGTTAAGGTATGGCTTTTGCTGTTCATCTAAATGCCCTTCTCATTATAAATAATGATATTGGGCCTCTTTTCCCTTGATAAAAGGTGAGAAGTAGACTTGTCATGTATAACAATAACTTCAGTTGACACAATAGCAAGTGTCTTCTTGAACTGGATAATCTCGAAGATGATTTTGAACTTGATTTGAACTTCAGTTGCTTCTGTGATGACCATTGACTGAGGTAGATGCAATCAATCCTAGCCCCAGAATGATGGTGTACCTCAGGGTAGAGATATTCTTTGTTGATACAATTTGATACTTTTTTCTATAAAGAAGAACACAATTAATCAATTTTCAATGCTAGTTCTACCTTATCAATGTTTCTATTATATTAACTAGGTTTCTACACTTGGTGGAGAAGTCAAATCCCATCGAGCATGACAAAATTTGTGGGATCGATTTTGACGGCCTGAGATGGTAGAAACCCCGGGGAGCAATTTCGACACACAAATTAAAGTATATTAAATTTAAAGTACACTATCAGGTGTTGTGGGAATATTGACTTTCAATAGGTGAAAGTCCCAATTGTTAATTACTTCAATAATTGTTAGGAATCTTCTAAAGTAAGAAATCTAGCTAATAAAATAGAAACACAAAATAAAAAAATAAATCATCATTTGATTGAAATAAGAGAGGTGGTATATGGCTTAAAAAAGGGTATACTCTCACTTTATAAGAAATTTCATCATGACATCACGAAAAGATATGACAATAATAAATAAATAAGGAAAAAATGAAAGGAATGAGAAAGAAGTTTTGTTGTGTGCTGCTACTCTACTCTTGTATGTTGGACTATTTGACGTCTTGACTCAAATGAATCTTGACTCAGTCTTTGGTAGATATTAATGATTTGATTTGGTAGCATTATCTGATGGGACATGAAAAAGAAAAAAGGAATGAAGTATTTTCAATAGCGTGAGTGTTAGCGATGATGTTTTTTGATTAAAGTATTCCAGTTAGCCAATAAGGCGTTGACAATAAATTTATTTGGCTTGAAGTATTTTCATTAGATAATAGGGTGTTGATGGTAACTTTTTAGTGGAAACAATGATATCTCTAAGACCTACATACATTGTGTTCGTAGGTCATCATCCAAGAATCTACAAGATATTGGAGGATTACTATGCATAAGTTAATAGATACTCTGAAGCATATTTCAAGAAGTATTGTATATGAGATGAAAAGGTAACTACTTTCAAATCACATTTCAACACTGAGAAACGACAGACATACAAGTCACATTCATTTATTTTGACTATGGAGTACTCATCTCACAAATAACAACTATATAATGGACGCCTTGATATTAATCATAATGAGGTTATAGTCTTTGTTGATGCATATGCTCCTTGTCCATACTCTGTAGTTTGCATTGTTGTCTATTATAAGGGTAAAATGCATCATGTTGTATGTGTTAGACTTTTTTTGACCTATATTGTATTATATATTTGTAGTATATATGCCAAAGAGATATATACTAGGGTCGTGTACTATTATGTTTTAAACTAATAATTTTTTTATGCAAACTTGTTTTGTTTATTAATTATAATTATGCATTATAATTATTTTTTTCAATTAATTGTACTTATGTTGTTCTAATTAGTTAGTAGGTTAGACCTTTACGTTTACGAAATTTAATTAACTTCATAAAAAAAAATTAAGAACAAATTTGAAAAAAAATTTTAAAAAATTTCTTTAGACATACTATTCACCAAATATTTTTTTTTTAAAGAGGCCGAGAGGTACGGGGAATGGGTGTAAAGGGTCGGATGACCAATAAATTGAGAGTCAAGTGTGAGTCTGATTAATACAGCTTAAAAAAAAAAAAAAAAAAAAAACCGGGAAGGAGGTGATGGTGACAAGCTCTGTTTATAAAGAAGAATTATATATGATCATGACATATGTTTGGAATGCCATAATGTAATGTTATATACGTGTAATATCATATTATAGATGGTTCTGATAATAGGATGATCACCGGATTTTTTTGGGCAATTTAGTCAATTTTCCAATTGAAAAATTGGTCACACATTATACTTTTAAAATATTTCTCCAGTCGCCTCAGATGGTAGCAACGAACCCAAAACGTTGGATTTGGATCCAACAGTCTGGATCCCTTGGAGTCCATATCCAATTGGATCCGTTGGATCCAAAATCAATGGGGATTGAATCCATTTTCATAGCACTCAATCACATGAACAGCGGTATTCATCGGCAATAAACCTTAATTTTTTATACGCCATCTTTGTTTCTGGTGAAATATCCACAACCGCAGCCAGAAAAATCATGAACAGAAGCTAGCTATAAAATACTTCTTGTTCTCTGGTTAAATTTTCAGCAAACTTGTAGATACCTTAAAAATGGTTCACGCATCAGTTCCACTCGTTTGCAAACAAGGAAAAATATTAATAGCAAACAACGAAAAAATATGGCGAATAGATTAACTTTAATTGTTGCAAAATAGCTAGCAATAGAGGGGAAGACTGTAGAAACTACACTTGACCAATGCTTGTCTGAGTTGAAGGCCGAAGACTCATCCTATCAAATGAAACACAGCCAACACTCTCCATTCCAATGAAATCCATGTGATTGCAACCAAAATAAACCAAGGTCGACCCCTGGCAACACAAGCAAGATAACAGTGGCCTAAATGAAGAGGACCAAAAAACACAAGCAAGCAGAACCTCAAGCCTGGGTAATAACTTGACTGTAGTCTGCTATCATTTGCGTATCATATAAAAACCAGCAAGCAGCAAGTGAAAATCAAACATTACTGATACCAAATGCATGACGACAAGATTATGGCACAAGGAATACTGATGCCAAACCCAAACATTGAACATAGATGCAATAGGCTGATAAATTATGTGCTTGAAGTTCACTCCGACTATTATGATACATGCCAACCAGCAGTCAAGACCTAATAACAAGCAAAATTGGTCAATCCATTTCTCCAACTTAAGTGACAACTTCTGACCATTACAAGATTTCTCCACTTAGGAAAACCAACCCTGACAAATCATTATCATAGTTTATAATCAGTTCTCTGACACATACGTCGAGATTTGTCACCTTCATTGCATTCTTGAGTTTCTGTCGCCATTTTGCTTTTTCATTCATGTGCAAAATGTCAATCTTATTACAGCAGATGACTGCACCAGATATTGTGGTACAAATCACAGTATCCATCGCAAAACAAGTTCCACCACAGTTTTCTTATTTCCTTTACAGACAATTTTACCTCTTTTTAACACTTGCAAGTTGCAGTATAGAAATACTGGATAAAACCTTAAGCACAAATCCCATGCATGACCAATCAATTTGATACTAAGCCGAATCTAAACAACAGAGTTGATCAAGCATCCCATATCTTAAAATGCTTAGTGTGGTTATGAAGTAAAATATCAAAAACTTAAAATTTAAAAGAGATACCAAAATCGAAAACATAATAACTAACAGGGGTAGGTTTGAAGAGATAAAGAACAAAACCTCAAAAAATTATTCACTTACATAAGTATGATAATCTCCGTCTATATTTGATAGATATGCATGCTATTCTAGCATCCAAAGTATAGTAAATATGAGAATCTCCAACATTTCTATTTCTGCTCTTTGAGACTGAGAATCAAATCTATTAGCTCAGTTCATGAAGTAAGTTTTTCTCAGGTATAAGGAATACCCAATTTCCTCCTGCAGCTAATTAGTTTAACTTACATGACAAAACTGTGTCAGTTTATTTATTACATTATCCTAGTATGTTCACCATTGTATCGTAAGTGTCATTGGTATAAGATAGATGTCTTAACAACCTCGCATATATATATAATCAGAACAATCCACATACTTCACTGAAAGATGCGAAAACAGTTGAACAGTAGCAATGCCGAAATAGTAACTTTATCCCAATTAATTTTCCAATTTTACAAAGTTCTCCATGATTAGTATCCACATGTATTTTTCCAATCAAAAAATGCATGCCACCTATAGCAATTGCATACCTGACATTTGCTAAGCTATAGATTCCATGCATTTGGCACTGAAACATCGCATGAGTCTAATTCTCATCAATTAACTAGAAGCTAAACAAGTACTATCGTTCAAATTTCGTGACCAAAAAACAAATGGTAGAATCATATAATGAGTGGCAAAACTTTCACTTCTAGCATTTTATAAACATAAACCATCCTCTATTTCCCACAGAGTCAAATAACTGAAAATGCAAAATAAATATGAGTAAGAAAATGCGAACAAAAATGGACAACATGATCTATCATTGGATTCACAAGACACTTAAGCCAAAAAGAGATAGACTAATAGATGCTAATGAAGCATGGAACTGGCTAAATATGAGTAAGAAAGTTCAATAACTATCGTCATCAAAGTTAAGGAAGCAAAAATCAAGACAACCTAATAAATAATCCACCGACGCATCCAATGGGTCCATTTCCTATACAAGGTTAGAGAAACCACCCGCGCATTAATCCCATCGCCATCACGGGCCGCCCGCATGCTCCAGTACCATTCTCAAGCGCCGCGACATAACATCCAGCTCTAGAGCTTGCTGCTCCCTCCACCTCTTCGCCAATTCGTCTCCTTTGGTTTCCTGCCCATCCAGACCCAGCCTCGCCTCCTTCACGCACTGATCAAACACATCCAAGATTATCTTTTTCACCATCTCATGCCCCGGTCCTTCCACCGGAGCCTCATCCACCTTCACTGGCAACACCATCGCCTCCCCGACTCTGTCAACCCCAGCGCCATTTGCAGCAACAGGAGAAATAGGAGGAGGAGGAGGAGCTCCTTCTTCCTCGTCTTGATCCGCCGCGGCTGCCGCACCCGCCGCCGCATCCTGGTGGAACACGATCTGTTTATCGTCCGGAGAAGAAGTAAGAGGAGGAGCCGGGAGAGCGGGCAAGGAGGCCGGGCCGGCGGTAGCGAGGGGGCGGGGGTTACGGCGCCGGCGCTTGTTGGTGCCACCGCCGGCCTCGGGCGAGGAAAACGGCGACGAAGCCGCATGACTAGGATGCCAGAGACGCGTGCAGAGGTGGAGAATATCACGATCATGGGGAGCAAGGCGGGAGGGGTCCTGGCCGCGGTCGATGCGCGCAGAGATGATCCGGAACTTGGTCCTCAGCCGGCGGAGCTTCTCCGACAATTGAGAGCGAGTGAAGGGCTGCGCCATGGGCTCAGAGAACCTATCGAAGAAGAGATTGAGGTCGCGGGGGAAGACCATGTCCTGGGACTTGCATGCGAGGAGGCCCTGGAGGAAGCGGATCTCGTCGGACTCGGACCAGATCCGCTGGAATTTGAAAGGGGGAGGGGGGTGGCGCGGAGTGGCAGCATCGGCGGAGGAGACGGCGGCGAGCTCATTGTTGTTGTCGTTAGTGTCGTAGTCGTCTTCAGGATCGTCGTCATCGTCGGCTTCGGGGAAGGAGGAGGAGGAGTGGTTGGGATCGGTGGCGGTGGAAGGAGGAGGAGGAGGAGGAGGCGGGGGGCGTTTGATGGGGAGTTTGCGCGCGGAGGATGATGATTTGAGAGGCGAGGAGTCGAGGTCGAGATCGAGGTCGAGATCCATTATGGGCGTGGCCCGTTGGTGGGCGGGAACTGGGAATGGGTTGGGGGAAGACAGGGATGACGGATGAAGTTGGGGTGGTTTGGGTTGGGAATTAGGGTTAGCAAGGACGGGGAGAGACAGGGGGGCAGGAGGAGGTTGGATTGGCTTGCGAGTTTGTTGGGACCTGGGTTGGGTTGACCAGGGATCAGGTCGGCGGGCTCTTTCCTCGGGATTTGTTTTTTCATGGGCCGGGGATGGCCTGGTCACTCTGTTGTTGTTGTCGTCGTCGTCGTCGGGTTAGTCGAAACGCCAAGGGTGCATGATGGGTTGGACATATCCTGGCCGTTGGATGGAATCAGGATTACCGCTTTTACATATAAGCCCATCTACATCTCATAATTATTTACAAACTCCTTGTTTTTGTATGGAGAGATGTGGAAAATTATGTCGGAGCACTGATTCTTCCACCCACCCGAATTGATGAACTCTATAGCAATGGATTCTTCCACCAATTATTAATTAATGCTCCATCATTTTTGGGCGACAAAATCAAAAATCATGAAGAATCAAAACTTAACAAGATTGCAGATCGACTGCTTTGAATAGATCTTCTTTATTCACAAACCAATACGCAGAACCTAGTCAGGGGTATCTGCATGTTTATCAGTTTTTTTAAAAATTTTTAACAAAAAAAACGAATTTATAAAAAATCACATATCTTAGTATTATTAGTAAAAAATTACTTGCTTTATAAACAAATTTATAAAAAATCAAATTGATTAAAATATTCAAAAAAATTATTATTTTAATTTAATTTTATCAATTAAAATTAATATAAAAATTTTAAATTGTTTTTGTTTAATTTTAGTTTAAATAACTATTAAATTAATATTTAAAAATAATTTATTTTAGTCTCATTTTTCTAAAAAATAGATTGTCTAATTTTATAGAATCAAAAATCATAATTTAATTTTGTCAAACCAATTATCTAATAATTATGAACTAATTGTTTGAAGTAAAATGTAAAAAAAAATAATTTTATCTTTCATATTAATTAAATTAATTAAATTAAAATATTTTTTAATATTTTAATCGAAATAATTTTTTATAAATTTATAATAAAATACGTAATCTTTTTGCTGATTTTTTTTTTTTTCTTGGATGATTATTGATTACAAGTTTTCTCCGTCCTTATTTTTTATCTTGGGAATGAAAAACCAGTACATCTGGCTGACTTCATCTTAGATCAAAAGAATTGGATTTCAACTGACAGAAATTGTCAAATACAATCAAATTGTGATTCAAAAGCATGACATGCTAAATGGCCAGAATTCTAAAACAAGGCAGCAAAATAAGCTTCAGCCTGTCAAATTGCAGAAAGAACCAACACAATTTCTACACATCATTTTAATAATGACACAAGCTGACAATGAAAGAGACATAGTTTCTTGGTATCATTAGTTCCCAACCTCGTACTTCCTTGTGCCAAACTGACACTTGCTCTAATCTGCGAGGTTAAAAAAAGGTTTGACAACCAAACTAAAACAATATAATCATGGCCTAAGGATATACACCTGTGACTAATATATTATATACAAGAGCTTGAATTGAACCTTGTCGCCATGTGGAACCCTAATGCAGAGTGTACAAGCTTGCTGACTAGTGCTGTACAAAGAATCTGCTAACTACAATTAATATATACACCTGCATGGGCTAAGATCTACTCATAAGGCCATACTTAAAACTATTGTCTATTCAGTAGATAAAGTGAAAAGAATGCATAGAAGAGATCTACTCACTTTGTACAAGTTGCTCCAAAATCTTGGTGGAAGAATTTCATTAATAAATTGGCACAGGGCAATGCGCTTCTAAAATGTGGCTGCAAATGCATGGCTTGCATGCAGATCTTTTAGTTGGAATTACACACGCAACTAATCCATAAATCACAACCCTTAAGATCAAGAGGGGCCATGATACTTATCCATAGATTCCCTTTTGTGCTCTGGATTCAAGCTGCAGTTAGGACAACAATGACTTTGTAAACTCATTTCTCTGAAAATAAAACAAAGATTCTGCAGCTCTTTAGCTATCATATGGCATTACAATAGTATAAATACCACATGTCACCATACACATCCTAACCTGCTGCATAACTCTCAGTATGCAAGCAAGTAAAATGCATTGCATACATGTCCAGACCCTTCAGTAAGCTACAGTCTGATCTTAAGATGGATTATCTAGGAACATGAAACTACAATTATTCTGAAGCACATCATAGGCAAGATTTGCATATCTGTAAAGTAATTCACTAAATTCTGTGGAAAAAGGGGAAAAAATCTAGTAATTTCTAAAACAGAGCACAAAGAAAGCAACCCGTTCCTCACTCCAAGAACCGCATGGTGAACGGCAAGAGCAGAGGCAGATATAGGAGCTATGGCTGCAGTTGGAGCCGCCCAGATAGCAGTACCCAGAGCTTGTCCTGCACCAGCTCCTCCGTGGTAGGTCTTCAGAGGAATCCCCACAAGTGCTGAGGTAGTCCTACCAAGCCCATCGCTTAGACTTCCATAAGCCTGAAAAGATGGACAGAACTAAACATCTATTCAAAATGCAAACGTTAAAAATCAAGTCTGTTGACTTCATTCTGAAGAAAAAAGTCTACCTGGAATTTTACATGTATCATTAATATATGAATGCAAAAATCAACCCCAACTGGTTTCCTAATTGAATGTCAAGACAAATACTAGAATTTAAGGCTAATATAATGTCATTATAAGATCTAAGAACTGAATGATCATTCCAAAGCAACAGCACGAAAAGATTGGGATATGAGGTTATTTTGTATTTGATGGAATATGTGAGCAAAAGAATGAACACTAATGCATTGCCCATGTTATAAATTCAATGAGTCCTTGATGAGGACTTCACAGCGAAAGTAGCTTGTAATGTACAGTTTATAGTTCTCTATTCTACAAAGATAGGTAAGTACCATGAAAATTATTTTTTGTATCATCAGGCCTTCACTTGCAAATTTTGCTTTGATAGAAACTAAAAGTGCTGGATAAACATAAAACTGAAAAATACTGTGGAGATAACCAGAAACACAATTAAACATGTCTAACAGATCAGGGTTGTGTATTGCTTGACAATATAACACCAGAACAAAAAATAATAATAATAATGCACAATGGGAAAATGTGACAGAAAACCTTTCCTTGAAACTGTACTTGATGCAGTGTTGTAGGTAATGAACAACAGGAAAATGTATTGCAGATTAAGGAGAAAATGTCAATGCATATCAAGGCTACTTGTATTTTTACATTTGCCTCAGTGTAAAAAATTTACAAAGAATATTAATTTTAAAGAAAACATTGAGAAGGCATCGGTTAGCACGCTCATCAAACCATGATAGAAGAGGTTCAAAAGGCACTTGTGAGATCATAATTTGCATCACTTCTAACATATTAAATGACACATCTTGGAAACATGTTAAACAAATATCAATGAACATCTACATGGTATTACTTTTGCAGGAAAATGACACAGAAATTCCTAAACAAAATGGATTTATTTATAAAGACTGTAACCAGACTGTTCGAGATATTGGTACCTATTGGAATCCTTGTGCATCTTTAGGCTGATTAGACCTTATTGGCGTTTTTCTTCTTCCCTTATCAGATGATGGTGAAGATGGAGGCATGCTTGCAAGAAAAATTCTGTTTGAAGCAAGATTTCATGTGCTCCTGCAGCCAAATGTACCCCAAGTGCAACAGCTTCAAGTGAGATACTTCTAACAAATGCTATAGCACCTGCAAGTTAGGGAAAAAGATGGGAAAACACTAGTGTTGTGATTATCATGAAATTGTCATCTTTTTAGAGCGAAAAAAGCAATTTATGTGAATCTAAAAGAAAAAAAGCAAATTGAAACACAATGCGGCAAAATTGCTTCTTAATGTGGAAGAACAAACAGATAGAAATAAAGCATCAGCACAAAATATTGAACAGAAAAAAAAAAGAATGAGAAATAAATAAAGAAACATCCTTAAATATACCATTGAGAGGTTATATTTCAACGAGTGGTTTTCAAGATGTTTCTGCGTGCTATTTCAAAAAACTGAGCTGTAGTGGGAATCGCCTTTAGAGTATATCGAATCAGTATAGCTATCCTTCCTTGGTTATATTTCAATGAGTGGTTTTCAAGATGTTTCTACGTGCTATTTTCAAAAAACCAAGTAAATGAATTTTCATTTAAAACAGATGCCAAAGAGTATCATTATCTCCTTCAAATGGTCTTAACAACAGCGAGCTCTGGCGACAAAAAATGTTGAGAAACTTGTACCTTTTAAACCATAAGCCAAAAGAACCAGCAGAACAGCATTGAAAAGTGGCAGACATGTAAAATCCATTAAGACAGATAACAGAAAGGTCCGGACCATCCCGGTCTTTTTGATGAGGGCTTAGAAGCTAGCACTGCTGTTTGTCATAGTAGGCATTCTAAGGCAG
The DNA here is from genome assembly GCA_005019695.1 of Trichopus zeylanicus subsp. travancoricus. Classification (NCBI taxonomy): domain Eukaryota; kingdom Viridiplantae; phylum Streptophyta; class Magnoliopsida; order Dioscoreales; family Dioscoreaceae; genus Trichopus; species Trichopus zeylanicus. The sequence continues at coordinate 1,260,835 of RXID01014224.1, forward strand.
CTAGATCGCTCTAGAAAACATGAAAACATGGACCGTTTTCTCTTAGGTTTGTTGACACTGATTTGATGCATCCCATTTCTAATGTTACATATGAATGACCTTTCTTGCCAAATGTTATGTTCATGTGAAGATATCATTGCCAGCATCCTCAGGATTTATATTCTAGAAAACCACACAAATCTGACCATTTGAAGAATTTGCAACAATAACCATGTGAACCAAATATTCCATACAAGCTATTTGAAACTGACCAGAAGTTATACAAGGAACAAGTCACTCTGTAACAATTTATCTTAATTCTAGATGTCTGCCAAACATAATTTTAGCAAATATGACTATTCTTTGTAATTTTATTATTTTAGTCACTGACTATTTATGATCAATATTGCGCAAAGCTTTGTAGTAAAGATAACGTACCAGATACTCAAAGAAATATGACTCAATACCACTTGCATCAAGAAAATATTTAAAACTAACTGAGAATAACAAAACAAGTTCCAAAGATGCAGTGCCAACTGTAATAAGCAACACTAAATAGTAAGCCCTAACCTCTCTGCATTCCCTTGAGCAGTTTCTGATCTTTCTTGTAACTCTTAACTGGCAAAGAAACTACTTTAGAGGCACCTGAACTGACTGCCAGCAAAGACCTTATTGGAGGAAGCCCTCTTAATAATTTGTGAACCTATAGCCAAAAATATACTTGCTGACTTATCACATTTTGCTTTATAACCTGAAGAAGTATGAAGAGTATAGGTCAAACCTGATTGTGGGAAATATCTTCCAACCATTCACCAAGTACTATTTCACAGATGCTCTTCCAACCATAAACACCAACAGCACAGAAATGATTGAGATGCAAGTCAATTCCCTGCAGAAAAAGTTGCCACATCAATACAGTCTACAATCCATTATCAAAAATAAGATGAAAACTAAGATTGGGTGAGGTGTTAAATATCAGTTTTAGTCTTCGATACTGCAAGAACAATAAGGTTTTATTGTTACAGTAGCCCTTGAATGGTCAAAAAAGATATATTTATAAGAATTCCTGACATTAGTGTAGACCAAAGGCACAGTAATCCAGTCACCATTAAATACATCTTTAGACAGAATTTATAAGGTCATTAGAGACCACAGCCATTTCTTTTACTCTCTTGATCACCCCAAATACTAAAAGAAATAAACAGTAAGTGTTACAGTTTAGTACCTTCCAAGGAACTAAGTTGAGAAGTTCAGCATAGTTTCCTCCTCTAAGTGCTCCAAGGTCAATATGACGAGGAACAAAATCAACTCGAACGATTACAGGCCCTACATTACATTTCTGTTAAGAAGAAACATAAATAATTTAGAGACATCAGAAAATTCCATGTGAAAAATACAGTGCACTGCCACTGCATAAAACATTTTGATACATCCCAGGTTTTAGTAACAAAGTACTCCATTTAAAGCTGGAAAACAAAAACTAAATACATGCATAAATAGCTAAATTATTCTACAACAAGTAGGTACTGATCCATCAACACAATCGCAAAACAAATATGCATCAATAGATCCAAAAAAGGGTCATGGAAAAGAAAGAACAAATAAGAAATTTCAAATCACAGATTATATAAATCTGCAAGTAGATTGGGTCAGATCAGATAATCCAAATCCAATTCTTTAGAAAAGCTGATCAAGCTTTTAAACCTAAACCTACTCCATTTAAATGGATTAGGTAAAACCAAACTATGTTTCGGACCAGACCAGACCAACATTCTTCTATATTAGATCTATTAATTAGATTTTAAGTAGATTTTATAATTATTTCATCAGATCAGATAATTAACAGACAGAACTGGATCAGATCACAATTTTGTGAATCCAAATCCGGTCCATTAAATTATAGGTCAAACATTCGGATCCATACTCAATCCAAAAGTTAAAGTGGATCTGATCATTTTTGGATTGGTAACAGGTTAGATAGTGGGTGTCACAATCCACTTGTAGCACTATGTGCAATGTATTCACACAGTTAAACAAGATATGGAGAACAGAAAAAAAAGGAAAAAGGAAAAAGAAGAACATCAAGAGCACACCTTGTCAAGCAAGAATATGAAGAAGAGAAAAAAAAAAGAGAAGAAAAAAAGAAGAACATCGAGAGCAAAGGGAAGCACTTTCCTTTTAGAGCTTAAACAATAAAAATTAGATTTGATGTATCAAATTGAATTTCAAATTATCCAAAACTAATAGTTAATTGACCATATTTAGGTCCACTGTATTTTCATAAGATATTTAGACTTTGCTGCTATAGCTTCTAGTTGTATTTAACCTTATTGGGAATTAACTGACCACAATTATCACTCAAAAAGTGACCATGATCATAAAAAAGGGTTTTTTGGTGTATATGACCACACAAAGTCAATATTTGCATATACCACCCTTCAAAAAATAAATATATTACATAAAATAACTGTAGAAGATCAACATTTTTGTTTATGCATCCTAAAAAGGTGGTATCTACATGTATACCTTCAGATTTTATAATATAGCCCTCAGTTTGTCTTTGTGATGAATTTTATCTCTTCACATTTGGATATATCGTAATGCAAAATAAAAACCAATGGCACTATTTCTCACAAGAGTGTATTAGTGATGAATAGTGCTCATTCTTACATTAAGTTTCTAATTATAAGAGTTGTAAAAGTTCAAGCTCCGTATCTTTGTAATGCCTAGGGTTGCATATGCAAATTATATATATTCAAATTTCAATTTTGTGAGATTCATATGAATCTGCATATAGACTGTTACAAGATAATAAAGTTGTGTAAATATCACCACAAAACCGACATCTGAATATATATGCCTTTAAAAAATTGCTGACCTTCATATAAACCCCTACAAAATAAAAATTTGCGAATATAGCCTCACACAACCATGGAATTGACATGTATCCCCCAGATTTAGCAAATATACTCCATAGTTAGTGACCATTAAACATATACAATTCTTGCATGGTGAATACATAGTTTACCTTATCCTACATACCTGTACAAAGTACTATTGTGTTATATGTTAATTTTCACAACAGTATATCTACCTTTTCAAATGAGAACATAAAATTTCAATTATGGCGAGATGAAAAAGTGGAAATGGATATATCTACAAAAAGGTATTTTAATCACCAAGGTTTTGTTGTGGTGTACATGTAAATTTCAGTTCTATGAGGGTATATATACAATTATAATTTTGTAGGGTTATTAGTGCAAAAATGATAAAATGATGATAAAGTATATACAAAGACAAACCTCACAAAGTAATGTCTTTTAATATATAAAATCAGAGATTAGCTCGTGGATGTAATTCCTAACACTAGCTTCATTTTATTTTAATTATCAAATTTCAGAATAAAAGGGTGCCACTACTAGAAGGCTAAGCAAGGACTTGAAAACTACTTGCCTGGAAAAAGGGGAGCAGTGCCTCCTTCACAATTGTCATATTTCCAAAACCTCTTCTGCTACTACATATTTCTGATTTAACCAAATCACTACATCGACTAGGGGATTCCTCAGTAGCTAAATCCTTGCCAAAGAAGCGAATAAGAAAGTTGAGTCAGCTTAGATCAAGATGGACTCAAATTGGAAGCAGTTCAAGTTGTAGCCTAACAAAATTGAAAATTCAGCCACAGAAAAATCATTCAATCATGCCAGGAAGTATCTGGAGCATATGATATTTACATATAGGAATACCCATTAAAGAAAAAAAACTACATTGTCATCTACTCAATTTCAATACAGCTCCAAAAATCAGTAGATTTATAGGGGAAAAATAGTCATTTCCCATTTACCTGTACTCCTCAAGAGGTGTCAACAGATCAGGCCTTACAGCTTCTAGATCTAACTTGAAGGCCTTAGTGCAGGATTCTCGTGGATGATTTTTTGAATGATAGTATCCTATTATCTTCAACATGAATCAGTAAATCAGTATCAGACAATGTTAATTGCAAAAAGTAAGGTAATGAATTCATAAACAAAAGACAGCTAAAATGTCTTACCATCTTCCAGGGAGCATCTTTGCTTCTGTCATAGAGATGGAAATCCTTGACAGAAACTGAAAGACTTGATGCAAATATTTCCCCTTCCGGATAGACATCATTTTGAAGAATCAGCCCTGACAACATGAGCTCTAAGCATACACTACCCTCTCTTCCATTCAAACCACAAACAAAATTCTCATTTGTCTTTGGCCAATCAAATCCAGCATACATTCTCCATTTCACATCAATATCTTTTAGAAGTATCCTCCCTCTTGATCTGCAGGTGTCAGATGGATCAGAACTGACATAATTTAATCTGTCTTCTTTGCACTCTTCTTCACCTCCGGGATTATCAATAATTTTCAAAATATGGTCTTCAACTATTGTTAAGCCATCATTGTACCACCTACCCTTCCCACATTCACCATTTTTATGTCCTCTGATATCACATTTGTACTTATGCTCTTCACTGTCTGAAATATCTGGAGCAGATAACTGTGATGGAGCAATAAACTCAGATACACAGTAACTATCAATTGATAAAAGGCCTCATTTCTGACCTCCACATGGACCCTTCATGTGATGCATTTGCACAACAATGGTCAACAGCGGTACAGGTGACAGAATTCAATGTAGAGTTGTTTCCGCATTCTCCATTTAAGTTGAAAGCATTCTCCAGTATATCATCAAGCAGGCCAACACATCTATCATCTACATTACTTGCTGATGACTGCTTCTCAGAACTTGATCTGACAGAATGGCCATGCAAAGTGTCTGCCCCATCAATTGTCTCATTTTGTGCCTGCTGTACCATAACCTAGATTGCAAATGAACTAAAGCATCCTCAACATCAGGTGCATAAAGCTGCTGCAGTTGAGTAACCAAACGAGCAAGACCATCAGTAGTGTCACAGCAAGTATCCAGCTTAATATGTGAACCAAGACATTCAACTTCCCAAGCAACACCTTTGATTCTCAGTACAGCTGTCACAAGTGCTGCATTGCTGACTTTTACATAGCCAGCCTTTCGGAGACAATCGACATTATAGTCACTGCAACCTTTTGACCCAGAAGATTCACAAATTAGAACCCCCAGATCCTGCAGCCGACATCAATAATTGTTGGCCAGAGTTTGCAGTAGAATGATTAACTAGGTTGAATGATGCTCCAGCCAGAAGACATGCCACATAGCTTTCACCTGAATCTTCAACCAGTCCAACACCATCTACATGATTCATGTTTGTATCTGCTCCATCTACTCTAGGTTTCTTACACTGTGGTTCATAACTCAAAGCAAAATCCACAAATTCAACAAAAAATGATGATTCGTAAATTGCATCATCTGCATGTCTGCTTTCATTGCCATTATGACATGCTAGGTCATTCTCTCAGACTGGTAGTGTAAAAAAGGAGCAAATTGCAGGAATCCAATCCATACGGCCACCAGGTGCAACAAATGTCCCACATCTGACCATTATGGATGTAAAAACTCGGTGTGATTGTACATTTTTAAGGTGCATGATAGAAAAGGCAGCTGACCCAAAAGCCAATGCATTAGCTCCTTCACCATCTCCACATTTCAGACAGGAATTACTACAAGCAATTCGCAGATCTTATGTGCCAATAGAAGGTTTTTCAGCCCTACAAATGATCGACGCGCGCCCCCCCGCACCCCCCCCCCCCCCCCCCCAAAAAAAAATCACCTTCACAATGGTTCAACCAAAAGAAGTTTTCATCACTAATTCCACCAATATTTGAGACAGAACAGTTCAAACTTCTTGATTGTCAATCTCAGACACTTCCATGAGCCTGGCAGCTCCATCTAGATCATGCGATTCACCTCAACTGTTTCATCTAAAGTGATGCAAAGATCCAACAAGTCACATTCTACAAGAATAGATACTTGAGCTGGAGTAGAATCACTTGATGAAATTTTTAGGTTTTCATTAGTATCTATTCCATGAGTCCCATCTTGCAAGTTATCCACTAAAGTACCAATAAGGTCATTCAAAAGCACATAATGATGTCTATCTAGGTTTATGCTAACTTGAGAAAAATGGACATGGAGGAAAAATGAAGAACTCAGAATCAGCTCTTGATGGATTTGAGAATGTGTATCCTCCAAATCTTCTGTTCTTCTCACAGAAGAGAACTCATAGCCTTTTCCAGTTGCTCTACTTGTATACCTTTGATCATTTGATGTTGCCTCCATGCCCTATTTGCATCCAAGGGCCAGTTACAGGACCATTCTGCCAAACCATATCAATACCCAAAGGAGGAACATTTCGCCTGCTGCTCATGGAGAAGACCTTAACAAAAAAGAAAGGGCTTCCCCAGCTACATATTTTACCGTCTGAAGTATTTTCTCCCAGAGAAGTAATCGAGTAGCCGTCACTATTTCCTACATTTACATGTAGGGAAGTGGAAGTTGTAGAAGAGTTGCCTTTTGAAAAACTTGCTTTAGGGACTGTAGATGCATCTGAAACCTTTCCAACACCTGAAGACGGTGAAAGATCAAGGGAAATGAATTTATCACAAGAAATTGACAGTCCTCCATGGTAATCCACAGGAAAGTATAATACAACCCTTGCATCAGAAAGTAATATGTTCACTTCAGTATTTGCACTATGAGAAACAGTGGCAATATGATGTAGGACGCTCAAAGGAAGTTCAGAAATATCAAAAGGAGCTAATTCAGAAGTCAATGGGACATGACAAATGATTTGATTCACTCCTTTATTTAAACTTAGGATTTACCTTACTTAATACCTTTCTATATTTAAATTCTCTTCATTATGATGTCTTAGGTCTTATTTTCGGATTCTACTAACCCAAGACTAATTTTGAGCTAAATCCTATACAGTTTAGGACTTGGGAAAGATAAATCCTTATTTAGGATTTTATTTTCGTAGGTTAAGTTATTTAAAACTTCTACCAACCCAATTAATGGGTTCAAACTGAGTTGTATTCAGTTTAGAACTTGGAAAGCCAGAAACTTACTCAAATTGGACTTCTGATATTTGTATAAATAGGGCTTGAGCCCTATGAACGGCGAAACAACTTTTACTCTCAATAAAGTTCTACTTTAGTGAATTTTCTCTTTTTCTTGTAGATTCAAGGAGTTCTTAATAGAGGCAACGGTGTTTTCCTCATCTATCACGCTTGTTGCTACGTCAAGTGATATCAGAGCGAGGCTCTCCTTACTTAATGTCTAACGACGATGCAACCAGCAGCAACCCTAGGGACGGTGCTCCTGTGGGTAATCACATCAGCGGTGAGTATTTTGATTCGACCATGGAGGCAATCCAAAACTCACTTGTAAGGTTGATACTGAGAATGGATCAACTTGAAAGTCTGAATCAACCACGTCGACGGATTGATGAAGTGATTCGCGATCCAATTCGTCGAGGAAAGGCTCCGCAAGTGAATCCAAAGGGTTTACAAATCCTTGAAAACTCCAGCGATGAAGAAATTAAGTCATCCTTCATCGACCAGTTTCTGAGCATGATAGACGTCATGATTTTCGCTTGAAAATTGATCTCCCATCTTTCAATGGCCAACTTCAGATCGAAGATTTTCTCGATTAGCTTGCTTAAGTAGAATGGTTTTTTGACTACACGGAGATTCCAGATTCGAAGAACGTGAAGCTTGTTGCTTACCGACTAAAGGGGGGTGCATCAGCATGGTGGGAACACATCCAGTTAGAAAAGACACACCAAAATAAAGCTCCAATTCGAGCATAGCCACAGATGAAGGCTCTTCTCGGAAAGCAATTCCTTCCCATAGATTATGACCATGTACTCTTTCAGCAATATCAAAATTGTCGACAGGGTAATGGCAGTGTGAAGGCATATGCTGAGGAGTTTTATCGCCTATCAGCACGTAATAATCTAATAGAGATTGAATCTCATCAAGTGTCAAGATTCATCAGTGGGCTACGCACAACCATCCAAGATAGGATTTCTTTGCAACCTATTTGGACGGTTAATGAGGTTGTGAGGAGTGCAACTCGTGTGGAGTCCCAATTAGAGCGACCTATCATCAGAAATCAGGTGGGGAGAACCATTGGTGAGAATTCAAAAGGAACACAATCTATTCCTAATAGAGGTGCAGCTACACAACCTTCTCGACCTCCCACACAAGTAAGTCTTGAAGCTAAACCTACAAGACCATCAGGAAACGCCACATCAACAAAGAACCCAAGTTCAAATCTTGATCTAAAGTGTTATCGCTGTGGAAAATTTGGACATCGTTCTAATGTTTGTCCAGCACGACAACCTGTAAACCTGGCTATTGAAGATAATTTTGTGGCTGACAATTTACATGACTCAAAAGATGATGACCTACCTTCTGATCAAGAAAACTATGAAGATGGAATATTCGAGGAGCCTGATGGTGAAAGGTCATCTTTAGTAGTTCGGAATCTGATGTACATCCCAAAGCAAGAGGAAAACCTACAATGTCACAATATCTTCCGCACTCGATGCACAGTAAATGGTAAGATCTGTGACATGATTATTGATGGTAGAAGAAGTGAAAACATCATCTCCAAGACTATGGTTGACAAGCTTCAATTGAAAACGGAATCACATCCCTCTCCCTACAAGATCGGCTCGATTAAAAAGGTTGGTGAAACCAAGGTAACTGAACGGTGTCAAATTTGTTTTTCCATTGAAATTTTCTACAAGTATGAGATAACCTGTGATATTGTGGAGATAGATGCATGTCATATTCTTCTTGGCAGACCTTGGCAATTTGATAGAGATTCTACACATCGTGGACGAGACAATCGCTACATCTTCTTCAAAAATGGAAAGAAAATTATCCTTACCCCCATTGGCGAAGAGCGTCGACCCAAAAGTTTACAAGAGGAGGGTCGCTCCTTCCTGATTGTATAAAATTTTATAAACGAGGCTAAAGAGACATCCCAAATATTTATTGTGATTAAGAAAGGAATGTAGACAATACCCACTGAAGCTCCAAAAGGCTTGCAACCCTTCCTATATGAATTCAAGGAAATCATGCCCAATGATCTTCCTGATGAACTACCCCCAATGAGAGATATTCAGTACCACATTGACCTTATTCCTAAAGCGAGTTTACCAAATCTACCCCACTACAGAATGAGTCCAAAAGAGTCACAAATTTTACAGAACAAGGTTGAAGAGTTGATCAGAAAAGGAATAGTCAGAGTCAGCATGAGCCCATGTGCAGTTCCAGCCTTATTGACACCTAAGAAAGATGGAAGTTGGCGGATGTGTGTAGATAGTCGAGTTATCAACCGAATCACGATAAAGTATAGATTCCCAATTCCTCGCTTAGAGGACATGTTGGACATGTTAGAAGGGTCAAAGGTGTCCTCCAAGATAGATTTGAGGAGTGGATACAATCAAATCAGAATTAGACCCGGTGATGAATGGAAAACTGCTTTCAAAATAAAAGGACTTTATGAGTGGCTTGTTATGCCTTTGGACTCTCAAATGCACCAAATACCTTCATGCGATTAATGAATCAGGTACTCAAACCTTTCATTGGTCATTTTGTTGTTGTTTACTTTGATGATATCCTGGTGTACAGTTATAATGAAGAAAAACATAAAAAACATCTAACAAAAGTACTTACTGTCCTGAAGAAGGAGAAGTTGCACATCAACTCAAAAAAATGTCATTTTATGACTGACCACTTGGTATTCTTGGGTTTCGTTGTAAGTGCTGAAGGCATTCATGTTGATGAAGAAAAAATAAAAGCTATTAAGGAATGACCGATACCCAGAAGTGTAGCAGAAGTTAGAAGCTTTCATGGTCTGGTAACATTCTATCGGAGGTTTGTCAAAAATTTTAGTTCCATTATGGCACCAATAACTGAATGTTTGAAACAACGCAAGTTCTCCTGGACTCAAAAAGCTAATAAATGCTTCGAGTTAATCAAGGAGAAGTTATCTACTGCACCTGTTTTGGCATTGCCTAGCTTCGAGAAGTTATTCGAGGTAGACTGTGATGCTTCGTACATAGGCATTGGAGCCGTTCTATCCCAGGAAAGAAGACCAGTAGCTTTCTATAGCGAAAAGTTGAATGAATCTTGAAAGAAGTAGTCAATATATGAGCTGGAATTTTATGTGGTTGTACAAGCAGTTCGCCATTGGAAGCACTATCTAATTCAATGAGACTTCATTCTATATACTGACCACCAAGCTTTGAAATTCATTGATAGCCAAAAGAACTTGAATCGCATGCATAGTCGATGGTTATCATTCTTACAGTAATACACCTATGTTTTGAAACACAAACCTGGACAAAAAAATAAGGTGGCAGATGCTTTGAATCGCAGAGCAGCCTTGATGGTAACTATAAGTAACGAAATTGAAGGGTTTGATTATTTGAAGGAATTGTATGCTAAAGATAAAGATTTTCAAGAGGAGTTTAGAAAGTACCAAGCAGGACAAAGAAGTGATTTATATATCTCCATGAAGGCTTTCTCTTTAAGGGTTCTCGTCTTTGCATTCCAAGGTGCTCCTTGAGAGAAAAGGTGGTGAAAAAGTTGCATAGCAGTGGCCTAGCTGGACATCTTGGGCGTGACAAGAGCATTGCACTAGTTGAAAAGCGCTACTACTGGCCACAACTTAAGAAGGATGTCGGTCGTTTTGTACAAAGGTGCTATGTATGCCAAACAGCCAAAGAAAGCTCTCAAAACACTGGCTTTTATACCCGCATTGTCTGTGCCAAATGCCCCATGGGAGAATCTATCGATGGATTTTGTTTTGGGCCTCCCTAGGACTCAACAAGGCTTAAATTCAGTATTTGTTGTTGTCGATAGATTTTCCAAGATAGCACACTTCATTCCATGTAAGAAGACAGCAGATACAACAAGAGTGACTAATCTATTCTTTCAGGAGATTGTAATACTACATGAAGTGCCAAAGACTATCACTTCTGATCGTGACACAAAATTTCTAAGTCACTTTTGGAAGACCTTGTGGAGGCGATTTGATACGTCTCTATAATTTAGCAGTGCATATCATCCACAAACAAATGGATAAACTGAAGTGGTGAATCGAACACTTGTAAACATCATTCGGTGTCTTGCAAGAGACAAACCAAAACAGTGGGATTATGCACTTGCACAAGCTGAATTCACTTTCAATAACATGAAGAACAGGTCCACGAGAAAATCACCATCTGAAATTGTCAATGAAAGAACCCCAAAGCACCCACTGGATTTGGTGGTGTTGCCCAAATTGTCAGGAACAAGCATAGCTGCAGATAATATAGTGAAAAGAATTATTGAAGTGCATACTGAGGTAAAGAAGAAATTAGAGAATTCAATGCCAAATACAAAATTAAAGCGGATATTCATAAACGTCCAAAAGAGTTTCAAGAAGGAGATCTGGTGATGGTGCACTTGAGGAAGGAACGGTTTCCAGTTAGAACTTACAACAAACTGAAACAGAAGAAAATTGGGCCACTGAAATATTAAGAAAGATAAACAGCAATGCCTATGTCATCGACCTCCCGAAGGATTTGAGAATCTCAAACACTTTTAATATTCAAGATTTGTTTGACTACCATGCACCTGAGGACTGCAAGTTACGACAAAATAACTCAAGGACGAGTTCTTTACAAGAAGGGGACACTGATGTAGGACGCTCAAAGGAAGTTCAGAAATATCAAAAGGAGCTAATTCAGAAGTCAAGGAACCATGACAAATGATTTGATTCACTCCTTTATTTAAACTTAGGATTTATCTTACTTAGTACATTTGTATATTTAAATTCTCTTCATTATGATGTCCTAGGTCTTATTTTCGGATTGCACTAACCCAAAACTAATTTTGGGCTGAATCCTATTCAGTTTAAGACTTAGGAAGGATGAATCCTTATTTAGGATTTTATTTTCGTAGGTTAACTTATTTAAAATTTCTACCAACCCAATTAATGGGTTCAAGCTGAGTTCTATTCAGTTTAGGACTTGGAAAGCCAAAAACTTACTCAAATTGGACTTCTGGTATTTGTATAAATAGGCCTTGAGCCCTATGGACAAGGGAACAACTTTTACTTTCAATAAAGTTCTACTTTAGTGAATTTTCTCTCTTCCTTGTGGATTCAAGGAGTTCTTAATAGAGGCAACGGTATTTTCCTCATCTATCATGCTTGTTGCTACGTCACAATATAAGTGAAAACACCAGTTGTTTCACTGAGAGATGAACTATTCCTTTTATCTGCTATATCATATTTTAAATCTTGACTGGTTGCTACTTTCCAAACAATTTTGAACTTCTTTAAAGAAAGTCAATAATCTGTTTACCAGCTGTAAATGCACCCAGAGAACAAATGATGGCAGATTTACAGTTTAAGATGCTGAGGATGCAGTCTTCCCTTGTAAATCTGTGGATCTAATAGTGTGTTGGCAATGGCATGCAGCAAAAGATTCAAATATCACAACCTTAATAAGTCCTTGCTGAGAAGAAGCTCTCAAATGTTGCAACAATGCTTTAGCATCAACCGGCATTTCTTTCCTACCATAATGCGATGGAAATGGGCGGAGGGCACCATGCACTAAGGACTGTATATGCTCAGATAAAGGCAAGTTACCAGAGTAATTACTCTTATTATTGGAAAATCCAAACGCTCTGGATATGCTTCTAATATCATATAACTCATCAACTTTGACATGCATAACTGATGCTTCAAGCTTCATGTCCTTGCAATGTATCTGCATATCCATAACAGGAACAAGAATATGAGACTGCAAGCAGATTATGCAAAAAATTAACTACAACTAAGGAACTAACACAAACTAGCAAAGCTCAATATTATTATCACCTGCAAATTAAGCACCACATGTCGAAAATTGGCCTCAAGATGATGTGCATCCAGATTGGCATGATTGTACTCTAAAAAATGGAACTCATTAACATTCATGGTTGAATGACAGCTCATGAACGAGTCAGCATTTGACATTTGTGCTTGTAGGTTACTTAAATTGCTGACCGAGAGGCTATTTTGAGCTGTTCCAGATGAATTAGTCATATGATCAGCGCTGCAGCATGTACTGTGTAAATGATCTTGTTGCTCGCCCATGAAAGAGATAATGACAGATACTTCCCTAATAGAAGCCTTTACATTTGTCTCAACATGCTGATGATCTACAAATTCCAATATAACAAACTGAAGTTTGCAGTAATGAACTCAAAATTTTTGCCATGGCTAACAAACATCTAACCAGCAACACTAAATGAGAGCTCAAAAAATCCATTCAATACCACAATGTCATTTACTTTTGGTAAACAATTCAGATAATTTTATATAATTCCCTAAAATCTTATAATATTACATATAGGTTTGCTGACTTCTCAATAAATTACATATAGATCCTAAAAAAAATGCTCATGTCATCACATATAGTGTCAAAGGAATTAGCTAGTCATTCAAAGATAGCAGATTTTATGGCTGATTGCAAACCAAAATTAGCAGATTCTATGGCTGATTTTATACCAAAGTTAGCAGATTCTATGGCTGATTTTATACCTGTAATAATTGTAAATATTTTCCTTATTTAGGATATGCCTTATTTTCTTCAACTTGTATTCATTATATAAGGGGCATTCTTCTCCAAGGAGGACACCAGTTTTTTTGATCAAGTTATCATGGTATCAGAGCTTGAGTTCTGAATTCTCCTGTGTCTCTTTCTCTCAGTCCTAGTTCAGTTCATTATTCTTAGTTATTTTGATCAAGTTATCTCAGCCTCATGTCTTCAGACAAGCATGAATTCTTGATTCGTTTCAATGGCAAAAACTACTCAGCCTGGGCATTTCACTTCAAGATATTTGTCAAAGGCAAAGATCTATGGGGTCATATTGATGGCAGCAAACCTGCACCTGACAAAGACAAGGATGAGCACTCCAAGTGGGAAGTCAAGGATGCTCAAATCATGACATGGATTCTAGGATCTGTAGAATCCAACATCATCTTGAATCTTCGACCCTTCAAAACTGCAGCTGAAATGTGGAATTATCTGAAAAAACTCTATAGTCAACACAACACTGCTCGTCGGTTTCAACTTGAATACGAGCTAGCAAGTCTTCAACAGGACAGTCTCTCAATCTCAGATTTTTATTCTATCTTCATGAATCTTTGGGCTGAATATACTGATATTGTCTATACTACCTTACCTCCCGAAGGTCTATTTCTGTTCAATCTGTACATGAAACTACCAAGAGGGATCAATTTCTTATGAAATTGAGATCTGAATTTGAAAGCACCAGATCTAATCTTATGAATCGGGAAACTGTTCCATCCTTGGATGCATGTCTTAATGATTTATTTCGTGAGGAACAACGGCTTCTCACTCAAGCCACCATGGAACAAATTAAATCCATTCCTATTCCTATGGCTTATGTAGCCCAAGGCAAGTCAAAAGGTAAGGACATGAGTACTATTCAGTGTTATTGCTGCAAAGAATTTGGCCATTATGCTTCAAGTTGTTCAAAAAAATTCTGCAACTATTGCAAAAAGAATGGACATATTATCAAGGAATGTCCTATTCGACCTCCCAAGAGATCTGGAACAGCATACACTGTCTCAGTTGGTTCTTCTAATGTTGGTAATTCTGAGGATAAAGCTCATCTGACACAAAGTGCTCCTGCTCCTATTCAATCTGTGACACCTGAAATGATTCAGCAAATGATCATTTCTACATTTTCCGCATTAGGACTCTCAGGTAAACCTTTCTCTAAACCTTCACCGTGGTACTTTGATTCTGGAGCTTCCCATCACATGACAAACAATGTTAAATTCCTCACCAATGTAAATAAATATCCTGGAAATCTCAAGATTTATACAGCTGATGGAAATTCCTTACCTATCACTGCCACTGGTGATGTTTCTTCATCCATAACCAATGTCTTTGTCTCTCCTAACCTTACCACTAATCTTGTTTCTGTTGGACAATTAGTTGAAAATGATTGTAAAGTGGAATTTTCTAAATCTGGTTGTGTGGTGCAGGATCAGCAATCGGGGAAGATGATCGCAAGGGGGCCTAAAATTGGACGTCTTTTTCCTCTTCAGTTTCCTATGTCTTCATGTTCCTCTTCATCTATTATCACTTGCAATTCTGCTTATGTTGATTACCGAGCATGGCATAAACGCCTTGGACATCCAAACTCTAATGTGCTTTATACTTTGCTAAATTCTGGTTTACTTGGCAATAAAGGGTCACCATCTCTTAGTACTGTTCAATTTGATTGCAATTCTTGTAGGCTTGGAAAAAGTAAAGTTCTGCCATTTCCCACTCACACACCTAAAGTAGTCCAGCCTTTTGATTTGATACATAGTGATGTGTGGGGAATGGCGCCAGTTACTTCCCATGCTAATTACAAGTATTTTGTCACTTTTATTGATGACTATAGTCGCTTCACATGGATTTATTTTCTGCATTCTAAAGATGAATTATTTTCTGTCTTTAAGCTTTTTCATGCACATATTCAGACCCAATTTTCTGCTAGTATCAAAATTCTTCGTTCTGATAATGGGGGAAAATACATGTCTCATTTATTTCAAGAATTTTTACAAACCAATGGTATAATTTCTCAAAGGTCTTGTCCTTCAACCCCTCAAAAGAATGGGGTGGCCGAAAGAAAGAATCGACACCTTCTAGATGTTGTTCACACCCTCCTATTAGAGTCATTTGTACCCTCTCGTTTTTGGTGTGAAGCTCTCTCAACTGCTGTCTATCTCATCAATAGGTTACCTTCTCCTTCCTTGAATCATGTTTCCCCTTTCTTTCGGTTATTTGGTCATACCCCAAATTACTCTAATCTTCGTACTTTTGGTTGTGTGTGTTATGTTCATCTTCCTACACACGAACGGACAAAACTAACAGCTCAAGCTGTTCAATGTGCTTTTCTAGGCTATTCGGTGCACCAAAAAGGTTTTCTTTGTTATGATCCCAACCTACGACGTATTCGGGTTTCTCGAAATGTGATTTTTTTTGAAAATCAGTATTTTTTTTCCACACACAAGGATGACCTTTCTCCTTCATTCTCTGTTTTGCCAATGTTTACTAATCATTCTGAAGATTCCATGCCTTCAAAGCCTCTCATAGTCTACCAACGACGCAAGATTCCAGCACCTCTCGGGCCCCCTCCAGCTCATTCCCTTAATGTTGATCCTGTTCCAACAACTGCACCAGCACCTCTCAGACAAAGTACTCGAGTTCGTAAACCACCAGATAGGTATGGTTTCACCTCTCCTTTATCTTTGACAGCCACCTTGTCCTCTATTCCTATTCCATCATCCTATAAGCAGGCTATGGAGCATGAATGTTGGCGGAGAGCTATTGAAACAGAACTTCTTGCACTTGAAGAAAACCAAACATGGGATATTGTACCGTGTCCACCATCTCTGAAACCTCTTGGTAGTAAGTTCGTGTTTTCTATCAAACTTCGTTCTGATGGATCCATAGAACGTTACAAGGCTAGATTGGTGGTTCTTGGCAACAAGCAAGAGTATGGCCTAAATTATGAAGAGACCTTCGCACCAGTAGCCAAAATGACCACTGTACGAACAATACTCGCCCTAGCAGCATCACAATCATGGTCTTTACATCAAATGGATGTAAAGAATGCTTTCTTGCATGGTGATCTCAAGGAGGAAGTTTACATGAAACTTCCCTACGGTATGCCCACTTCTTCCCCTAATGAAGTTTGCAAACTAAAACGCTCTTTGTATGGATTGAAGCAGGCACCACGAGTATGGTTTGAAAAGTTTTGATCGACCCTCCTTAGTTTTTCATTTACACAAAACCAGTATGACTCCTCACTTTTTCTCCAACGGACATCCAAGGGCATAGTTGTTCTTCTTGTTTATGTGGATGACATTGTCATCACTGGTTCTGATATGGAGGCTATATCTAAACTTCAGAATTTGTTGCACTCTACTTTCCACATGAAAGATCTCGGCCCACTCACCTATTTTTTGGGGTTAGAGGTGCATCATCAGCCTCAAGGTATCTTCTTGAATCAACACAAGTATATTATGGATTTGGTTCAGCTAGCAGGACTCACAAACACTAATTCTGTTGACACCCCAATGGAAATTAATGTAAAATATCGACGGGGTGAAGGGGAACTTCTTGAGGATCCCACTTTATATCGCAAGCTGGTTGGAAGTCTTATCTATCTAACTATCACCCGCCCGGACATCTCTTATGCTGTCCATATTGTCAGCAAGTTCATGCAAGCCCCTCGGCATCTCCACCTATCTGCAGTCCGCCGCATCATCAGATATATCCTGGGCACACAAAGTCATGGCTTATTCTTCCCTACTGGTTCTTCCCTCAAACTACAGGCCTATAGTGATGCAGATTGGGCTGGTTGTCCGGACACAAGAAAATCAACTACCGGATGGTGTATGTTTCTTGGTGATGCTCTTATCTCTTGGAAATGCAAGAAGCAAGACTCGGTCTCCAAATCATCCACTGAGGCGGAGTACCGTGCCATGTCTACTGCATGCTCAGAAATCATTTGGTTACGTGGTCTTTTAACAGAGCTTGGTTTCACCCAAGATCAACCTACTCCCTTACATGCTGACAACACTAGTGCCATCCAAATTGCAGCCAATCCTGTCTACCATGAACGCACAAAGCACATAGAGGTTGACTGTCACTCTATCCGGGAGGCCTATGATCGCCAAGTTATCACTCTCCCACATATCTCCACTACTCTACAGATTGCGGATATTTTCACCAAACCAATGACACGACAGCGACATAACTTTCTTGTTAGCAAATTGATGCTTGTTGACTTACCCGCATCAATTTGAGGGGGGATGTCAAAGGAATTAGCTAGTCATTCAAAGATAGCAGATTTTATGGCTGATTGCAAACCAAAATTAGCAGATTCTATGGCTGATTTTATACCAAAGTTAGCAGATTCTATGGCTGATTTTATACCAAAGTTAACAGATTCTATGGCTGACTTTATACCTGTAATAATTGTAAATATTTTCCTTATTTAGGATATGCCTTATTTTCTTCAACTTGTATTCATTATATAAGGGGCATTCTTCTCCAAGGAGGACACCAGTTTTTTTGATCAAGTTATCATATAGGTCTCCACGTATTATATGAAATAAAATATGGGAAACAACATAGGACTCCATTCATCAACTTTTGCCCTGTTGTGTATTAATACACAACCTCAACCAGCTAGGGCATAACAAAGTCAAGGCCCCATAAAGAGGTAAGAAAGCCTTGATCATGGTGTACTCAATTCTTTGTGAATTAGTTGAATTTGAATATCTTGGGAAGGAAGAAATAAGCCTTGTGTTCATTTAACACCTTGTCATGGGGCCTTAGAGGCCCCATAATGAGGTAAGAAGGCCTTCAAATTCACCTGCTTCCTAACCTCCTTCAAGATATTCAAATTCAATATATAAATATATAAGACCCCATAAAGAGGTAAGAATGCCTTCAAATTCACCTGTTTACTAACTTCCTTCAAGATATTCAAATTCAATATATATACATATATAGAGAGAGAGAGTATAAAATCCTGTTGGGAGGATTTGGTTGTGAATACAAACAGTTCATTTTTGATATTAGAGACTCCAAATTGAAAATCCAAACCATTTAAGCTGATCTACACCATAACTACTATCCAAAGAATGAAGTTTGCATATTTTACATATAGTTTACTTATTGATCTAAACACAAAAAAAATAAATAGAGCATAAAGTAATAAAACCAAAATCTAAAATGTAGACGATAAAAATCAGAAATCCAAAGATTTGATCTTGATCTAGTATTCGCAAGATGCATGTGGATTAAATTTTACTTGAAAATAATATGCCTACATTGTTGTTTTGAGTACTATGTGCTAAAAACCGTAAATTTTATTGACGCTTATACATTAAGCAGAAAATTTAAAATATGGTGAAATTTAGTTTATGTCCATTTCAAATCTTATAAATACATTTGTATTTTCAATTTGGAAACCGGAATTTCAAAATGACATGTAGGATTTAGTCCAAAGTCCTCCTAAGAAGATTTTTAGCTCAACTCTCTCTCTTTCTTTTTATATAAATATGTATGTATGTGCAAATGTATTTATATATGTATGTTGATCAAGATAATATATTTATAAGCATGATAAGAAACACAAGTGATAGCATGATAGCAAATTTGTTGAAGAATAAGAATCAAGACTCAGTCTTCATATTAGGCCAAGAAATATACGGCATGATTGCACTAGAATAGTGCTTTTCAAATGCTCTAGTACCCCAGGCTCATCATAGCCCATTAAAAGTATAAAAAGAATCTACAGGGGAAAATAAGAACAAATTTTATAACTCTTTTCTCAGAGTTAATAAAAACTCATCATTGAAATTAAAACCCTAATCTTCCTCAAGAATAAACACTAGAATCTGAAAATTTGACATCATATCATAACCAATAAGACTATCAAAGAGCAATCAGGACATGACCAATGGAAAAAAGAAGCTAGAGAAAGAAAGAAGAAGATTGCATATTACCTTTACCAAACTGAAATGAATACAAAATACTTAACATGGGCGAGAGTCATAGAAACTTATTTAATCTCAAAAAAGATGCAAGATCATCTTGTTAAGGAGCTGCAAATAGTAAAGAGGGCCAAAAATCATGAAGTAATGTTATTACCTTTTAACAGTAAAAAAAACTACTTCATTACCAAACATCAAGAGTCATATAAAAAAAATTCAAAGGAATGTATACTTAGTGAAAATAATATCTCTAGAGTGTTTACACTAAATGAAAAAATATTCACAACCAAATAAGATGAAAAAGAATCGAGTGAATATTTTAGAATCATGAGTGGCCTATGGGATAAAATGAAATATTATCTCCTAGCCGAGGTTAAAGAAATAAGAAGAGCAAGAAAAAATGAAAATGGGATTTTTCTTAATCAAGTTAGACTTACAATATGAACAGTTGAAGTCCAACTTCATAAGTAACAGTAAAATTTTATCCTTAAATCAAATTTATTGTAAACTACAAAAAACTATAATGATGATCTCAAAAAGAAAAACATTGACAGAAGCCTTTGTTATGATCACATGACGGAATAACAACTATACAAAGAATAATAATATGAATCAAATGTCCACAACCAAATATGTTTCATTGGTTAATGGAACATTATCACCAATAGTTAGCCCAAGAAGTATACATACATTGCTTATCCTCAGTGCTATACATATCCAAATTTCTTGTTAGCTTGCTGTCAAGAAGCTTATAACCTTTGTTCCTATTTATTGTATTTTTTAGGATCTCAAAATAAGGAAGAAGATTGATGAAAATATTTAAGACAAAGGACTTTTTAAGTCATAAGAAGAGAATTTTAACAATGACGTAGTAGACTAGAACATCTCTCTCGGAATATTCTCAAATTATTATTTTTAAACATTTATCTACCAATAAACATTGTAAGTCTAATGAAACAAAATATTATATGCATTTTTATATTCGAAGACTTAATAAAATTAATATTTATTCTTTTTATATTATTCATAGTAATGTATAGATAACTAAAAATGTTTTTATAAATATATAAAAATAATTTATAACATTCATTAATGATCACTCACATGTAATATGACCTTAATTGTTAAAAAGAAAATCAAAAGTTTTTGAAATCTTCAAAACCTTTCATAAGAAGATTCAAAATCAATTTAATGCAAATATCTAAATACTAAAATATGATAATATAGGTGAATATTTCTCAATTGAATTTTAAAATTATCTCAAAAAAAGATATTATTTCTCAAATATCATATACACATACCCCTTAACAAAATAGAGTTGTTAAAAGAATAAATCAATATCTCTTAAAAGTTACACAAGCATTGATAATTGAGAATAATGTTCCACCCAAATTCTGAGAAAATATAATTCTCACTATATCATGCATTATAAACAAATTCTAACTTCATTACTAAACAATAAGAGTCCCTTCAATGTTTTATATCCAAAGGCCAAATTATTCTATTTATAACTTAAGTTATTTGGATGTCTTTGTTATGTCCATAATCATAACCCTTTCAAAAACAAGTTGCAGCCCAAATTTATTCAATGCACATTTATAAAATACTCCAAAACAAAATAAGGTTATAGATGTTACAATTCTCAAACACATAAAATACGTATCTCAGCATATGTAACTTTCTTTGAGAATATAATATATTATTCAAAAAAAGACAAGAATAGAGATAACAAAAATAAAAACTAATTTGATATTCCTTTGCTTGTATCTACGAAACAATTATCTGTAACTTTAGACAAGATAAAAAAAATGCTTGTATCTACTAGAACAAGAAAAAAATAGTCAACGTTACCACTATCATCTTTATCCTCTAGAGGAGTTCCAACTAGACAAAAGCTGGTTAATGATAAATCATAAACAGATGTTGCATCAAAACTAGATAAGAAATCTCAGCCAAAATCCGAAACTCAACCTTAAATTACAGCATCAAATACAATCAGTAATCTTCATTAGCCAATAGCTCTTAAAAAAGGAAAGAGATCATGCACACAATGCTCAATCACTAGGTTTGTATCATATCAAAATTTAACTCCTGTATTTAGAACTTTTGTACTGAATTTCATAGTTATTAGTATACCAAAGACAATATAAGAGATAGTAACACATACAAAGTGAAGAAAGACTATAAAAGATGAAATAGAAATTTTGCATGAGAATAACACTTAGAAACTGATACTCATACCAAAAAATAAACCCACTGTGGGATACAAATAAGTGTATATAACTAAATATAAGATAAATAGGATTGTAAAAAGATACAATATCATGTTAGTGGCAAAGGGATATAGCCAAATATAAAGAGTTGATTATTTTGAAACTTTTTCACCTGTAGTAAAATGAACACCATTAGAATAATATTATTACTTACAGTGAACAAAAAATGACATACAAATCAACTAGATGTCAAAAATGTATTTTTACACGAAGACTTTTAAGATGAGCTATATATGTCAAAATCACCTATATTTAGTATAAATAAAATACGATAGGTTTGCGAATGAAAAAAGACACTCTATGCTTTAAAGCAATCACCCAAAGCATGACTTGAAAAATTCAACACTACCATAACTGAATATGGATTCAAAAGAAGGCAAATTGATAACTCTCTTTTCTTGAAAAAGGATAAACAAGATATAATCATATTACTTATGTACGTTGATGACATAATTATTATTGAAAATAACAGTGCAGAAATGAGAGAATTAAATGCTTAAGAACTCGGTTTGAAATCAAATATGTTCAAAAATTACACTATTTCCTTAGAATTGAATTAGCCGGGATAATACTGTCATTAAAAAAGTATGTATTAAACCTATTAAGAAACACAGGTCACTTAGGCAGCAAAACTATTAAAATATCATTGAATACAAACCTCAACTATTCCCAAGTCAAAAAACTTCATTTGAAGACTTTAAAATGTATAAAAAATTGATAAAAAAACTGATCTACCTAATAATTACAAAGCCGGACATTAGCCGTGTTGTAGGAATAATCAATCAGTTTATGCAAGACTCAAAAAAGCCATATTAAGAAGAACTCCAGGTTTGAATCTATGATATAAAAATTATAAAGCCCTAGAATTAGTGGCATATTCAGATGCAGATTAGGCAAGATTTGTTACTGACAGGAGATCAACTACAGGAATAGATATCAAGTTTGGAGGCAAAAATAGTTTTATGGAAAAACAAGAAATAAAATGTCGTTGTTAGACCCAATGTTGAAGTGGAATATAGAGTAAAAACATCAACCACTTGTGAAATCTTATGGTTGTAAACACTACTGACAAAAACAGTATTCATTTTTAGAACTCCTATAGTATTGTTTTATGATAACCAAACAGCACTTGACATTTGTAATAACCTAATTTTTCATGAAAGAACTAGACACAGAGATAGAATCGTATTTTGTTAGGGAAAATATTCAAAACCAACAAATACATCTAATTTATCTGAAAACAAAATATCAACAAGCAAATATATTCACTAAACATTGCAATTAGACAAACCGATGAAGCTTAAGAACAAGCTAGCACGCGAGATATCTATTACCCAACTTAAGGAGAGATGTTGAAAAATGAAAATTAAAACTCAATTTCCATGTTGGATCGAGCAATACATGGCATAGTTGCACTAGAATAATGTCTTCCAAATGCTTTACTATTCCGAGTTCATCACATCCCATTAGAGTTGTAATCGAATCATTAGTAAATCCTAAAAACAAGTCAAGTTCAAAATCAAATAGAAGTTTAGGTTAAATCTGAGTATACTAGAGTTTTTAAAAGTATAAAAAGAACATGGAGAAAGCAGGAACAGATTTTGTAACCATTTTCTCCGAATCAATAAAAATTCATTATTGAAATCAAAACCCTATCCTTCCTTGAAAACAAACCCTAGAATCTGAAATTTTGACAAAATTAAGGTTAAGAAATTATGAGAAGGAATTTGCACTGAACCAGAGGCAATATGTGATGCAACTGTTATTGCACTGAAAACAGAACAGGTCCAATTTCATATACCGCTGTTTCCGACACTTGCCTGTGAGCTCCTCATTCTGCCAAAGCACTCAAAAATTTGGTCAATGCTGCAATATAAATCACCAAAGAATAGCTGAAGGCATCTGCTATGTATTTGGAAAACACATAAGTTCAATTCGTAGAGACAAGTCACCTGGTTAAAACAGAGGACTGATACATTGAAAAACATCTGACAGCAAAAGGTGAAGAACTACCATAATAATAGATTGCCTTGAAATGAAAATTTTACAAATTTCAGATTGTTTGACAAAGAGCACTCATGCAACAAGCAAAGAAAACTTTGAAACAACAGAAGGGCAGCAACTTTTGAAAATATAGGCTTTAACAAAGACAAGCATATTATAACAATGTAGTTGCATCAGCCAAGCTCCTTATCTAATGCATCATTATCAGTCTTAGGAGTCTTTCTAAAATAAGTACCACCACACTATAATATCTCTGACATTGAGATAATTTAGCTAGAACATAGTTGAATTTACCCTTAAATAATGCCAACCAAGAACTCATGAACCCTGACAAATTGAAAATATATCAAAGTTTCATGGATTAACTTGTACATTAAAAGCTTTTTTAGATTATGAACTTCCCATGCTGAATAAATCAATTCTGGTTCAGTTATCCAAGGCCTCAGTTATTGAATAAACAAAATATAAATGATCATCTTTCAGTCGCCGATCATGGAGAGGATGTGGTTAGAAACAAAAAGCTAATTATAGCGTATGAGAAACAAACCTTGCACCATAATCTAATTCTATCTTGGCATGTGATTCTTCATTGACAGCTAATGGCACCCAATCCTGAATTACATTAGTATGCTGAATCAAAGCTTCTGGAATTGAATCTTGATTACTTTCCACACAGAAGCTCTCAGAAAATGCTCTATTGATTGGAGACACATTAGGTGAAGCTATCCCCAAATAACCAATAGAAAATGATTGGCTACAAGATCCAGAAACAGAGGCAGAAGACTCTGCTGCTTCACCATGAATAAGGCTTCTTTGAGAGATGCCTACATTCTTAAGAGATTCCCATGAGGTTATGATCCACTCATTGGTCTGTAGCTCCAAAGGATCAACAGAGATATCTGCGTCCACTTTGAGAATATCTTGTGACCTATTCTTCCAAGGTATACTAAGCTAACTTTACCAGAGAATCCATCACTTGCCCCAGTCAAAATAGTAGTTGTAAGGCCTGATGGAAAACTTTGTGCATGACATTCACCGACACTTTTACTTGAATCCAGCTGAATCTGAGGTTGATTATCAATTTTATCCATCGGGAGAAACTCAAGAATTGCTCCTTGAAATCTTACAAAATTTGTTAGTTTAGAAATTCCTAACAAGGAGTCAAGCTTAGAATCAGCCATGGAAATTTCTTCAGAAATAGATGTTCCATAATCTATATCTGCAATGCGAAGTACCAAGGATTTATAAGACGATGATTTCTTTTCCTCCACATCTGAAGAGGGGTCAAATGCAACAATCAGATTTCCTAGCCTAATATGGAAGTTTGTAAGAAACCGTTTGACAACCTTAGCTATTATTTTCACTCCTTCAGGGACATCCAATGAAACAGATCGTGAGCTTCTCACATCTGTTTCTGTCTCAAATTTGCTTGAATCTGAACCCAGCTGTTGTTCACTACCATCACTACTTCGCATGCAGCAATCAGCAGTTGTTTATCCTTTATATCCAAAATTTGGAGCAAGCACAATCTCTAGTTCTTCCACTTCAATCAAACAATTCTTTTGATTCCCCAGTTTTATAGATATTGAGCCAATTGATCCTTCCTTAACCAGAACTGCTGCTCCGGCCAACTGTAAAATAAGATACAAGTTAAAGAGTCCATAAACAAATGGGAAAAGGCTAAAGCAGTGACAAACAAATATATTTGTGAATGACAAATTAGCTCAAGAATTCAAAAGAGCTTATGGCATGAAAGATAGTGAATTGCATTCTCACAAAAAGTTCATAAGCATAATTAGATGAACCATTAGGAGGAATCAGCCATGTTCTTCCAGTCTTCCTTCTCCTTTCAGGGCCTATTTGTTCAGGTTCTTAAAGTCCCAAAAGAAATTAATGTGCTATGTCAGACACCTTTAGTTAGCCTTTACTTGTCTGAGGGTTGCAAGGAACGAACAATAGGTGATGAGCCTAACAATATATGTCGTCAAATTTCAATCATTGGACCTAATAACTGGTTATTTTATTTTGATATGTAAAAAATTATTCACCAAAGAAATATAAAGGAGAACCTAGAATCGCAAAATCTCGCTGCTTTCTTTCTGCGTTTGAAATCCTTATTCTCCGACCAACGAAAAAATCCAATAAACATAGGCGAAGCTAATCCAAATCATCACGCTATGCCGAATTACGAGTTCCTCAATTAAACCTTAATCTTTCACAACACAAAGAACAATGTAAATCAAATAAAAGAGACAAAAAATACTCCGAACCTTGTCATTGATGTAATCGACATTGAGGACGAGATCAGTGAGCTCGGCGGTGCCGTGGAAGAGCTTCACATCGAGCTGGTCGAGGTCGACCTCGCCGAGGAGCAGGTCCTTGAGGTACTTCTTGAGGGCGAGCCGGCACAGCCGCTGGAATGCCCACTCCGAGAACTCGGCGACCATCTCCGCCGCCCTCGAAGCCTTAGGCTGTGGATTTCACCAAGAAATTCCTCCCATGGAACACCGGAGAGAGGCGGTGGGGGAAGGAAGAGATGGAGAAGACCGCAAACAGTCGGGAATCTGGGAAGGCACGCCAAAATCCGATTGCTGGGAAGGAGGTGTGTTATCATTCTCACATGCGGGGAGTGACGTGGAATTATGAGTTTGAGAGGGGTGTGTTGGTAGGGCTGCCAACGGGCTCCGTGGCCCGAAATCCCGGACCGACCTGAGGCAGAATTGTCTGGCATGGGTTTGGGCTTTCGGAGCCCCTTCACTAACCAGTCAGGGATAGCCTTATTTCACTTTTTTAAAAAACTTTAATATTAATTATTTTATATTATTAGTAAATTAAATTATTATAAAAAATTAATTTTTAAAAATTTTTTAAATGATTATAGGATTAATTTTAATAAAAAATACTAGTTTATAAAAGTATTTCATTAGTTTTAGTTTTGATTTTAAATTTGATTCATTATTAAACGCCCTTCTAGTTTCGGAGCAGTCTTAGATTCAAAATTTTAATAATAATAATAGATTGTAGCAAAAAACGTCTAAGATGTATGTTTGGGTGGGCTGGGGTTAGAATGGCCCAAGATTGGATCGACTTAATTATAACCCTACAATTTGGTTCTGAACTCAATATAAGGCACTAGGTCATCTATAGAGTTCTCTCAAACCATTCCCATTTTAGAAGAAGGCTCCATCAGATCTTGTTTGCTAACTCCTTGGAGTCATTTGTTCCTAAGCCTGCTGCCAAGAGGGCATCACCACTTCATCTTGTGATAAAACTCCATCAACCTCAGTCAACGACTCTTATTGTGAATCATCTTGCTCTAGTTGTTGCCTATAGCACCTTGCTTGCATCATCAAAATTGTCTAGGTATTGGTTTCACTTGACTCTTACTAGAGAATGGTTGAAGAAAATAACAACAGAGGAAGTAGAAAAGACACGACAGTGAGACGAAGGAGAGGAAAGGAGGTGGTAGTAGGATAGATGTGACAAAAAAAAGGAAAGGAGGAGAAAGGAGGAAAAGGAGAGAAAGAAGAAGGAGGAGGAGAGAAAAAGTAGGAGAAAGAAGAAAATGGCGACAACGGTGGCGCGATAGACATGAGAAGTGGGATAGAGAAGGAGGAGGAAGAAAAAAGAGGAAAAAGAGAAAAAACATGATGATTGTGGTGTAACGGACATGAGAAATAGGAGAGAAAAGGAGGAGAAAGAAAAAAGATGAGGAAATGAACAAGCATAATGGTGGTAGTGGTGCAATAGGTACAACAAAGAAAAGAGAGAAGGAGGAAAAAAAAGAGAATGATGATGGTGATGTTGCATGTGGTAGTGTGATTAGTGGGAGAAGAAGGAAGAAGAAAGAGGAATATGGTAGTGGTGATGGTATAATAAGTGCGACAAGGAGGAGAGAAAAGAAAAAAAGGAAGAGGAGGAAAAATAATGTGGTGACAGTAGTAGTGGTGGACAGACACAAAAAAAAGAAGAGGAAAGGAGGAGGAGGAGAAGGAAAGGAGAATAAAAGAAGAGGAGGAAAGAGAAGGAGTTGATAGTGTCATAAATGCAAGAAGGAGAGGAAAAGAGCAAAAAGGAGGAGGAGAAAAGAAAGAGGGGTAGTGAAGTAATCTCTAGGTGCGAAATTTCTCTACACTAATGACATGACAAATAGAAGGGCTGATAGGCAATTTCAAATATAGTAGAGTCTGATTATCAAATTCAAAAATTTTAAAGAATTTATCAATAGTTTTCCCTAAATTTAAATAAAAAAATATATTATTTCCAAATTTCTTGTTCTCTCTTTAAAGTTTGAGAGCCCCAAAGACCTAAATACTTTCCCTTTCGTTAGCAGCTTTTGAAGTTAAAAGAAAAAATAATTTTCAAATATTGGGAGTTCTTATGTCTTAGGAGAGAGAAGAGAAAAATTGAAAAAACAATATATCTTTACACTTTAGCATTAAAAAATTGGAGACATAATGGACTTTTTACATTAAATAAAATTTTAAAAATTAAATAAAATAGTTGAGCAAAAAATAATTGTTTGTAAATTTTTTCTCCAATATAAGTGATTTTTTTAATAATGATAAGCAAGATTATTTTTCATAAATTTGTAATGACACATATGTTTCTTGGCTAAAAAATCTTAAATTTAAGTGTAAAAATTTATCGTATGTAATTTTGGCATTTTCTCTCTTGGGGCAAAAAAATCTCAACCACTTAAGCACCAATCTTCTTCATCAACTTCCAGCAAATTTTGAGAGCGAAAAATGAGAGATAGGAAATAATAGGCTTTTTGCATTTAGGTTTAAAGTGTTAAAAACCTAATGATTTTTCACTTTAAATTAAATACTAAAAATTGAATAAAACTATCTATTAGCGTTTGGTTATTTATAAAAATATTAAAATCATATTTAATCAAGATCAAGATTAGGATCATCCTGTCGTGATCAGTCTACCATCCAACTCCCAAAAAATAGCTAGACTATCTTTACGTTACTTTAAAAATTAAATTATCATATTACCCTTACATTTATTCATTCAAACTTTAATAAATAATATACACAATAGTATAAAAGTCTAAAAAAATTTAAACTATTCACTAACCAGACTAGCATCCAAATACTAAAAATTCGACCATATTATCTTTTGGTTTTTTAGTCTTGATATTGAGCTTGAATTTGACTTTGATTCAGAACCAAATAGTTTTGGGGTTTTGGCTTCTTTTCTTCTCTTTTTTTTACATGCATTTTGTTCAGTACATCAAATTGAAAGAAAATTTCTTGCTTGTTTTCTAGATTTTTGTTAGTTTGCTTTTTTTCTCTAATTTTTTAGGGTTTTAATTTTTTTTCTTTTTTGGACATGTATTTGTTTAGTATGTCGAATTAAAAGACAACTTCTTAATTATTTTCTAGCTTTTGTTTAGTTTGATTTTTTTTTTGAATTTTTTAGGGTTTTGATTCAAATTTTTCTCTTATTTTTACATGCAGTTTAATTAGTATGTTAAATAAAAAAAACTTTCTTTGTTTATTTAGATTTTGGTTATTTTTTAATGATATTTTTGGATTTTGATTCCTTTTTCTCTTGTTTTAACATGCATGAGTTCAATCTGTCAAATTGAAAGACAATGTATTGTTTATTTTCTAGAGAATTTGATTAGTTTGCTTATTTTCTAAGTTTTGCTTCATTCAACTTGTCAATTAGTGGAAGTGGCATAGGGCCTAGGCTATCATCTCTCAAACCATAAAATTGAATATTTTAAAAATTTTATCCTTTAAATTCTTCTTATTTTAGCATTTGGAAAATCTTTACTAATTTAGTCTTGTGTGAAGGATTTTTTATTTCTGAATTCTAATTTCTTTTTTGTTTAAACTTGTGAAGTAGTGAAAATCGCCTTAAGAGATTTTTTTTGAGTAATTAAAATTTATCATTAAAATTTTACTTTAAATAAAATTCAAATGCATGATTTGATACATACCAAAGGGTGGTACAACCACCAAACCAATAGTTTAATTCAACCCCTAAATTGAATTTTTTAAATGATTTATTCTTGGACTTTTTAGCTACAACTCCCCATGATTTGTTTTATTTATCAAAAATCCCCCCTAATTTTAGTATTCATCTTTGTCCTCCTTCTTTTGAAATTTATTACCTATAACCCCAAGATTGTTATTTAATTAAATTTTTTTTCAAAAATTTCACTTTTGCTTTGTATAATTTGACAACTAGGTTTCTTAAAATTCGTAACTTCTCACTTTCCACTCTCTCTCAAATATTTATAAATAAACCCTCAATTAAATTTTAAAATATAATTTATATATTTGTACATTTACAAATAGACCCATTGAATATTTTTATTTATAGATAAACACAAAATTTAATATTTTCTAAAATAAAAATTTACAAAGAGAATCTTAAACATTTAAAATTTTTTACAAATAAACCCTCCATAAAATTTTAATATATAAGTTTAATATTCATAAATTTATAAATAGATGCCTCAAATATTTTTATTTATAAATAAGTCCAAATGTTATCTTTTTTTAATAAAAATTTTATCAGATTAAAGGTTTTAAAACTTAATATTTTAAATTATAAGTTTAATATTTGTATATTTACAAATAGACCCTTTAAATATTTTTATTTATAAATAGGTCTAAATTTTATCATTTTTAAATAAAATTTCACAATATAGAAGATTTTCAAACTTAAAAATTTTAAATTATGAGTTTAATATTTGTACATTTACAAATAATATTTTTATTTATAAATAAGTCCAAATTTTATCATTTTTAAAATAAAATTTTATAAAAAAGATATTGAAAGTTTTAAAAATTAAAATTTTAAATTATAAGTTTAATATTTATACAATTACAAATAGATCCCTTGAATATTTTTATTCATAATTAAGTCCAAATTGTATCATTTTTAAATAAAATTTTACAAAATAGATATTGAAAGTTTTAAAACTTAAAATTATAAATTATAAATTTAATATTTATGTATTTACAAATAGACCTCTTGAATATTTTTATTATAAATAAGTTTAAATTTTATCATTTTTAAATAAAATTTTATAAAAAAGATATTGAAGGTTTTAAAACATAAATTTTAAATTACAAGTTTAATATATATTTTTTAAATAGACCCCTTCGATATTTTTATTTATAAATAAGTCTAAATTTTATCATTTTCTAAATAAAATTTTATGAAAAAGGTATTGAAGGTTTTAAAATTTTAAATTCTAAATTACAAGTTTAATATTTATATATTTATGAATAGATCCCTTGAATATTTTGATTTATAATTTGGACTTATTTATAAATAAAAGTATTCAAAAAGTCTATTTGTAAATATATAAATATTAAACTTTTATTTTAAAATTTTAAGTTTTAAAACATTCAATGACTTATCTCGTAAAATTTTATTTGAAAAATGATAAAATTTGGATCTATTTATAAATAAAAATATTTAGTAAATATACAAATATTAAACTTATAATTTTAAATTTTAAATTTTAAAAATTTTAATATCTTTTTTTGTAAAATTTTATTTAAAAATGATAAAATTTGGACTTATTTATGAATAAAAATATTCAAAGGATCTATTTATAAATATACAAATATCAAACTTGTAATTTAAAATTCTAAGTTTTGAAACTTTCAATATCTATTTTATAAAATTTTATTTTAAAATGATAAAATTTGGACTTATTTATAAATAAAAATATTCAAGGGGTCTATTTATAGATGTACAAATATTAAACTTAGAATTTAAAAATTTTAAGTTTTAAAACTTTCAATATCTTTGTAAAAAGTTTATTTAAAAAATGATAAAGTTTAGACTTATTTATAAATAAAAATATTCCTATTTATAAATATAGATATATTAAACTTGTAATTTAAATTTTTATATTTTAAAAATTTAAGGTCTTTTTTGTAAAATTTTATTTTAAAAATGATAAAATTTAGACTTATTTATAAATAAAATATTTAAGGGGTCTATTTATAAATGTATAAATATTGAACTTATAATTTAAAATTTTAA
This sequence comes from Trichopus zeylanicus subsp. travancoricus, assembly GCA_005019695.1. Lineage (NCBI taxonomy): Eukaryota > Viridiplantae > Streptophyta > Magnoliopsida > Dioscoreales > Dioscoreaceae > Trichopus > Trichopus zeylanicus. The sequence continues at coordinate 1,292,659 of RXID01014224.1, forward strand.
ATTTTAAAACCTTCAATGTTGTGAAATTTTATTAAAAAATTGATAAATTTTGAATTTATTTATAAATAAAAATATTTGAGGGGTTTATTTGTAAATGTATGCATATTAAACTTATAATTTAAATCTTTATGGAGGATTTATTTGTAGAAAATTTTAAATATTTAAGATCCTCTTTATAAATTTTTATTTAAAGAATATTAAATTTTGGACTTATCTATAAATAAAAATATTTAAAAGGTCTATTTGTAAATATACAAATATATAAATTATAATTTAAAATTTAATTAAGGATTTACTTATAATCATTTGAGAGAAAGAGTAGAGGGTGAGAGGTTAAAAATTTTAAAGGATGTAGTTGTAAAATTATAGAAGGTAAAAGTGAAATATTTGAAAAAAATTTTGATTAAAAAATAATTAAGGGATTGTAGATAATAAATTTTAAAAGAAGGAAGGTGTATATAAATACTGAAATCACAGAAAATTTTTAGTAAATAAGGTAAATCTTGGAGGGTTGTAGGTAAAAAGTCTTTTATTCTTTAAACTCTCTTTGTTTTACTATTAATGAAATTCTAAATATTTAATTATTAAGACATTTTAGATATTGAAAGTATTTGTATCATTAATCTTAAACTTAATAATTAAGGTATTCTAATATTTAATATATTTTTAATAATTAAAGTATTTAAATATTTAAGGTATTTTTTGAAGTATGAAATTAATATTAGTCTTCAAATTATTTGAGTATTTAATTGTAGCCCACTTGAATATTTTAAAAATTAAAATTAAAATTATTTGAATGAAACAGAGAATTAAAATTTTTTAAATTTTCAAATTTTTTCGACATAAATATATGAAAATTTTTAAAATTCTCAAGGGCTTAAAGTCTAATTTTTTAATACACCAATTTCTAACAAAACAAGGCCCTAAGTTAACTGCATACTTAGCATTTCTTATTTCTCTAAATCTCATGCCTCCTTCTTTTCGGTTCAGGTCACCCTCATCAGTTCTCCAGAAATGCCTAAAACTGACCTTTTGGGGTTAGTGAACTTGTGATGTCTATCCTCATCAGTAGCCGCGTCAATTTAATTTGAGCCTCGCCAGCTGTTTCATCTGGATTCGAATTAAGTTTGACTTATTAAAAAATAAATTTGATTTTGAACATGAGCTCGACTCATTAAAAACGTGTCTGACTTTAAATTAAATTCGGTTTACTCGGCTCTAACTTGAAAGCTCAATTAAATTTTTTTTATTATTTTGAAATTTTAATAAAAAGCCAATTGTATTATCATAATTTTGCGAGAAATTATTTTTTTATTACTATTTATAAAAATCACCTATTTTATAATAAAAATTTATAAGAAATCATTTTTAAATTTAATTTTTACATTTAATTTAATATGAAAACTATTATGCCCCCAATTATTTAAACTTTAGTTTAAAAATTTATTACTTTTAATTATTTTATTCTTTTTTGGACGAGAGAATTTCGAGGTATTGTATTTTTTTTTCAATTTCACCGGCTGACAACCGTAAATAATATTCAGATTCTTTTATGCTAAAGAAAGAAAAAAATTGGGAAAAAAATATTTTTATGCTTTATTTTAAATAGTACGAGGTATAATAAATTTTTTTTATTAATTTAAATATTATAAAATAAAAAATAATGTCGTGTAAGAGATGGTTGTTTTGAAATTTTAATTATAATACAAACAATTTTTTTGTTAAAAACGATAAAGAACATATTTTTCTATAAATTTATAATAATAGAAGTGGTTTTCTGATAAGACCTCAATTATTTTTATATAATGTTATATTATAATTAATATAGTTTTTTTTAGTTTCTTACTCAAAACCTCGACTTGAAAGCTCAATTAAATTTAAATTTTTATAAAATTACTATTATTATTTATATAATAATAGACATCTGTTATTTAAATAATATATTTATTTATGTTATTATTTAGGATTGTGATATTATTTTTTAGATTTTATGTTTTTTATTTTATTGTCTTAAATATTAATTGTTAGTTGAAATTCATATTTAAATATTAATTCATTATTTTAATGTTAATTTTTTAAAATTTATTTTGATATCAATTAGTCAAAATAATCATTATAATTTAAAATTATAAAATTTAAATTTGAGCAATGCTTGTGCACGAGCTCGTTTGACCTCACGAGCTGAATCGAGCTGAGCTTGAACTTGACTGAGTTCAGCTCAATCTCGAGCTTGAGCGTTTCTGGTCACAAGTCAAAGTTCGATAAAATCAGTTTAGGTTCGGTTCATTGACACCCCTGTCCTAAACAAAAGCTTTGAATAGTCAATTTTTTCATTTCTTTTTTAATCTTATTATGTGATCGTAAAACCTGGACATCATCTCCAACGTGCTACGTTCTCAAGCTTCGCTCGATTAGTTTACAGAACTAGCTCTTGTTATGTAAGTCTGGAGGGCTGTACGACACTTGGGCGGTGATTTTTGCTATACATCGGAGGGGAGGCTTTGGGTCCGTCTGTTGGTATCAGTTAGCTTGTATGTCGTAGAGGAGAGTAGCTTTAGTTTTCCGTTACTATAAATTGTTCTTCCCAATTGTTGCTGGCGCGAGAATTAGCATTTTACACTGGAGCATTTTTGGTTGAATCATGAACTCTAGGTAATAAAGAGCGAAGACCCATTCAAAGCAGAATCACTAGAAGATAAATTTGGTTCCTATAGATGCGGTAAGGTGAAAATGTTATTGTTGCGGTTAAGATGGTGCAGAGTACATTGAGATTAGCCATTCAATTTTCCTAACATAATAATAGTTTTCTTGGAATGGTATTTCTTGGTTGAGACTGATAGCAATGCATTTTAGGAGGCTAATTGATTCTTAAAACTTGAAACTAGTCTGGAGATTAGGATGAATGAATTTTTAATTAATTTTTTAATTTTGCATCCTAGTGGTAACGTAGATGGTTGAACATTATACATGTTGTACCATTTGAATGATCATTGTCCATGTCTTATTATTGATTAGCAAGGAAACCGTATGTTTGCTTTCAACGTCAAAAATGTATGGAGCAATGCCAAAGTGAATAGTTATAGCATTTATTTGGCTACCATTTTCGACTTTTGAATTGTGTTTATTATTAGACTTGTTTATTGGGTATGTCGTAATTGTTGGACCTCAAAGTTGTGTTTATTAACTGCCCTTGAGTTTTTGTTCTTCAGTTTGTTTGATTTCCAATGTACTGGTTATGCATCCTATCACAAGATGGTTAAAACCATTATTTGCAGTTTCGGCCGAAACGACTCGTTTTTGGCCAGTCTCGAACCGAAACCCTATTTTGAGTTTCGGTTAGGATTTACTGTTCATTACTATTCATTATTATTCATCTTCATCAATGAGCGCGGGCGGGAGAGCGCGCTGGCGAGCATGCGAGCGGGAGTGCGTGCGGGCTCAAGCGCTCGGGCGGGAGCTCGCCGGGCTTGCGCGGGGGTGGCGGGGGTGGGGCGTGGGGAGGACCTTGCGCCGGTTTCGTGTCCGAGCCCAATGGCCTTGTGCACTCGCTAGTCTTCCGTCGCTCCCTCGTTTATCTCGCGCCCTCATCGACCTAACTTGTATTCCCGCAAGATGAGACCGATCTTACACTGGGGCCAGTGCTATCGCCAATTTAATTTCGACGTCCTTATCGGTTTCTGTTAGATACTGTTCACGTACGTAGTATTATTCACGTAATTATTCATTATTTTTTTAAATTTTTAAACATATTATAATTTTTTAATTTGAAGTTAAAAAATAATTGAAATAAAATTAAATTTTAGTCAAAATATAATTTTTATTTTGGACCTTCGATGTATAGTTATAATTCAGAACCGCTGCCACGAGATCGCGCAGAGGTAGTTGTTCTGTCTCATATGCCTATAAATGTTCATTCGGATCATCCAGGTACTGAATTTGTAATTCCACACCCAGTGTTCCAAACTCAACTGATGATGATTATGATGATTAGTTGTATTATCTTAGAATTTATAAATTATGTATGTGTGAAGTACATTTTAATGAAAAGTTAAATGTGCTTATATTAATTTTTAACTTTTAATCATATTTATATTATTTCTTGTATATTTTTTAATACACTAATATATATTAAAAGTATACTATATCAGTGACTAACTATCAAAATTAATTTTAATTAGTTTAAATAATATTTAATATTATGATAAAATTAAGTATAAATTTATTCCTAATTTTTCAAATTATTTCAAAATTTTTTCAATATTTTATCGTATTTTTAATTTGAAGTCAAAGTAAAGTTAAAATATAGTCAAACTCTGGTCAACACCCAATTAATAATTTAAAAAAATCTTTCAGCCGAAACCAAAACGGCCGAAATGGCTGAAACGTATTGGTTTCGCTGAGTCCCGAAACCGAAATCGATATCGAGTTATAAAACCTTGGTTAAAACTTGTCAGCAATGTTATTGATATTTATTTTTAATTATAGAAAAGTCAATGCAATGTATATTACATGATGTCTAGATAATAATTTTCATATGCACTTATGAATTGTGTTTACTATATGTTCTGTATCACGACTAGTTTGTCATTAAGTCATGTTCATATTAGTTTATTTATGTATTAAAACCTAACTGATAATTTAAGAGTGGAGGTGAATTATACTTAATAATAATAATAATAACTTTTGAATTTGAAAATCAATTCATAAACTAATAATGAAATCAAAAACTTATAAATAAGAAATCAACTATGAATGTTATAATAAGTAGAAAAAGGAAAGAATGACATCGTGATTTTCATGCGGTTTGACGATCAATCGTGCCTACTCTACAATTTTTGCATCGCTTTTGAGGACTTATACTCTTCATTAGAGTCGTCGCTATCTTAGACAAAAATTATGCTTTTACATCAACTTACAACCTGTAAGTGTTTGTTTCTTTCAAGTAAAATCACGCCCATATAATTTGATCTTCCTCCAACTGATAAGATACACTTGTCACTAAAGTTTTGATCTCTTAATTACTTTAAACACTCTTGGAGTGAATTATAAGTGTAAGTGGATAAAAATATTATAATTTAACCTCATAACAAAAGTCTCTCAAGATGAATATAAGAATTATAAAATTTGATATAAAATTTAAGACTTAGAATACTCAAAGGATAGAAGACTTGCAGGGCTTTAAACTCTTATCTGAAATAAATTAAAAGATATAAAAATTGTTTAGAAAAATTCATCATAATATATTTATACATTATGGGTTAAAACTAACTATTGGGGTAAAATTCCACAGCTAGTTTCTCTCTTACGATCAAAAAATTAATCATTTATCGTGCAGAGAACTAGAACTGGTCTACCACCTGGATGATCGGACTATTCATTCGGCTCTAATAAATCGAATTGACACTTTTAGTTAGTTGTCCGATTTTGCAATCAATTTTCCAGTTCTTCGTACGTTAGAAGTTTAAATTTTTTGTTTGACATAATTAGTCACCTGTTAAGTTAAGCTGACATTTGGTTCTGTCAGAAAAATTTTATTACGAACTTCCTGCAGAACTTAATGCGATAAAATGCTTTAAACAATTAATCTCAAAATAAATCTTCGACTCGACTAACTTAAATAAAAATTCTAAACAAAATGAATCAACTTGATCTCTTGAGATTTCTTCAAGTCATCTCCAAAGTTTCATTCATTAATTCAAGGACTAGAAGATTTGATATGAAATTTAAGTCTTAGAGAACTTATAAGGTAAAAGGCTTGGAGGACTTTGAACTCTTCTCTAAAATAAATTAGAAGACATAAAAGTTATTTAGAGAAATCCATCTTAATATATTTATACCTTATGAGTTGAAACTAGTTGTTGGGAATGAAATCCCGTAGCTAGCTTCTCTCCAATAGTTTAAAAGCTATCTGTTTATTACATAAAAAATCCAAGCTGGTTGACCACTTGGACAACTGGTGGATCGGTTCTAGTCTACAAGAATTAGGATATTCTCTCAGTCTATCATCTGATTTTGATAAAATCAAAATTGACACTTCCAGTAAGTCATCTAGTTTCTCAATTGGTCGTCTGGTTTTGCATAGATCAGAAGTTTGAATCTTCTATCTAACACAATTGATCGTCTATTAAGCCAAACGAATGTTCGGTTTTATCAAAAAAATTTATTTAGAGCTTTCTGTAGAACTAAACGCGATAAAATGCTCTAAGAAATTAATCTCGAAATAAATATTCGACTTAACTAACTTAAATAAAAATTTTAAATCTAGTGAGTTGACTTATTTTGTTGAGCTTTCTTTAAGCCATTTTCAATTTTTCAAATTCTATTTATTGATTCACTATCATGTGTCATCTTCAATATCATCTTCATGTCTATTCACACTTGAGGTTTCTGAGCCAACTTGATTTTTATTTTGATTTTGGCTTAGCTATTAGCTATACATACTCAAGATATAATCAAATATAAGATTTGTTCATTATCAAAACTACAAAAGGCAATAGTTACTATTATTTAGTCTATTGCACAATAGTTTAGAATAAATACTATTGGGCTATAGTCATGATATAATCTATAGTACTTAGATGTCTCCACTTTATATTTGTCCTATTGAATTTTTGGTGACATTGAAGGTACTCTCTATCCTTAATTTGGGCTATTATTTCTATTTGTGAATGATTGAGCGAAGTATAGATATGAAACTCAAGCCTCTTATCCCATTGCTCAAGTCTTTCTTTCTTGGATTTTGGCTGCCATGCATCCTTCCTTTCCTACTTGGCCCTCAAGCCATTGGCATTTCACCAAGCTGCCATTATTTTTTCTGCATCAATATGCTCACAGACATATTCTATAAAGTGCACGAGGATCCGTGGTGGTTTATGTGTTATCTCACAGGTGACACTTTCTGTTCTTAAGATAGTCATGGTTGTTACTAGTATGACTGAGTTGTCTAGGTTGTTCACTTGAATATGAGTCGTATTAAAGTGAGCTTACTAGTATTGTAAGCTTTCTTCCTCTACTTGACAAATTGCTAACAGTGTGGATTAGTTGCAATGTCTTGGTGTAATCAAAATGGACTACTCTAAGCATGCAAAGCCTGTAATTGAGACTCTTGAGAGATTGGAGAACCAGGTCCTCATGGGACCTTGCAAGGTGGTTGGAAACATCTTACACATTGTGATTTCTATTGCACCATGTAATATCATACTTTTATTAAAAAAAACTCATATGGTTTGAGGAAACCTTGGTTTCATCTTACGTCTCCCAAGGTGGTTGTTAAAATTAGAGCTATAAACAAGCTAAGTTGAGCCGAGCAAAGCTTAACTGGCCTTAGCTTAGCTCAGCTAGGCTCCCCCCAACATTGGCTCAAGCTTGGCTCAAGCTCAACCAACTGAGCTAGAGTAGCTTGAGTTGGTTTGACTCAAATTTAAAATTTGAAAATTAATTTTAATAATTATTTTCAATTAATTTATATTAAAATAATTCTTAAAAATTTAATATTAAAATGATGAATAAACATGATAAAAATCTAAATGTGAAAAACTATATTAACTAAAATTATTATAATTAAATAATTAATATATGTTATATGTTTTTGCGTGAAATACTGATATCCACCATAATTCACGATGGAGAAGAAGAAAAGAAAAAAACACGCAAGAGATTTATATGATTTAGCCTGCGATTTAATCCATGGGTGAAAGCGATCTAGAAAATATTGTATTAATAAGAAAGAAAAGAAAATTAGAATGATAGAGACGAAACTCCAATATCATCAACTTTCATAAGAAATTAACTAACTTAGTTGTTACAAAACGTTTTGAGGGTTTTGATATATGTCTTTCTATCTCACTATTATAAAATTCTTAGATGAATATAGTATTTATATGATTGGCCTAATTAAATTTGAGTCAAACTAAAAAGTTGACTCAAATAAGGATCTGGTGCACTAATCCAAGTCTTTTAGTATGAGACAAATTCAGAGAAGAATTAGGACTACTAAACTATTTCCTAATATAAATTATAATTTAATTAGGATTTTTTGGAAAATTTAAATTCGAGACACAACTAAATCGACAATCTCCATCTTAACTTGAATCCTCTTCTTCTTTGAATTTGAATCTTTAATTGATGCCTTTTTCATTACCCCTTAGGGTAGGATCAACAACCTTAAACGTTGATCAAGTTCAAGCGGAGTTTGAATTTGTCAATTGAAATTACTTTCGTTAACATATCTGTAAGATTTCTTGAAGTATGCATCTTTTGTAAAAAGATCTTATTGTCTTCAACAATGCCCTGAACAAAGTGAAATCAAATATCTATATGTTTTGATATGACGTAGTACATTTCAATCTTCGTAAGTTGTATGACACTTTGACTGTCACAAAAAAATAAAAAAAATACATTAAGAAAAAATAACTTTACTTGCCAAATCTTTTAGCTATAGAGATTTTTTGACTGCTTCTATAGTTACCATATACTTGGACTTTGCTATAGATAATACCACAGTTGATTATAAGGTACATCTCCATCTAATAGGACCACCATAAAGGGTGAAAAGATAACCAGTGAGGGATTATCATCGATCAAGCTCTTCGCCATAGTCTGAGTTGACATAACTAACAATTTTGACCTTTTGCTAATGTTCCTATTAAAATCTAAATCAATTTTAAGAGTATTTTTGATATATTTTAATAACCACTTCATAACTTGCTAATGCTTTTTCTGGATTTATCATGTAATGACAAACAACATTGGCTGTTTGTGCAATATTAGGCCTTGTACACGTTATATAGCATACATTAGGCTTTTAACAACACTTAAGAATGGGATATTCTCTATGTATACATACTCCTTATTTGTAGAAAGACATAGTTGAGTTAAAAGCTTGAAGTGGGCTGCTAAAGAAGTACTAATGGGTTTTGAATTTTTCATGCCAAAATGAGAAATAATTTTCTCAAGATATTTGCTCTGTTTAAGTCATAACTTGTTATACTTTTTGTCTTGATCAATCTCCATATTGAGAATCTATTTTATAGCACCTAAATCTTTTATCTCAAAATTCTTTTTTATTCAAAGATTTAGATCATTAAGTAGAGATATGTTTTGAGTAATGATAAGTATATTATTAACATAAAGAAGAAATATAATGAATGAATTATTGATATGCTTTTTAAAATAGACATAATAATTATGTTTGCAATGGATAAAACCTTGTCCCAACAGAAAATTGTCAAACCTTTTATACCATTATCTTAGAGATTATTTCAAATCATAAAGTAATTTATGCAATTTGCAAATATAATTTTTTTTTGCCTTCTTGGATGAACCTTTTAGGCTACTGTATAAAAAACTACTCTTCTAATTCTTCATGTAGAAAGGCAGCTTTGACATCAAGTTGTTCTAACTCAAGATTATAAAAAATAACTAAAATAAATAGCAAATGAATAGATGTGTATTTAACCACAGGAGAGAAGATTTTATTGAAGTTAACACTCTTCTTTTATTTATATCATTTTGCAACTAAAGGGGTCTTGAATTTAATACCATCTATCTCAGAAGAATTCTCTTTTTTTCGAAATACCCACTTGTAACTAAATGCTATTTTATTTTTTGGTAATTTCACCAAGTTCTAAGTATGATTTTTTTGAAGAGAGTCCATCTCATCATTTATAACAACTTATCATTGCAAAGAATTTTTAACTTACACTACTTTTTAATAAGAAGAAGGATCATCATTGTCAGTAAATAAAGCAAAAGCTTTCATATTCTCAAAATCGTATATTTCAAGTGGCTTTATGTTTCTTTGAGATCTTCGAAATGTAGTCTTTTCAGAAATTTTAACTTGACTCTTAGAATTTTCTTGAGAGTTTGACACACCTTGAATATCTTCTGGTGAAAGAACTGCAAATTCTACCTCCACTTGAATTATATCACTGAGACCTTTTTTGAAAAATTTTAACATAACACTTTTATCAAACACTATATTTTTTTCAATAATTATATTAGAAATAGTAGGATCTCACAAACGAGTCTTAACACCTCTAGTATAACTAATAAAAATACACTTTTTTGAACATACATTTAACTTATCCTTGATGGCATGCACATAAGTAGGGCAACCAAAAATCTTTAAAGAAGAATAATTTATAGGTTCACCAACTCATAACTCTTTAGGAGTTTTGTAACTAATGACTATCTGAAGAGAGCGATTCATAATTAAATACACTGTGTTGATTGCTTTTGCGTAAAAAAAATCTTGTTAAGATTAGTTGTACTGAGCATAATATGTATTTTTTTTAATAAAATTTTGTTCATCCTTTTAGCCATACCATTCTATTAAGATTTTTCTAAAATGGTAAAGTGGTGTTTAATGCCTTCATCTTCACAAATTTTGAGAAACTCTATTAATTTGTACTCTTTACTATTAGCACTTCTGAGTTATTTGATTTTTTTACTAGTGCTTCTTTCGATTGAAATTTTTCACTGCTTAAAAATAGAAAATACTTCAGCTTTATGATGCAAAAAATAAATCCATATTTTTTTGAAAAAATTGTCAATAAAACTGACAAAATAACGAGTACCAGATTTTGATAAAATAGAAGAACACCATACATCAGAATGAATATAATTAATTAAACTTTTAATGCCATGAGTACTAATGTTAAACTTTACTTTGAACTATTTACCATACAGACAATACTTGTAAAAATCTAATTTATATGATTTGAGGGCTTTCAAAAATTTTCTTTTATTGAGTTCAGTTAAACCTTACTCATATAATTAAGATGTATATGCCATAATTGGGTTATATTAGAAAAAATCTAAGAAATTGCTGCTCTATCTTCAATGATTTTTTCTACTAATTCATATAAATTTTTATATTTTAGGTCTTTCATCACTATTAATAAGGCTTTAGCAACTTTAAAAACTCTAACTTTAGCAGAATACTTACAACTAGAAGAATCTAAAGTACCCAAAAAAATTAAATTCTTTTTTAAATTAGGAATATGTCAAATGTTAGTAAGAGTCCTAGTAATATTATCAAATATATTAATTTTGTTTATTTTAATTTTAATAATTTTGTATGAATTGTTATTGTCCATCAAAACTAAACCATAATTATAAGCCTTGTAGTCTTTAAACCAATCTTTATTAGGATACATGTGGTAAGAATAACCAAAATCAAGAATACAAGTATCATGATAATGATCAAAATCAGAACTAATTGAAAGAACATTATCATAATAATCATCAGAACTTTCTTCAGCAATTGACACTTATTCTTTGGCTCCCTCTTTAGACTGAGATTCTTTTTTCTTTACTTTGAGCTTTCAACACTCTTCAATTATATTTCTTATCTTTTTATAGTACTTGCAACTCTTTGCTTTAGATTTGGATTTAGAATGACCTGATTTTGATTTTTTTTTGGTACAATCTCCGGCAATTAATGCTTTTGATTGTGACTTATTTCCTTCAATATTTTTAAATATTTATTAGATAAAAAGGAAGTATAAATATCATCAAATTTTAAATCATTACCATACATAATAGTAGTTTTCAGATTCTCAAGGGAAGGAGGTAGAAATAATAATAAAATAATTACATTATCTTCATATTCAATTTGAACATCAATGCTTAATAATTGAGATACTAATGTATTAATAGGATCAAGATGATTAACTATATTTATACCTTATTTTATTCAAAAATTGAAAAACTTCTACTTTAAATAAACTCGGTTTGAAATATACTTATTCATGTATTATTTTTTTAACTTTTTTCATAACTATGATGGTGATGTTTCATTAAAAAATGGATAAAGTACTTCATTGGTGAGACTGAGAATGATAGTGATATATGTATGAATCTTCGAGTTTTCCCAAACACTTTCAGTGATATCTTCAGACTTGACATTCTCCAATATATTTTTCAACTCTTGTTAAGTAAGGATTGCACAAATCCTTGTTTGTCAAATAAGAAACACTTATTTTTCATTAAATTTTTCTACATCGAATTTCGTAGTGGACATCTTGAAATAAGTTCTAATACTAATTTATTATGTGAAATATTGATATCCACTACAATTCATAATGTAGAAGAAAAAAAAGGAAAAAATAGCACATAAAAGATTTACATGGTTCGATTTGCAACCTACTTTATGGGCAAAAATAATTTGAAGAATATTGTATTGATAAAAAAGAAAAGATTATAATGATAGAGATGAAATTTCAATATTACTAACTCTCACAAAAGACTGATTAATCTAATCATCACAAGATATTTTAAAAGTTTTGATCTATGTCTCCTTATCTTACTATTATAAAATTCTTAAATGAATATGATATTTATAAGAGTGACATAACTGAATATAAGTGAAGCATAAAACTGACTCAAATAAGGATTAGACCCACTAATCCAAGTATTCGAGTAGGAAATAAATTTAAAAAAGGATTAGGACTACTAAACTACTTTTTAATCTAAATCCTAATTTAATTAAGTCTTTTCGAAAAATCTGAATTCGATATACGACTAAATCAACAATATATTATAAATTAAGGATATATTTTTTAAATTATATTTTATATATTAAAAAATAAATAAGCTCTTGAGTTGAAATCGAGCAAATTGGGCTCAACTCAAGCTCGGTTTTTAAGCTCAAGCTCGACTCGTTTTCTAATGAGTCGAGCACAATCTCAGCTCGAGTCGCTCACGAGCTATAAGCTAAGTTAACCCCTAATTGGAACTTAGGTTATGGAGGTTCAACCAATAGTTGAAGGCTCAATGTACTTAGTACGCCACACAACATTATTGCTATTATTAAATCTTAGAGTCTTTGATCAACCAGTTGAGCAATTTTCTTCTCAATGTCTTCTGTGATCTAAGTCCTTGATGTGGTTGCACCATCTTCGATAGTTGGCTTGTATGCTTTCCATGAAAGGTTGCTCAAATGGGACGGATTAAGAAGCTTGATGGAGTTATCTTGTGTTGCAGTTTGGTAATACATGCGTGGTCCTGGTGTCTCGGAGAGACATCCATTCGAGCTTCTGCATCGTGATCTCCTAGTGATTGACTGGTGCTATTTGTTCATACATGGTGTAGATCTTTAGTGCCATGTTTTTGAAAAAGCTGACTAGTAATGTGGCAGACACATCCGTAATATTTATTATTGATCCTTGACAATTTGACCAAGGGCATAAATCTTTGTCAGAAAACGATTTCACTATGCTATGGAGACTGAGTCGATATCTCGATTGTCTTGGACTGTCTCCATGCATGTCGAAGTTGGATCTTGTTGGTGGGAAAGACACTCCGGTAAGGTTGCAACTGTTTGATGTTGAGGTAGTGGAGTGTTATCATAAGAGACTTGTTGGGAAGTTGCGAGCTGTGTCTATTATTTTGAGACTACTTTGGCAGCATGACTGCAGGTAGCTACCTTGAGAGGAGCTCAAGCATATCTCAAATGAAAGCATTATTGTTGTATCCCCTTGATTCCAGGTTGAGATGAGCCCTATCTCTTCTCCCGTCGTTCTGCAACATACATACATAGCACCATTAGTTGTTCATTGGAGAGAATACAGGGGAAAAAACTCTGATACTTAAGTCAAATATGATCCTTTGAAAACAAAAAAAAAAAAATTTAAAAATGAGGAAATGAAAAGATAGCATAAGAAATGAAGCAGCATATCATTATTATAGTATAAGACTAATTTTTAGAATGTCACAACTTGATCAGATCAATAACTCTCGACATCCAAAAAAATGAAATGCAGCTGGACGAGCCGATGATATGGTGTCGTTCTTCACAAGGAATTGTGGATTACTTCATCCCCAATGGCTCGACATGAGCTTCTCTATTGACCTTCAAGAATGAGTAGTGGAAATTTCGTTTACCAATATTGTTGGTTTGGCATTTATGCAAACTTGTTTTCTAATAAGTTGTGTTGGTGGGAGCAAAAGAGAACAATGATGAACAACGTTTTTCATGTACAAACAAATAAAAGTCGTGACATTTGAAAATTAAAATAAGGTCCGCTCGTTGGGCCCCACACCCTCTCTCCCTGACATGCTTCTTACATACTGCTTCTTTCAAAAATATCTTATTTTAACCCTCCAATATTTTTCATATTTTATATTTTTTTAAATTGGATTCAGAATTTCTCTATACGATTCTTGAAAGTCTAACTATAAATCTTATGATTTTGAAAAATAAATCTATATACACCATTTTGACAATTTTCCTAGCACCATGTTTATACACCAAACTTCTTAATTGGTTTGGGAATGAACAATTGACTCATCGAGTTGAAATCAATCCCATATTAAGTTTGGATTATTTCCCACCGAGCTTCTGGAATTTGGAATTTTGGTTCAACCCCCCACCAAATTGATGAGTTTCGAATAAACTTCGTTGAGCACGAGAAATTCAAAATAATTTTCACTGAGATAAAAATATTTCAACAGACGTTTTATAAGGCAATGAAAATTTGGGTAAAACTTGACAAAAGCTAAACCTATGACATGATCTATGAAAACAAGGGATTCAAGACAAATATTACGGTAAAAATCATGGGAGATCAAAGACTGCGATCAGGTATAAATAAAGAAGATGATTAGGGTATAAGCTAATGAATAATTCCACAAAAACTTTATTTTTCTTTTGACCCATCAGCTGATTCTTGATTTAAATATTAAAAAAACCGTCATTTAAAAGTTTTCGACAATTTTTTTTCATTTATTTTTATCTTGCAAATCGAGGAGAAAAACGGTCTGATAAATTTGAGCCTCAAGGTGTCACTCTGAATGAACCGGGGGTGAACAACCCCACAACACTACAAAAATGCAATCCCGCTAGCATTGTTTCTGTTGTCATCTGCCTTAATCCATTTATTCTCCATATCGGACTAAATTTAACCCGAGATTTGCTCATTCAAATCTATCCGACATCTGGTCAGTTTAGCTCTACTAAGTGCTCGCGTTTGAGAACACCGAGTTGCTCCTGTCCCGACAAAGGCTCACTTCTGCTGAAATGGAAAAATATTTGAAATTATTGAAACAACCACCTTCTGGTCTCGAAATAAAGTCCCCGTGGAAGTCATCGCGGGTAGTTGGCCAGAACCCAGTTAATACTTGATCTTTACCTAAATCACCAGCTGCTAGACAAAGCTACCATCACCTTTGACTTTCCAAACCCTACTGGCCTCATCCCGCCTACTTTACTCCTTATAAATAAAACTCTAACCCAATTCTTCTTCCTCAAATTGCAACCTTCCTCCTTGTGTGTGACTCGTTTCCCCGTTAGGGTTCTCCTAGAGATGGCTCAGGGAAGAGGCAGTGTAGCTGTCGCGGTCCTCATAGTCGTGGTCGTCATCGCCGTCGTTCAGTGTGACTTTGCTGACGCCGCTACCTACACCGTCGGCGATAAGGCTGGCTGGACCTTCAACATGGCCAACTGGCCCGCCGGAAAGAAATTCCGAGCTAGCGATGTCCTCGGTAAACACCTCTCCTCCGTTTTCTTCTGCAATCACCTTTCAAGGATGACAAACAAATGGTGTTGGTTAACTAACTAATTGGGAAAAAGTGCAGTGTTCAAGTACAACGCTAAGATACACAACACAGTGGCCGTCAGCGCGGCGGGGTACAACAGCTGCACGGCACCGAGGGGATCCAAGGTTTACACATCCGGGAATGATCGGATCACGCTGGCCCGAGGGACCAACTACTTCATCTGCAGCTTCCCCGGCCACTGCCAAGCCGGAATGAAGATCGCCGTCACCGCATCCTAATTCCGCCGTCTATCGTTTTCTGCTAATATGGATGAGTTCTTCTTCCTCCTTCCTCAGTTGTATCTGCTGGAGGGCCTACTACGTGATCTTTGTATCGTGACATATAGTACGTCATGGAATATGTATGGAGAGTGTCCGGTTGAGACGAAATAAAAGGTGAACGTTGCGTTGCCAGTAGTGTTTTAAAGTGGTTGATGGCGCAAAGGCCCCATGAAACATGACAAAAAAAAATTAAAATGTTGTTGATTTTCATCAAAATTTTATCCAACGAGACTAAACTACTCTTTAATTGAGAGTTTTGAGTTGAGTTTTTATAACGACGAGATAAAAAAATTTGATGAAATCTAATGAAATTAGTCCTAGTTATTTTACAAAAATTTTAAAAAACTCAAACTCAAATTCATGCAAAATAATTTAAAATAATATGGAGGTAAGTAATGCCTAGAACACTCCAGAGGCGCACATGCATGCTAATGCTTAATAAATTTTTCTAGAAAAGGGGTGAGATCCTGATTTTATTAAAAAAAATATTAAGATATACATAATTACAAGAAGATTGAATTTTTCTTTGAATCTCTCCTGATGCTACACCACTTATGGGTAGTGAGTTTTTCTCAATTAAAAGATTAATAGAAGAATTCAAACAAATAAATTGAAAAGAAAAACATCGGATCTCTTAACTTATCTAGTTGAGTTGTGAAAAGATGGCTTGTCTATCATTGAAGCCATTGAATTACTTAGCTGGCCAACATCCTTGCAGTCCTCTTCTTAATCTTGAAGATATGGATATTATGCTCATTCCATGACATCCAACAAACAATCATTACTGTAAATCTCTAGCTAGCTATTTCATTTCAGAGCTTATTGAGGGAGGAAGGACTTTGTCTCCAGCTCCTCATATTTCTGAAATAATCCTAGACTTCAATTGAAAGGGAACAATGCAAAAGAATATGTTTGGTGGACTCCTTTTCAACCCCACAAAGGATACAAGTTCGCATCTCACCTTGCTAGTTTTTTTTTGCTAAATTTTCTATGGTGAGGACCTTATCCATTATCAACAAGTAGTTGCACACTTAAATCTTGAATAGAATGCTAGAATGCCAAAACCAAGTCGGCCATTTGAATTGAATTCCCTCATCATTCAGGAGTCATAGAAGCTTTTAACAGAGAAGGCTCCATCGGTACCCCATCTCTAGCATGACTTGTCTAGCATTGCCTAGGGGATGATATAACTCACTAGTTCTAGAATCTTGGTCAAACTCTTAATTCGATTATCATCCAAATTTTTGTGAAAAATAGGAAGGCAATTGCCAATACCATTCCTTACCTTGAAATAATCTGCGAGTATTATGCTAGGGGTTGCTATGTGGTACACGTCAGGGAAGCTTGAGGTAAGGGAGTAGTTTCCCAACCAAATATCTTTCCAAAATCTAATTGATTTTCCATTCCCATATCTCCAACTAATAGAGGAGCTCATTGTCAACTTGGTGACTAATACACCTTTCTAGAAGAAGGAGGTACATATCGGCTCTCTTGCTAGTATTGCCCCTTTGCTGCAATGATTATAGTTGGGTTTTATGAAGGCAATCCAACACCATCAACATCTTGTAATAGGTGTCAAATCCATTTGCCTAGAAGTGCATTGTTGAAGCTCTCCAGACATAGGATTCCAAGACCACCTTGTTGCTTTTACTTATGTATCACTTTCCAGTTCATAAGGTTGAAGCCATGTGAGCTTTTGCATCTATTCCAAAAGAATGATCTTTAGATGGCTTTTAATTTCTGCAGGACCCATTTGGGACACTTGAACACAAAAACCAGTAGATTGGAATAGAAGTGATGACAACATTGATCAGAGTGAGTCTTCCTCCATAAGATAAGATGTTAGTCTTTTGTCAACCTTTTCGACTAAGTTGCACCATTCAACTTTTGATAGCTTCTTATAGTGCAAGGGCAATCCAAATACTTTGCTAGATTCTTGACAATTTAGGATGGCCGTATGTCTTCTTCTAGCATTTTTATGCCAAAGAATATGCTTTTGGAGAAATTTATCTGCAAGCCTGACATGGCTTTGAATAAGTAGAGTATTCCTTCAAGGTTGCAAATGGACTTTAAGAAGGGTTGACATGCAATAATTGTATCATCTGCATATTACATATAGATTAGTAAGAGGGTGTTTCTATTGCAAAGCCTCTCAATAATCCCTACATTTTTAGCATTCTACAACAACTTTTGAAGTGCATCAGCCACCAAAATAAAAAAAAAGTTTGATAGAGGGTCACCTTTTTGGAGACCTCTTGAGCTTCTTATTTTGACCGATGGTGAGCTATTGATCAAAATGGATGTACTAAGGGTGGAAATGATGTCCCAAGTCCAAGGGCACCATCATTATATGAAGCCTCTAACTCTCAGAAGCTCAAGTAGGAAGTTCCAGTTGACACTATCAAAAGCTTTTTCAAAATTAATTTTAAGAAAGAGAACTTCTTTGTTGTTTGTGTTGTAGTGTGTTATCATCTCATAAACCATGACATAAGCATCATGTATCTGACAACCTTTGATAAAAGCACATTGTTGCCTACTAACCAAAATGCCAATGGATCTCTTAAGGCTATTTGCCAATACCTTTGAGAAGAGCCTCACAATTACATTCACCATACAAATGGGATGAAAATTCGAGAGTTTACTTGCCCCATCAGTTTTCGAGATTAAGGTGATAAACACTTCATTTAGTGGTTTGAGAGATAATTTACCATCATAGAGCTCCTTAAATAAATTGAAGACATCTTCTTTAATCTCTATCGAAAAGTTTTAGAAAAACTCTCTTGTAAGTCCATCTAGACTAGGAGATTTATTTGGTCTTAGTTGCTTGACCGCTTCATTGATTTCTTCCCGATTGAAAGGGGCTTCTAGATGGAGTAAGTTAGCTAGGTCTTTAGGGTATAAGATTGTCCAATTACCTCTAATGTGCCAATTTCATGTTTGTGAGAAGGAGCTACAGAAGCTTGTGGTTGCATGACATATGCTCGATCAGAAGAGAGGCATTCCTCTTTCACCAAATCTAAGAAATATGATTCCTTTGACATCTTCCATTTGCAAAATATGGAAGAAGCTTGTGTTGCAGTCTCCATTCTTCATCCATTGCACCTTTGTTCTTTGCCTCCACATGATACTTTCCCTTTCTAATATAGTCCCTAGATGGTCCATCAGGAATGAGCGTTGATTCTTGAATTTAGAATGATTCATATCAAGGAGCTCAAGCGAAGCATCAACGTTGCCAAGACATTCATCAGTGAGATTTTTGTTGGTTGACTAATTCGAAGTGTTCTGCTTGTTAAGAATAGATGTCAGTATGAAGACATCTTATTTTTTGAGAAGGTTGGACCACTGCATTGTCATCAACAGGAGGAAGGCACCAAGAGTTTGCCACTCATTGTTTAAAGAGCAATTCCTTCAACCACATGTTCTCAAAATGGAATAGGCTTCTATGGCTTGAAGTTCCAAATAAGAGATGAATCAAATTACGATATGATTGCCCTCTAGTTAAGCCATGCACTCTATTGAGAGAAAATCATGCTTCCCATTCAAGATTATAGAGAAATTTGCTAATTTTGTCATTACTATAGGAGTTGTCATGTTCGTCCATGTGAATTGTTGGCTTGCCATGGAAATATCAATTACTTCAGCCTCTCTGATGATGTTTGCAAATTCTCTCATTTTAGCGTTGCTTGCATTGCCTAAAGATCTCTCCTCTAGACTTCTAACTGCATTAAAATCGCCATCGATCGGCCATGGATGAACATGGTATTGTCTGATCCTGAGCAATTCTCTCCAGAAGTCAACTCCAAGAGGATAGGAACATGGGCCATAGACACCAATGAAGACCCATTTGATACTTGATCCTCGTGCTTGGAGAACCCTGAAAATTGAGAAATTGCCCTGGTAGAAATCTATGCATTGTATAATGCAATCATTCCAACTCAATAACATACCTCCGAATCTACCTCAAATGGGAATTAAGGACCAACGAGAAATTTAGTCATCACCCATGTAGTTCAAGATATTCTAAGGGAGGAAGGGACTATGGTTTCCTGTAGAAAAAGAATATTAGGATGTGAGGTTCTCACCTAGTGTTTAACCCATTCTTTTTTATCTTTGGAGGCCAACCCCCTTAAATTCCAGCAAAGAATCTTTATATGGGCTTGTTGGCTTCCTTATGGTGCTGGTTTGCGACAAGCAATACCATTGCATGGTCTTCTTCCACTTTCATGAACGCGTTGAGAATCAAAGCTTGTTCATCTGTGAGGGCCCAAGCTTTGCACCATAGATATTGCTGAGGGTGAGTAGTTTCTCTATTGACCAGTTGGGAAGATCCTTTCCATCTTCATTGGGATTAGAGGAATGTTGATCAAGCCCCCAGTGCTTTCCATGATTGGTGTCACTTTGATGGTCAGAGGGTTGAAGATCGCTCTATTTCCAGAGTCCTCAAGGTTTTCTTTCCCTTTTGGATCAACAATGTAGATAGGAACAAAAGGGATTGTGCAACTATAAGCCATGTGCCCCTTAAAGCTTGGTGGGGGAGCCAATGTGAGGGACTTCTATGACTCTTGTGGACTATTAGCTGAGTGGGTTGTTTTTGTTGGGTCTATGTGTTTGTGCACTTCTTGCGAACGTGATCCAATGAGCTCAGCTATGGTCAAATTCAACCCATCCTCTACATCACTTCTCGGGTCTAATCTAGTGAGAGCAGCAAAAAAATTTGAATTCAAATTTGGTTTGTTTGAATTCAAAATCTCTTTGGGGTTTTGTAAAATTGGTGGAGCTAGTTTTTGAACTGATTGTAGGGACATACCATTGTCTACAGTTATGTTACAACAATTCTGGAAGATTTTGCTAAAAAAGGATGGGGTTGTACACTTCTTATTTTTGTCATTTGTATTAGTTTCCTTAAAAGGAAATCATTTTCTCCAATTGTTGCCATCTCCAACGAGGGTGTAGAGCTTCGGCCATAAGGCATCCCAAGGATTAGTTTATGTCTTAAAGTATTCTCCTTCTTCCATAGTATTTTGGTATATGGAGATTCTGAAGATTTCTTTCCTCAACACTACCTTGAAGGATGGTGGAATCTTTTTCTTTAGCCAAGGTGAAATCTTCACTCTAATTAAGTCCTTTTTTTAAGCATATGAGAGATCTCGATCTATTTTCACAACTCTTCCAAACCTACTAAGGTAACGAAGCAAGGAATTTCTTCTCCAAAGATGGAAGGGAGTTCCCTTAAGATTAAACCAAAGTGTTGAAGAGAAATCCCTCTTAATGGCCATGTAGTCAGGAGACCAACTTTCAATAGTGGATTTGCATTCTCTAAAGTCATAGGTACCTCACTATGAAATAATGTTGAGCACTTGTCTACTAGGAAATAGAACAAGGTAGTCACCATTTCCAATGGCCTTTGTCTATCTCTAATTGCTCAGCTAGAGCTCAAATAATGAATGGTTGAGGGTAATTATGTCTATAAATCCCTTAACAACTTTGATGATACCATCGGATTGTAGAAGATTGATGTTGTCATAGATGTCTTTATTGTAGGTTAAATGAATGATGGGTTCTCTATCTTCCTCCTTAAGTGACTATTTCACTCAATTTCAAGGACTACTAGAGGCCCTCTTGTGATATCTCTTGCTTAAATTCATCACCTTGGTAGTTCTCTTATTAGCGGTCTTTTTTGGCTTCATCACTACCATGGAGTCACTTTTCATTTGGATCGTTTCAACCTGCAGGTGACTGTTTTATTTGGATAGAAGAGATGGAGTAGTGCAACATCTTGCGAGGTGTACCACTCTTGGATAGCTGAAACAGACTAAGTTATTTCGGTAGTCTCTTATTATATGTCCTTGCTCAAGGCATTTGAAGTACCTATTGCTAAGGTAAGGTCTCCTTAGCCTTGATGCAAGATCAATCCTCTTTACTTCCGAATGTAGGGGTTTTTGTAGATGAACAGCCTTGTAGTGTCTTCTCTCTTGATGCTCTAGTAGCACCTCACGTGTCACAACTTTTGCTTATTCTACCTCAAAGATCTTCAGATGCTCCCTCTATGGCCTCGAGGCTTCACGGTGATGTTGTGGGTCTGTTATGGGTCACTCTCTCGAGGATAAGGTCGTGACTTACAAAAGGATCTGTTGAACCACTTGTCTTCGACCATCTATTAATAAAGTGATCATAAAGCAGCTGTCATTGCTTCTCCCTTTACTTTTGCTTCTCCTTTCGGTAATTTCTTCTGCTTCCGCTCATAATTAATAATTTAAACAAAATTTTAAATTTTAGATAAAATTAAAATATTTTGATCAAAATATATCAGCTTTAGCTAAAATCATAATAAAATAATCTCAAAAATTATTTTAAAAATTTAAAATTTTGAAATTGTCAAATATCTAAATCTATCAAAATAGTTAAAACGGCTAAAAAAATTAAAATAAAACGATTTTAGCGAGTGTCCAAATTATTCCGAATTTAAAACTTAAAATTTTGATTTAAACAAGATAAATAGTGTGCAAATATTGGAGTGGGTCCATCCAATTTTCAAGAATCTAGACCGCTAGAAACCAACAAAAAGCCCGATAATCCAAGCCAAGTGCAAAAGTTATAGCCAACCAGATTGATCTTTTCAGCCTTGATGTCAGCAATACAGATCTCAAATATATTCCATTGTTTTGTTTTTAACCTGTCAGGCAACCTCGGAGCTATCTTAGTCTCGGTTGGCTGAGAACAATACCCTGCAGCATCGATCCCAAGAGAATATCGGCCGTTAATCACTCTCTAGCACCAGCTTTCTTGCATGTCCTCTTTGCGGTCAAGGATACAGTAATGCAAACTTATGGTAACATCGTCAAATTTCTTCCATTATCCACTTCAAGAAATTGGAGTATTTGAAGCACATCAAAGTTGTTTCATTATTTGCTACAAAGAGTACGACCAATGATTAAAAAAATATTTTTAATATATTAATGGCATTATGTTGTGTTATTTTTAAAATATCATCAAAACTTATGTTAAAAATTTCAATAGTAATTTTAAAATACTGTCAAAAGTTTCTTTATCGCTTTTTACAGTGTTAGAAAATATTTTTATTATTAATTTATTAGATGCTTCCAAGAAAATACCATCAAAAGTGATTATTGGGAGGTTCCAGTCATTCAAATGGAAAATTTTGATCGATCGAACTCAACAAATAGAATCCAAAATATCATTATTCAACTACAATCCAAATAATTTTAAATAAAATTATATATACCAACATTAAATTTAACACAAAAAATCTACTTTTCTTTAATCTAAATCCAAAAATTATAATTTTGTTCACATATTATAATCCAAATAATTTTAAATAAAATATCATACAAAATTACAACTCAAACTTTACGAAAATATAAAATTACAATCCAACACATGGATTACATTAATACTTCATTCAATAATTTACACATGTAAAATAAAATAATTAATTAACTTCTATCAACTTTAATTTTAAAATCAAGATTAATTAATGACAATAAATTTTAAATATTATATAAATTAACTCATAAATAGCACAAACATATGATAACCCTCAAACACAATTCAAAAGAAATAAACAATTCAAATTTAAGCTCAAAATAAACTATCCATCTATTTTTTTTAAATTCATAAATGATTTCTCTAAATTTTTAAATTCATTTATCATTAACCTAACATTTTGAAAGCCATAACAAAAATCAAACTCAAGATCTCAAACATAACAAAAAGTTGATATTTTTCAACATTATAAATTTAAAATCATAAGTTTCGAGAAGAAATCCATAAATATCTTGGTGAGATTGGAGGAATAAGTTTTTCTACTTGTCAGGAAACAACGGTGTCAGAAGAAGCTTGTGAAATCAAATTTAGGTTTGATTTGGAGTTATAATTTAATTAGAAGAAGATCGATTTGGATTTGATTTATGTATCGAATGCCCAAATTTATTGTTCAGACGGCCAAAAGTATCACAATAGTAGCATTTTTAAACAAGCATTGCTAGTAGGTTGTGTTTTGTTGAAAGCACAGTCAAATGATGATACTTTTAAATGCGTCGAGCGTTACATGAAAAATATTAGGTTTGAAATAATTTTATTTTTTAGTCAGATTAAATATGTCAATTTAAATCAAAATTAAAGTAAAGAGATTATTTTAAAATAAGATTATTTTTTTAGTTTCAAACTAAATGGGCCTTTAATTCCCTAAATTAGGAGGATCTAATGGTTATTTAGTAGTATGATATTTTTCATTTTTGACTTTCAACGTTCTTAGTAATTGCAGATTGGGATCGGCCACAATAAGGTCTAAATTTAGCTCAGGCCTGGGATCGGACACAAACAAGGTCTAATTTTAGCTCAGGCCATGACATCCCTAAAGAGATTGTTTAGTTGATAAGAAATAGGGAGAACCGATTAAAAGTGAAATTATTTTTTTCACTTATATTGTTTAGTTATTTAAAAGTGATTTTTCCGAAAATTAGTTCATTTCTGATTACTTTTAATTTAAAAGTGAAAAATAAATTAAATTTTCACTTTCATATTTTTTTATTAAATATAATAATATTTAAATTATAATAATATTAATAACCACACAAAAAATAATGAAAATTTTTTTTTTAAAAAAAATATTTATGAAAAATCAAAAAAAAATATTTTACATAAAAATTAAAAATAAATAATAATTTAAGTAAATAATTTTTTTTAAAAAAATATATTTTTGTCAAACTAAATATTAGAAGTGGATTATTTTTAACTATTTTTAGAACGAAACCAGAAGTGAAAATAATAATTTTTTTTTATTTTCATTCACTGTTAGATAACAAAATAATCTCTAAGCTATTCATCTTGAGAGATAAGGAATGATAGTGATACATAGAGCTTAGTTCAGTTGGTCCGAGGAAGACAAACCACTCAAATAATAGGTGCATTAAGAAAAACAATTAATGGCTTGCGTTCCTGTTCGAAAAGGGACATAATGCCAATAGTACATGGATGGCGCGATTCGTAAGTCATAAAGTTGAACAATGAGAGATTATCAAATAGGTTACAAAATTTTAGTTGGTATTTAAGTTTCCAAACAATAAATTAACGTAATTAATTATGCTTTTTATTAAACATATGTTAAGACGTAATTGAATGCCTCTATATCTTCTGAATATCTCCAATAATCTTCATTGTTGAGTGTATTTTGATAATGTTGACGGTTGAAATTTGAATGACATCGGACTCATTTGACAAAAAATTGTGGCTAATTATATTGACTTATCATTTGACATTTTTTTAATCTAATTAATGACTTTCCATTGATCTAATTTTATATGCCGTGGCGGGATCCGACTCCTCTCGACACAGCTTAACCGAGCTAGTAACATAATCTTCCTGGATTATCATTAACCATATCATAATCTTTATTAATTACAGTCACAACTCTGCTAGCTGCTGCTGCTACGAAGCAGTGCGGGCAGTGGTCACGGTGGGCGAGTGGTTAAAGCGCACTTTTTGTGTTAGATGCAGGACGTATCAAAATTAGCCGTTGGCTGTGGATCAGTCAAGTAGGATTCGAAATTTATAATATTTAGACTCTATTTAACATAGTTCATATGTCAAGCTGTGTTCGGTGTCTTATTTGGGCCCGCGAGTCAGGCACAATTCGTAACACGATTGAATTGAGTATAATACGACATGCGAATCAACATGGCCCTGCCCATGAGTTTTTTTTAAAAAAATAAAAAGCTTTGCAAGTTACAATAACTCTTTTGACGAAGGGGGAGTTTTTTTTGACTATTTTTCGACCAATCAAGCTTACAGTAACAGTTGCATTTATATATATATAAGTTTAAAAAAAAAATAAAAAAATAATAAAAATAATCAAAAGTAGTTTTTTTTATGATTTTATAAAAATATATTTTCTAATAACTCTTTTTTAAATATATTTTAGATATTTCATATTCTCAAAATTTCTATAAATATTTCATATATCACTTATTTCTCCACATAACTTATAATCTTCTTCTTTCTCCTATACTCTTTCAACTCTTAAATCTTTAATTTTCAATTTAGACTGTAAATTTTGACATTCTAGTTTTTGGTTCTTCAGCTCTTCGGCTTTTTTAGTTAACATACTTGAAATCAAGTTTGTTTTTTTCTCATAATTTTGTTGATAATGGTAGACTCCTTTTCTAATCTCTATTTTTTTTTTTTTTTGAGAATGAATCTCAATTTCTAGATTCTCAACCGAAAGTTGAGATCAATATCGATCAACCTTTTTCAAGACAAAAATAATCAAAAATCTGAAAGAAGAAGGACTAGTGATGTTTAAATATACTATGATATAATAGTGGTTAAAGGTGAGGAGAAAGTTATTTGTAAACAATACAGAAATCAACTAGATGCTATAAGTACGCATAAAATTAATTATCTTCGAAGACACATCCAATTTCATTTAAAAAGGGTGTATGACTTAACTCAAACACAAGTTTCTCTTGCACTTGCTTTTTCTTCTAATTCACTTGACATTTATAAATTTTCAAAGAGAAAAAATAAGAGAAAAATTGATTAAATATATTATTTGGGATGAATAACTATTTTTTTTGCAGAAAATTTTAAAATGGAAGAACTATTGTAAGAATTAAATCCGCCCTTTCAGAAAATATTCAAGAATATTGCTAGGAACGATATAGTGAAGATCTTTGCTATCAAAAAAATAAATTAATTTCTTTTTTTAAGGTTATAATTAAAGAATTATTTTTACATCTGAATGCTAAAGTGCTGATTATGGTATATTTTATATTTGCATTACTGCTCATTATAGTGATGATTCATGAATGTTACATAAACATGTTATTAGTTTCAAACTTTTAAAGTATCATCATAATGCAACTAATATTGCCAATGCTATTGTTTAAACTATTTTTAAGTATAATATTTAAGATAAAATATTTATTATTACTTTATATAATGCTAGTAATAATAATGTTATTGTTGATTTGCTTAAATGTTAATTGCCTATTTTATTAGATGGTAGGTTATTTTATATTTGTTACACATGTCATATATTTAATTAAGTTATTCAATATGAACTTAAACTTAAAAATCTATATTTTGAAATTGAAAAACTTAGAAATTTATGCAAATATATTATATATACTCCTAGTCATGCTCAAGATTTTAAAGTTTTTATGTAGGTAATTTCAAAAACTACATAAAAAATTTTCTCTTAATACTAAAAATAGATATAATACTACTTATAGATTATTAAAATCTTATTATGATTATAAATAAGTACTTATTCTTTTTTGTGCACAATCTATGATTGATTGTCTGCTGATTGATGCAATTTAAATGGTATATAAATTATTTATAT
This sequence comes from Trichopus zeylanicus subsp. travancoricus, assembly GCA_005019695.1. Classification (NCBI taxonomy): domain Eukaryota; kingdom Viridiplantae; phylum Streptophyta; class Magnoliopsida; order Dioscoreales; family Dioscoreaceae; genus Trichopus; species Trichopus zeylanicus. The sequence goes on from RXID01014224.1 coordinate 1,319,845, forward strand.
CATTATTAAAATATTTTTATATTACAATTACAACTCTTTTATGTAGTTATTTTCTTGCAACTTGTTTAATATTTAATAAATTTATGCTTATTTCTCCTATTTTCAAACAATATAGATCATTTTTTAAATTCATAGAAGCTATTCCTTCAATGGAAATGAAGTTTAAAAAATATTTTGAAACTATCAATTTTGTATTTTCCCTTACTACCATATTATATTCATGAGTTAATCTTTCAGGCTTTGAAATATCAGTTGATGAGTATTATGATAATATATATTTTTACATAATGTAGCAGGATATAAATAATATGTTAAGAAATTATTATACGATATGTATAATATTTATCAAATATGATATGGTAGCTCATCTTATTTTGCTCTATCAAAATATGCCATAGACTATTTCAAATCAAAATTCTATATGTTTTCTATTTTGCAAAGAAAGAAACAAAAATTAATTTCGACTTCTTCCTCAAAAAGTAGTTTTATATGAAAGGTAAAGTGTGGACTTTTTGATTAATGAATATGCTGAAAAATTCGATATATTATTATGGTGCAAAGCATATGTAAGTTAATATCTAGTACTTTTCATCATGACCCATGATTTATTAATTATTTCAATATCTGCAGTTGCATTAGAATCTTGTTTCAGTGTAGCAAAAAAAATATTAAATGATAAGAGAACCCGATTAACACTTGAAACTTTAAAGATATGCATCTGTATGAAAGATTAGTATGATGCTGAAAAATGAATCCAAGGATTTGGTGGAAATTCAATTGATGAAAAGATTTAAAAAGTTGAAGAAACGGAATATACTAATTCTAAAACTTGAACGTGATTTTTGAAAATTTTTTTTATAATAGTAAGTTAGAAATATATAGATATGTATTATTATATTCTAAATTATTTTTTATATTTTTGTTGAATTATTTTATTGACTTGAGCTTTAGAGTGGGGTCGCTGAGTGCGATCCTTCACCTCGGCGATATTTTTTTTACAGGTCTTAAACAATGATGCAGATTTTTCATATTTCAAATATATATAAACATAGAACTCATAAATCAATTTAAATATGCATAAAATTTTTTTTCAATTTTTTATCTTTAAATATTTTTTCAATTTTTATGAACATTATTTTTTATTTTTTCAGATTTTTTAAGGTATTTGCAATTTTTTTCTTTTTTTAAAAAATCTTCATTGCGAAGATATCTCAAATATAGGTAAACATCATACTCATAAATCAATTTAAATATGAATAATTTTTAAATTTTTAAATTTTTTTGTATTTGCAAATATTTTTAAATTTTTATGAATATTTTTTTTTCAGATTTTTTAGATATCTATAAATTTTTTTATTTTTTAAAAAAATCTTCTTTACCAAAATTTGAACCCAAGTCCTTAGAATAAAAACAAAAAAACTTAACCAAACAAACTGCAATCAATTAATTTTTTTTTATAATTTATGTATTTATATATATATATATTTAAAAAATTGGATCCAAATATAGTTCACGTGAATTGTGCCTGGCGTCTAAAAAATCTTAGATATGATTTGTTATTGTCCTAAATACATGCCGAAATAATTATAACGATCCAATCAAACGGATCAACACGATCCATTCGACACTCCTACCTAAATGGATGGGCACCCAATGCATCCGCTCAATCTCCCTCTTTTTTTTTTTTCATTTTCTTCTCCTTCCCGGGCGCTGCTTCGGACGCACAGACGCAGAAGCAAGCCCACCAGACGTCGCTCACCGCGCTAGCATATTACTACCAAGCTTGCTTTGCTCCCTTGCACAAAATGCTCCTCTTCCCAATCCCGGTCTCCTTCACTGTCACTTTTCTTTTCTTCCTGAATTTTTTTTCTATTTATTATCCTAGTCCCTGTGCCAGAATCTCTCTCATTGAAGAGGCTTATTAAAGAAGAAGATCTTATTTGTAGCATTTCAATTTCAAAATAAAAAAAGGAGGATGAAATGGTGATGAGGTTGGAACAAAATCAGACTGGATGTTTCTTTAAAAAAAACAGTGATAACTAAGCGAAAATTTTTTAATTCAAAATTTTAAGTTTTGATTTTTGACAAAATTTTATTTTAATTATTTCGTTTTAAATGTTTTAACGGTTTCAAGTAGTCTATGGTTTTAAAAGTTTTAAATAATTTTTTAAATCACTTTATTATAATTTCAACTGAAATCGATTTAGATCATTTATGATCTGGCATGGTGCAAATCACCGCGATCAATTCATGGCTGACTGGGATTCGGTGCGTGGCCGCTACCTTTCCAACTGGATTCGGTTTCATGCATACATGCACATGAATTCAGCCACTTCGCATGCAAGAACAAGCGACGAGAAATTTATCGTCCACTGTTTGTATGGTCGCCCGCAGTACACGGCAAAAGCATCGAAGCTTGCAGAAAGCGCGCGTTTGCATACTGATACGGTGACGCTCCCCGCGCCACGAAGCAATTTGCTTCCTGCCTCCCTTCTTTCCCGACATTATTGCTTCCCGCTCCCCTCGATTCCCCTACATTTTCGCACAAATAAACAAGCAGCGCAAGCAAAAGAGAATTGATCGACAAGACCCCGACGGATTGACGGATTCATGGATTGATGCATTTACTTCCCAATTTTTTCGCCATTTCGGCGTGTCCTTATCAGCGTGCAGCAGCCATTTCTCTTCTTCCTTCCGATGCAGACTTCTAATTTCTTCAGATTTGATTCGATTTCGTTTTTTCTATTGGAATTTGTAGGAAAGATCAGATCGTTTGAAGCTTTCATGCTTGTTGAGCTTGTTTGGAGGACTGGAGGGTTCAATTTCGTGTTCTTTTGTCATGTTTCTTAATTTTAATTTGGGCCAATTTCAATTTAGATTTGGATTTCAAATTCAAAAAATATATTATTTATATTTATATCATAAATTATTATTATTTTAGTGGTTAAGATTTTAATTTGGATTTTAAATGATATGAATTCGGATCCAAAAAACACCATTTTTTTAATTTTCTTACATATTTATATTTTTATTAACATTTTTTATTTAATACCTTTAAATAAATAAATAAATAAATAAATAAATAAATAAATAAATAAATATATATATATATATATTTATATATAACTTTTTGATTTTTAAAAATATTTTTAAAATAAAAGTCAAATTTTAGTCAAAAAAATTTTTAAAAAAATTTAAAGGAAATCGAAATAGGACCAAAATGACTAAAATGAATCGATACCAAAATGAAAACTTAAAACCTTGTTTTTTGTTGGAATTAGTTGAAAAACTTGAAACTTCGATGATTGTCGAGTTGTTTCAGATGCCTGGACGATTCAATTGTGTTGTTTTTTTTTGTTGGAATTAGTACGAAAGCTTCGACCTTTGATGTTTTTTGAGTTGTTTCAGAGGTATGGAAGGGGGTGGAGGGGATACGCTGGTTGACGCATTGAGCTCGATGTTGTCGAGTAATGGCGGAGCCATGGCTGATCTGCCGCTACATTTTGGGCGCCTTGAGGTGATGCCCTAACCCTAAGCGTCTTGCCTTTTGATTGTGATGTCGGGATTTACGGTCTATGGAGAAGATAGGTAATGCAGAGTATGATGCCGTCGGAGAAGGGCACATCGTCAAGTGCTTTTGGAGTTGACTAGCTTGTAAGGTGCATCCTCAATTGCTTACAGGGTTGACTAGCTTAAAGAGTATATCGTCAATTGCTTCTGGGGTTGACTAGCTTAAAAGGGTCCATCATCAACTATTTCAGCTCACCTAATGGGACTCAGTTTGACCATATTTAGTTTTATCGGGATTACTTAATTCAAGTTAGAGTTTGATTTTTAGCTTGAGTTGAGTTCAACCTTATGTTGGACCTTTATCTAGTCTAGTCTACATCTTAATGAACTTTGGTTCATATTCAAGTCAATTTAAATCAACTTGATTTCAGTTCAAGTTCAACCTGACTTAGTCTTGATTTAACTTGAGTTTGCCTTTTTAGTTTGGATTTGATTTAGCCTAATTAGGATTTGATTTGAGCTTAGTTCAATTCCAGATCAAATTTAATTTGAACTCAGCTTGATTTTAAATTAACCCATCTCGAGTTTAATTAGGGTTGAGTCAAAGTTTAGGTTAATTCAATTTGGCTGTTAGTCCATTTGTTTGATTAATTTTGGTCTATTTGAGTTAACTTGGCATTTATTTATTTATTTTGGCTAAGTTTAATTTTAACGTAATTGAGTTATTTCATATTAAGCAATTTGATTTGAGGATCCTTGGTTGTTTATGATAATTTTGGGTGGATCCATGACTTGGCTTTAGATGTGTGAACCTGAGGGCTGACTGAGTGCGAGCTTAAAAACTGGCTTAGAAATGTAAGCTCAAAGCTTGATTGGTTGCAAGTTTGAAGATTGACCTAGATGCGAACCCGAATGTTAGCTAAGTGTGAATCCAAAGGCTAGTTGAAGTGCAAGCTCTCAAGCTGGCTGAAGTACGAGCCTAAGGGCTGGCTAAGTGCGAGCTTAAAGGTTAGCTTGGATGTGAGCCTAAAGGCTAGCTAAGGTGCGAACCTAAAAGTTAGCTTAGATATGAGCTCGAAGGCTGCTAAATGTGAGCTTGAAGGTTGGCTTAGTGAGAGCTCGAAGGTTGACTAAGTATAAGCCTGAAGGCTAGTTAGATGCGAGTCCGAAGACTGGCTAGTTGCAAGTCTGAAGGCTGGCTTAAATGCGAACTTAAAGGCTAGTTGAGTGTGAGCCCGAATGCTGGTTAGATGTGAGCTTGAAGGCTAATTGAATGTGAGCTTGAAGCTTGGCTTGGATTTGAGATTGAAGGCTGGTTGGGTGAGAGCCTGAGGGTTGGCTAAGTGTGAGCCTGAAGACTGACTTTGATGTAAGCCTAAAGGTTAGTTGGGTGTGAGCCTAAAAGCTAGCTTAGTTGCGAGCCTAAAAACTAGTTTGGATGCGAGTCCGAAGGCTGACTAAGTGAGAGCCTGAAGGCTAGCTTAGATGCGAGCATGAAGGCTGGCTAAGTGCGATCTTGAAGGCTACCTTAGTGTGAGCCCGAAAGCTGGCTAAATGCAAACTCGAAGGCTAGTTAAGTGTGATTCCAAAGGCTGGTTTGGATGTGAGCTTGAAGGTTGGCTAAATGCAAGCCTTAAAACTAGTTGAATATGAGCTTGAAGGCTAACTACAGTATGACAATGATTCACCATTTTTGAGTGGGGGGCCGTAGGTGGCCTTGGCAAGATCTTGGGTTCATTGTCTTTATTGCCCTCTTTAAGGAAATACAGGTGGCCAAATGAGGTTATGGATTTGCTATTTTCATGATCATCTTCAAGAGGGCATGGGTGGCCGTGGCAAGATCATGGGATCAAAATTGAGTTTTTTTTCCTTTTTACACAATAACTTATTTTCTTTTCTTTTCTTTTCCTTTTACATCTTCTTTCCTCCCTCACCAAGACCCATGCCTTCTTCTTCTATTTTTTTTTTGTCATGCCACGACTGGGTCGAGAGTGGCCTAATCTCTTCTCCAGCCTAATCTAGCTAGAGACGGCTGAATTCGGCCATCGTTTGTTGTGACAAGGCGGGAGGTGCCCCACGCTTTCCTCTTTGACTAGGTTTGGCAATCGTCGGTGACAAATGGTGGAGAAGATCACTAGGGGGTGGTCCTAGTGGGGGGATGGCCGTGATCCAGGTTGAAGCTGCTTTGGCAGCTTCAAGGCAAAGGTGGGCAGCTCATGGTTGGAGGAGCAAGGCTCTGGTAAGAAGTTGGTTGCGGTGGGATGGGCAGCTCATAGGCCGGATGGGCGGCAACCTGTTGTCCTAGAGATTTAGGCGGCTCACTGGCGGGACAGATGGCGCATGTGAGGAGAGAGATTTAGGAGTTTGCCGGAGAGGAGCCGAAGGTTTGTGGTCATGGATGGGGACTGCGAGCTCCAGCGAGGTGGTGGCTGATAGTGCATCCAAGTGATAGACGGCAGAGCAAGGCTATTCCTTCAGAGTAGGGAGAAGGAAAATAGGAAGAAGTTCAATAGAAGAAGGAAAGGTTGGATATTCACCTCTTTTTTTGCTTCCAATCTCCAAGTGATGACCTCCGATTCTAATCTCCCTTCTCTCTCTGCCTCCATTTTTTTTATTATCTCTTTCTCTATTTTTTTTGCAGATTTTTTTATTAATTTGTAGGCCTCCCAGAAAATCAAGATCAAATTTTTGAATGACTCATTTTGGAATGTGATTACATCCCAAGTTGTAATGAGATTATATTTGATTATATTTCCAAAATCTTGTGATTGGATGCAATTGATTGATTGGGATTTGTTTTTCTGGTGAAGAAATTCGGATCTTGTATCATTTTCGGATGATTAATTTTTAAAAAATTATTTACAAAATTTTTCAAAAAATTTGGACTAAAATATAATTTTATAAATTTTAGGGACTACTTAATAAAAATGACATATTTGTAAAAATTCTAAAATTTTTAGGACCGTTTTTGAATAAAATCTGGACTTATTTATAAATAAAAATTTTAAGAAATTTACTTATAAATTTTTCAAAAAGATTAGACTAAAATGTAATCTTGTAAGTTTCATGGACCTTTTTACAAAAATGACATATTTGTAAAAATTCTAAAATTTTTAGGATCTTTTTGAATAAAATTTGGATTTATTTATAAATAAAAATTTTGATGAAGTTACTTGTAAATAAAAATTTTGATGAATTTATTTGTAAATTTCAATTTAGTTTAAATCTTACTTTAGCCTTTGATCCAAATTTGGGTCCAAAGCTAATGTTTAAATTTGACTCACTATGAATCCAACTCAAATTCAGAGTAGGGCTTCAAGATCTACTTAAATAGACACTATCGCATGTAGAGGGTTTGAGTGTTGATGGATGAAGTCATCATGGACTTGGCATAGATGATATCTTCTCATATATTCAATGCAATCTCCCACCATCGGCCAATAGTAGCCCATATGTTTGATCTTCATTATCATTTTTTGGCCCGATTGATGAGCCCCACCGACCCCAGATTGCACTTCATACATAACTTTTTTGGTCTTTTTGTCTGAGATATAACGCAGAAGTAATTGGTCGGAGGATCTTTTATAAAGTGTCATTGATAAGTAGAAAGCATGCGATTCTTTTTCTAAGTTGTGTTCGTATGGATTTATCTTCTGGGAGTTCTCCATTTTTGAGATAGTTCTCTAATCTGTGATTTCTTCTACTAGTTTAGATTCATTCCTGTCATGCTTGATATTAAAGATTGAGCTCATCACTTGTTTACTGCAAATTATGATTAGAATTTCTCGTTGATTAGGGTCAGCCAATGTTTTGGCTAGTTTGGTTAAGGAGTCAGATTTTGCATTAATGGACTGAGGAATCTTAGTTATTCGAACATGTGGGATTTGCCTTATGAGCTCTTGAGTCTTTTCATAGTATTTTAGGAGTTTAGATTTATGGATTTTATATTTGCCTTAGACTTGGATAATAACCATTTGTGAATCATCAAAAATATGTAGGCATGATATTTTCATATTGAAAATCATTTCTAGTCCCATAATTAAAGCCTCATATCCAGTTTCATTGTTTGTGCATGATTTTGAGAGGAAATAGGAGTATCATAAAATGCCCTATTTAGAGTGGCATAAATGAGTCCAATGCCTACTTTGATTTGTTTGATCTGATCCTTGGTTTGATTGATGATACTCTATCAAAATACAACTTCCAGTAAGGTTCTCCTTCTGTGACCAAGAGGATCTCTTCATCAGGGACCTCGCAACTCAGAGAAGAATTATTCGGTACTAGATGAGCTATGAGAAAATCAGTGAGGGCTAGCCCTTTAACCGTATTTTGAGGAGTGAATTTGATATCGTATTTCATGTGAATTAAGGCTCACTTTGCTAGCCTCCTAATAAGTACAGGTCTAGCTATTAGGTACTTTATGGGATCAATCTTTGATATTAAAATAACTTGATGAGAAAGTAAATAATCCCTTAGCTTCTTAACCACAAATATGAGTGTCATACAATGCTTTTAGATGGGGGAGTAGTTGCTTTCTATCCGCACTAGCATTCTACTCAGATAGTAGAGTGTATTTTCTTATTCTCTTTATTATTTTAGGCAAGAAGTGCTCTCAGAGATTCTTCTATTGCCACCATATAAAGGATAAATGGTTTATTGGGTAGAGGTACTGTCAGGACTGGTGGCTTTAAGAGATATTACTTAATCGCTTCAAAGGCCTATTAGCAGTCTTAATTTCAAATGAATGGAATATCCTACTTCGTCAACTTAGAAAAAGGCTTGCATTTTTCAAAGAGGTTTGAAATGAATATTTTTATGTATGCAAATCGGCCTTGAAATAACCTCAATTGCTTTAAATTGCTAGGTGATGACATATCCAAAATAGCTTTGATCTTAAATAGATCGATTTCAATCTCTCAATGTCTGACAAAAAAATTGAGAAATTTTCCCAATGATACCCCAAAAGTGCACTTTATAGGATTCATCTTTAGGTTATATTTTCTAAGGTGGTCAAATGCCATTCTTAGGTCTTGGACATGCCTATCTTTGGACATAGTTTTGACCACGAAGTCATCTACATAAACTCCACTAACTAGTATATGAGGTCATCAAAAATTTGAGTCAAAGCCCTTTGATAAGTAGCACTTGTATTCTTGAGTCCAAAGGGCATTACCTTGTAGCAGTGAATACCAATTGGTGTCCTGAAGGCCATGTTTTTATCATCATGATGCACCTTGATTTGGTTATATCTTAAAAACCATCCATGAAAGAGAATATTTCGAAACCGATGTGTTGTCAATCATGATTTTTATTATTGACAATGAAAAATCATCTTTTGGACATGCTTTATTCAAGTCCTTGTAGTCCACACAAATGCGGATTTAGCCATTCTTCTTTTTGACTAGCACGATACTTGCCACCCAATCTGGGTATTTTTTCTCTCTGATGAAGCTTGCTTAGATTAGTTTCTTCATTTCTTTTGTCACCTTCTATTCTAGGTCAAGTTTCATCTTCCTAGGTGATTATTTGATAGGTGAAAGCTCGTGATTGATGGCCAGTTTGTGGACTATAATTTTATAATCTAGTCCAGGCATATCCTTATATCTCTATGTGAAGTAGTCAATATACTCTTGGAGCACTAGTTTGAGTTGAATTCGGCTTTCCTCTAAAAGTTGAGTGCTAAAAAAAGTTAGCTTGGGGTCTTCCTTTGAGCCTAGGTTGATCTCCACCAGTTCATCAACTGCGGCTTGCTCCCTGTCTTCAAGTTTTAGTGGAGTTTCTTTTAGTTTAAGAATTATTTTTTCACTAAGTGATTTATCATGTCGAGTGAGATTTGACGAAGGTTCATTTGAAGGCATTTTAGCTGCATTATGTCCCCTTTTTTTGTTTTGATAAATTCTACCTAGGATGTCACCTTCTTGTGATATCTAAAAAATTACCGCCACTTTAGCACATGTTTGAAGGGGCATTGATATCATTTGATCTTCCTAAATATCAGAGAGAGGTCCAATGACAACCATAATTTGGGATGATATAGCCTAATCCTTTGGTGTTCTTGCTTCCTTTTCAAAGAATGTAAGTATATCATTGGGATAGATCCCATAGATTCTTGAAGAAATGACTTTCTTTGTTTGTAGACATCTACAACCAAATTTGTTGATTATCTCACAAAGATGGTCTAAGAAATACTTAGGCATGACTACCGATTGATGGTCACAATCATTCTCTAGATCTTCAGTCACCAAAATTTCATGTATACTTGAGACATAAGGGATTGTCTTATAAAATAGTATTTCTTTTCTCCTTTACACTATGGAGGAATGCAGAAAGTCGTTAATTCTTCTATGACATTATTGCTCAGCTCATCCAACAAGTTAAATAAGCATTTTGAAACTTTAATAACAAGGAGAGTATTTTTTGTTTGATCTTTGTTATCATCTTCATCATAAGCATAACTACCTGAGCAGGCTTGCATGGCTACTTCATCTGAAGAGGTTGGACCGGAATCGCTTCTTAGGTGAGGAGGAAAAAAATCAGGCTAGCAATATTTTGCTTTACTTGACTAATGGAAGTAGACTCTTTATCAGTGTCTAACCTCTGATAATATTTTGCATCATCATAATGTACCTCATGAATGTCAAAAAAGTTATACATCTCTATCAATTCGATGTTGTTCACCATCCTTAAAGTATTTGAGGCATTGATGTAGGGTTTATGGTGCTATTTTATTTTTATATAGCCATGACCTTCCTAGTAGTGCTTTATATAACACATTAGTATCAATCACATAAAACTTGGCATCTATCATTATCTCACCTACTTTTATAGGGATGGTTATGACTCTCATAGCTCTTTGGCTATTATGATTAAACTCTTGTATGGTTATAATCTCAGATAATAGGTGACATACATCCAAAGTTGGAGCTCTTAGAGTTTAAAGAGTCATCAAATTGACTAAGGAACCTGGGTCAATTAGGATGCGATTAATATTAATCCCATTGTTGTTCCTATAACATACAATGATTTGTTATGGTCTGTTGTTCCAAGTAGTAGACCATTATTTATGAAGGTGATGGCAGGAATTGGGCATGCATACAAATACTTCTTCATCTTCTTTTCAGCAAAGTATACTTGGTAGTTGGCCGGATTCTACAAGATATGCACTAATATATCCCTGAGTTCTTGTGACATCATCAAGGCATCAAACACACTCAACATAGCAGGGATCTTCTTGAGGTGGCATGCTATATTATATTTCACCTTTTTGGGTGCAGGTTTAGCTTGTGAGGGCTCAATTTCCTCACTTATCTAAATTTTTATTTTCCTTATCCCTAGGGATATTCTTGTTCCTAGGTATTAGAGCTTGTCTCGAAGGTAGCACTTTTTAACCTCAGAGTTGTATTTGGTATATTCTCCTTAGTTGAAATATGATATTATGAAACTGATAAGGTTCATCTTTGGAATCACTCCTGAGGCTAATCATGTGATAAGAGATAGTGAAATCTTGTCCATAATTAATAGTTCTCTGAATGTCCTTGGAGAACATGACTGATTGATAATCGACCTATTCAATATTAGAATTAGGCATGTGGGGTCTTCTCATAAACAGGTATTTAGAAACTCTGTGGATGAACCCTTCTATTTCATTTGCTGCTATAACCTTTTTCAGGACTTTGTATTTAGGATTTTTTTTGTGAATATCAAATTGGCTTGATTATACATATTCAGATTGGTTTAATATGGGGACAAAGTGAGCTTTAGCATTAGCTCGTTTGACCCTCTCCCGAAGTGCTTGTTTCTTCTTTTCGTGCTTACTGGTGTAGGCCTTCTGAAGAGATCATAAAGTTATTTTGTCTTAGACATAGAATCAAATTTATCATTTACACCTTACATGCATAATTCCTCTAAAGTTGGCAAAGTGCATCCTTCCATAGGTTCTGCAACTGGGACTTGACCAAACCTAACAAGTTGAGTATTTGCTTCTGGATTGCCATGGAGGGTGGGATAGTAGCTTACTAGTGTTCACGTCAAATGTATAAGTCACCATGCGACAAGAGATCATAGACTTAGATAATTCTTTTTGATAGTATTTGATTTTCTTAACCTGTCTGTGGAGTAACTGACACGCATGGTTATTTTGATTTTGAGAAAGGTTGATAAGTAGTTTCTCACCACTCCTATGAGGTCATTTGTATGGCTTTATCTTTTCTGCTAGCACCTTCTCCATCCTCTCGACTTGCTCACAGAGCATGATAATCGTATTTGTTACGCTTTTCATGTGGACAACCATAGCCTTCATATCCTCATTCAACATTTGCATTTACCCTTTGACAAATCTTATGCTAGTTGTAGCTAGTCCTTTCTAATATCTAGTTGTAGTTTGAGCATGGTATAGTTATACTCATGGGAAAAACACTCTCTAAGATAATCGTCTCGAGAGTAGCCTTTAGGAAGACCTGTGGGATCTCTCATTTCATCAGTAACATCCCTAGTGAATCTATTCGCTTTTTCTTGCCTTACACTCAAAATTTTCTTATCATTGAAATAATGGGATGGTGATCAGCTTAGTTGTAAACCTCCAATGATAAATATGACAGAGCATATTACTACCAAAAGTTCAGTTTCTTTATTTTCCACATCAGCATCTTTTAGTAATGCTTTAAATTTATCAGGAAAGAATTCTTCAAAAGTTATTTGGCTTCTTCTCTCTGAATATATTCATCCAAAGCATTGATATATTCTTGGATGGCTAATTTTTTGATATTATATTCATCTAGTTGAACTAACTTCCTCTTCTTATTTCTATTCTTTCTTTTCTTGATGCTTCAAGCAAGTGAGGCAGTTTGCTCTGATGAGTCTTTTTTCATCACCCTCCCGAGCTATTCAGGATTTGTAGTCATTCTTTTCATCAGTTTTCTTTAGCCTTTTTGAAATATAGATATTCCATAAGTGCCCTTGTTTGGGGTACATTATGCTCCTTCCCCAAAAAATATTTTAGCTAGTGGTTCATGATTCTTAAACATAATAATATGATTGATACGTCCAGTGAGTATTTCGAACAAGGCTGTCTTTAAGAGAGTTAGCTTACCTTTTCGATATTGCTTCTCGACCCAATCCTTGAATGCATAACAATTTTTAATGGTATGTCACACAACTCTAGGGTAAGGATAATAGTTTGGGTGATTTATTTTGTTGGCCTTACCTAGCCTCTTGGATTCTAGCAATTAGAGGCCTAACTTTAGAACATCCTCAAAGTTTTTACCTACTTTATCTCTTTTGAAAGAATATTTCTTTCTAAGACTTTGTTGGAAATCATTGGATCATTCTACTTTTCCATCTCTTCCAAGAATTGGTAACTTCCGAGGATTACCCTTGTTCATAGTGGGGTTTAGAGGTTTTTTTACTTAATTGTTATGAATACAGCCCTTATATTTTTGGAAGGCTCTCCAAGATTTACCTTATCTTTTTCCAGCTTGAAATTTTGTGAACTAGATAAGGCTAGTGGGCTAATCCTTTTTTGCTTCTTGACTTGGATAATGAGATCTTGGAAGGTATGGATAGAAGAGGCACTCAAATAAGGTGTCATCCATTCTCTCCTTATATTGCCGAGAACTAGGTTCACTATCTCAAATTAACTCATTGTTTATTTATACTTAATATTAAGGTTTCTTCACCATGTAATAGAATCCAGAATTGACTCATTATCACATTTTGGTGTTAAGATAAGATCTATAATAGTTACTTTATTGCTAACTCCTTTAAACTAACATACAACTTGAATGTACTCCTGTCAAGCTTGCTGAAAATTGGTGAAGTAATAAGGAGGGACTATTACTTGAATCTCCATATAAAGTCACAAAGTGAGTTATATGCTGTTTAGAATTGCCCATGCCATTAAACTGCTTGAAACTAGGTACTGTATAGTCTCTAGGATATGGCACCCGGTCGTGATGGCTAGGATGTGGTTTATCAGCATTGTTTACCCTACCCATCTTACTTCCTTCTCTCAAGTGCATCGCTACCATTCATTGTACTTGTTGTTGTATGTTTGTTGAAAGTTCTATGTTGTTAAAAAAACCTAAAATCGGGGATTGAGTATCCCTTACTATTGAAGGAGGTTCTTGTGAAGGGTCTACATTTATATGGATCTCATCCATAAGAGATGCGCCTTTTGCCGCCTCTATTGCTTGGAATGACTGTTGAGATTATTCCAATTTATCGAACTTCTAGTTTATTTATAACATCATTTTTATCAACTCCATGACCTTCTTGTGAGTTTCATCTTTCTCTTTGCTTACAGTCTCAGTAGTTCTTGTAGTGCTTTTATAGTTACTTCTTGATTGGAGCTTTCAATTATGACTAAGACTTCTATCAGAATATGATGATCTATATCTTGAGAATCAGGTCTAAGCTTTGGGTTGAGGCTAACTTCTCTCATCGGTCAAGTCATTTCATTCAAGAGTCCTCTCATGGGGCAGGTATCCACACTTACTCTTTGATGTGATAGCAAGAATTGGTTCACAAGTACCCTCTCCTCTTGGATTTTTTCATCAGTAAGACTCACTTTGACTATCTTTGTTTTGGCATTTGCCTGGTTGTGGTGTGGGCTCGTTGTCCCTCCCAGAGTTATGATGAGAAATAATTTTGACAGTGTGAGTGGTCTCCCTTTGTGAGTCCTCATATTGAGTTATAGTCTTATGATGGCTCTTGTTGTTTTGTTTGGTGATTCACCCCTTTACCACAATCTTAAGGTAAGACTATGCTTTCTGTGATTTGTTGTTACTCTTCTCTAAATTCTTTAATGAACCGAAGGAGTTGGAAGTAGGGATGGTAATGATCGACTTTATTTGAGAGATAGGTTTCCAAGTCGACTAAAGATTTCAGCCGCTTTTTCCTTTATTTGTGATAGGTAGGATGAGATCTTCTTCTTTGATGCCTATGTCAAGATTTGCTTTTGATTATCTCCTATGAGGAATTAGGTGAAGATGGCTAAAAATTAAGCTTCATTTTTGTCATAGCCTCTAGAAGGTTAATATCCTTTTTGGTTGAGGTATGCCTTCTAGCTTTTCATCTAAACAATCTTCTTTCTAGGAATGATGAAATTTGGCCTCCTTCCCCTTGATTGAAGGTGATACAGGCTAGTTTTGCATGAGGTCAATCTTAGTTAATGTAATAACATGTGCCTTCTTGAACTGGATGACGTCTGAGATGGTCTTGATCTTGATATGAACTTCAACTGCTTTTGTAGCAACCATTAACTGAGGTAAATACATAGCTGCTCCAGCCCCCAGAATGATGTTGTATCTTGGGACAGAGATATTCTTCATTGTTGTCACTTGATTCTTTCTTCTATAAATGAGGACATAATTGATTAGTATTTAATCATAATGCTATCTTATTAGTGTCTCTATTATATTAATTAGATTTTTACACTTGGAAGAGAAGTCAAGTCCTACCGAACATGTCAAAATTTGTGAAAACAATTTCGGCGACCCGAGATAGTGGAGAACTCGGGAGTGTCCTTGAATCACAAATAAAAATTTATTTTGATTTGAAGTGCATTATCAAGTATTGTAAGAATATTAATTTCTAACAAGTGTAAACTTCTATTGTTAATTACCCTGATGACTGTCTAGAACCTCCTAAAGTGAGAAATCTAACTAATAAAATAGAGATACAAAAAAGAAGAAAATATTTGATTGATTTTAAAAAATAGTACATGACCTAAATAAGGATATTTTCTCACTTTACAATGAATTTCAACATAAAATTATATAATACATGGAAGAAAGAAAGAAAAAAAAGGAAGGAGCGAAGTTTTGATGTGCGATGTTGTCTCATTCCCCTTCACTGGACCATATGACATCTGACCCAAACTGACTCAGTCTTTGATAGGTGTTGATGGCAGCATCCATGGGATATGGAAGGAAATAAGAGAAGTTCAAAGTGTTTTCAATAGATTTGAGCATTGGTAATGACTTTATTTGGTTTAGTGGCGTCACCAATAGTTTATAAAGTTGGGTATAGCTTTGAAAACTGTATTGTCAACTATTTTTGGGTTTAACTAGATTGAGGAGTGCCTTATTAACTACTTCTGCATTGATTAGCTTAAAGGGTGCATTTTTCAACTATCTCTAGGACTGACTAGCTTGAAGGGTGCATTATCAACTACTTCTGGAGTTGACTAGCTTAAATGGCGTATCACCAACTACTTTTGGAGTTGACTAGCTTCAAGTGTGTATTGTCAATTGCTTCTGAGTTTGACTAGCTTGAAGGGCATGTCATCAATGATTTTTGGGATTAACTAGCTTGAAGGATGCATCGTCAACGGCTTATGGAGTTGACTAACTTGAAGGGTGTGTCGTCAATGGCTTCTAGGATTGATTAGTTTGAAGGGTGCGTTATCAATGAATTCTGGGGTCGACTAGCTTGAAGGGTACATTGTCAATGGCTTCTGGGGTTGGCAAGGTTAAAAGCCTTATCTCCAACTACTTCTAAAGTTGACTAGCTTAAGGAACACATTACCAACTACTTCTAGGGTTGGCTAGCTTGAAAGGTGCATTATCAACTATTTCAAGGGTTGACTAGCTTGAAGGGTATATTGTCAACTGCATCTGGGGTTGACTAGCCTAAAGGACATATTGCCAACTACTTCTAGGATTCGTTAGCTTGAACGGTGCATCATCAACTATTTCAAGAGTTAACTAACTTGAAGGGTATATCGCCAACTACTTCTAGAGTTGACTATCTTGAAGGGTGAGTCATCAACTGCTTCTAGGTTGACTAAATTGAGAGGTGTACTATCAACTACTTCTGAGGTTGGTTAGCTTGTTGGCTAACTTTATTAAACAAGACATAGTAGTTGATTGATTAAGAAAGTTTGAGCCTACATGACTTAGGTTTGAATTGGAGCATTGTCAAAGCTTTTGGGTTGGCTTAGCTTTGAAGTGTTGTTGACAGCTTCTAAAGCACATCCTGTGAGACTTAATTTTGACCTTATTTAGTTCTATTCAACTTATTTTCGTTCGAGTTAGGATGATAATATCACCCTTTGTTCATAGTCTCAGAATATTGTCAAAGGTTCAGCATACCCAGTGAAACTTGGTTTGACCCTATTTAGTTCTGTCGGGATAATATAGTTTGGGTCTGACTTTGATTCATGATTAGTTAGACACTCAATTTTGATTTGAGTTTGAAATTCATTTAACTTGATATTAAAACTTGATTGAACTATGATTTACTAACCCCTTTTTAGAAGATAGTGATATATTTTGCTCTTATTATTTCCAGAATCTTTGGTGATCAGATTCACACTGACCGTTTATAACATTATCAAGAGAACTACATAAGATATCGAAGTCACTTATTGTTGAATAATGAATTCAATCCACCAAGTTTAGCATCAATTTTTAGAAGAACATTCATTAAATATTGATCATTGACTCTAGTTGAAGAAGTACTTATTTCGATTTGAATCTAATTCAATTCAGTTCAATGTTCAAGACTTGGTTTTGATTAAATTTTGATTTCATTTGGTTCGAGTCAAGTTCGACCTTGTGTTGGGACTTTATTAAGTTCTAGTTTGCATCTTGATGGACTTTGATTCAAGTTTAAGTCAATTCAGCTTAACTTGATCTTTGTCCATTTGTTTTGGTTGAGTTCAATCTTAATGTAATTGAGTTACTTTAAACAATCTGATTTGAGGGTCTTTAACTGTTTATGATAATTTTAAGTAGACCTTGGTCCGACCTTGAATGTGTGAACCTGAGGGTTGGCTTAGTTTGCAAGCTTGAAAGTTGAATTAGAGGTGCAAGCCCACGGGTTAACTGGGTGTGAGTCTAAAGATTGGCTTTAATGTAAACTTGAAGGCTGGCTGAATAAGTGCCCGAAGGCTTGTTGAAGTGCGAGCCTGAAGGCTACCTGAGGTGCAAACCCGAAGGTTGGATTGAATATAAGCCTAAGGATGACTTAGAAATGAGCTTGAAGGCTGACTAAGTGTAAGCTTGAATGTTGACTTAGATGTGAGCCCAAAGGCTAGGTTGAATATGAGCCCGAAAGTTGGCTAAATGCAAACCCGAAGATTGATTGAATGTGAGCCTAAAAACTAGCTCGAATGTAATCTCGATGGTTGGTTTGGATGCAAGTCTGAAGGCTAGCTTTGGAGTGAGTTAGAAGGCTAGCTTGGATGCGAGTCCAAAGGCTAGCTAAGTGTGACCCTGAAGGGTAGCTAAGATGCGAGGCAGAATGCTAGTTAAAGTATGAGCTCAAAGACTTACTGAAATGTGAGCCTGAAGACTAGCTAAATGTGAACCCAAAGACTAGCTGGGTGCATGCCCAAAGGCTGGCTAAGTGCGAGCCCAAAGGTTTGCTAAAGTGCAAGTTTGAAGGCTAGCTTGGGTGTGAGCTCAAAGTTTGGATGCATGCCAAAAGCTAGTTAAGTGTGAGCCCGAAAGTTAGCTTAGATGTGAGCCCAAAAACTGGCTGAGATGTGAGATCGAAGACTGGCTGAGGTGTGAGCTTGAAGGCTAGCTGAGTGCGAGTTCAAAGGTTGGCACAGATGCGAACCCGAAGACTGGCTAAGTGTGAGCTTAAAGGTTAGCTTGGATACAAAACCGAAGGTTGGTTGAGATGCGATGGGGATTTACTATCTTCGAGGGGTCTCGGGTGACCACAATGAGGTCATGGATTCGTTGTCTTCGAGGGACTGCGAGTTACCTAACTCTTTATTTATTTATTTTTTCCTTTCTATTTCTTTCTTTCTTCTTTAGCCATGCCCCTCAAACACTATTTCTTGTTCACGACAGGGCCATGGATCCGGTTTGGGCTCCCGACGACAACGCAGGAGGCAGCACTACCCCCATCTCATGGTTGGATCTGGCCTCGATTGGCACCAAATGGTTTATGGCTTGTCCTGAGTGGTGGTGGTTACACAGGGAAGAGGTAGCCGGGGCTCAGGTGGTGGCTGTGGTCGCGCCAGGAAGAGGCAACCAAGGCTCAAGTAGCGGTGGTGGTTGCGTGGGGAAGAGGCAGCGGAGGCTCAGGTGGCAACGGTGGTTGCACGGGGAAGAGGTAACCGGGAGCTGTGGATGGGGAACCTACAGTGGTGGAGCTTCGACGGGAGCTGGGCAATGGTGGAGATCTAGGGGAAAGGTTGATGAGGAGCATGGGTGGTGTTGGGTGGAGCAAGCAGCGGTGGCGGCAGTCAAGGCTTTGAGGATGAAGTCGAGGAGGATCTCACGGTGGTGGACAGTGACTGAAGGCTTTTGAATGGCAGGGATGGGGGCAACAACAACGATAGAAGGCCCAAGACCTTGCAGAGAAGGAAGAACAGCATAATAGAAAGGAAAGGAGAGGAACAAGGGAGGGAAGGAGAGCTTACGAACCACCTTGCTTTCTTCTCTATTTTTTTGCTTTGCTGATCTCCAGCTCATCTCCTAGTTTTGATTGCGTGTTGATCTCTTCTCCTTGTTTTGATTTCTCTCCTGCTCCATTTTCTTACGAATTTTTTTGTCAATTTATAGGTCTCCTGGATAATGGACATCAAATATTCGATTAATTAATTTTGGAATGTGATTGGATCTTGATATTTTTGTTTGATTATATTTTAGAAATAAATAGGATTGAATTGGGGATGAAATTGAATTCTAAAATCTTGTGATTGACATTTAATTGATTATGATTTATTTTTCTGACTAAAAAATTCAAATTTTGTATCATTTTCAAATGATGAATTTTCAAGGGGTTATTTACAAATATTTTTCGAAAAATTTAGACCAAAATATAATATCACAAGTTCTAAGGGTTTTTTTTTTATAAAAAGGACCTATTTGTAAAAATTTTAAAATTTTCAGGAGTCCTTTTTGAATAAAAAATTTTGAGAGACTTATTTACAAATTTTTTAAAAAAATTGACCAAAATATAATTTTATAAGCTCCAAGAGTGTTTTTGAAAGAGAATATATTTCTGAAAATTCTAATATTTTTAGGATCTTTTCTGAATAAAATTTAAATTTGTTTGCAAATTTTTTTTTCAAAGGGCTTATTTACAAATTTTCTAGAAAAATTGGAGCAACATATAATTTTATAAACTCTGAGAGGTTTTCTACAAAAAAAAAATATAAAAATATTATAAAATTTTTAGGGTCCTTTTTGAATAAAATTTGGACTTGTTTATAAATAAAAATATTTGAGTAGCTTATTTAAAAATTTTCTAAAAATTTTGGATCAAAATATAATTTTGTAAGCTCTAAGGGTTTCTTTACAAAAAGAACATGTTTGTAAAAATTCTAAAACCCTAGGATTCTTTTTGAATAAAATTTAATTTTATTTATAAATAAAAATTTTTAAGGAATTTATTTGCAAATTTTATTTTGGTCCAAATCTTATTTTAGACTTTAATCCAAGTTCGGATTCAAATCTAATGTCTAAATTTGGCTCATCACGAGTTCAATTCAAATTCGGAGTAGAGTTCTAAAGTCTACTTAAATAAGATGCAATCTGATAGTGCGGTGAGACTTATATGAAAGATGATATGTTATTTTCCTCTTATTTTAGCTAATATCTTAATCCTTCGTCTTCCTCCTTTGGCCTCTTCATCCTCTACCAAAAAACTTGGTCATCCATGGCGTCTTCCTCTACTTTTGTCAAATTCTGGGAAGAGATCCTATGTTGCTAAGAAGGAGAGCATTCCAAGGCAGATGACCCAAACACGAAGAAGGCCTTGGCCCCCAATAGTGTTTCGGTATAGTTGTCCAGAGGCCAAAGTTCTATGCTTGTACCAAAGGAGATATGTGAGACTATCATCTTAAAGATCACCTTGCCCTCTGTGACACCATCCACTGCGGGGATTGCCGCATCATTTGTTGTGTCTTCCATCGCACCATCCACTATAGAGGGAAGTTCATGGGGGCTATTTCTGGAGAACACAACTATTCTACTTCCACCTTCAAGTGAGTTCACCTATTCAAGTAATTTGTCATTATGATCTTGATGATCCTAGCATAAATATTTTGCTAGGCAATCCCGAGGTGAGAGTTTGGATTTCTGAGCCTATCCTCCAAGAGAAAAATCTCGAGTAGTTGGTCAACACCTTCGCCTTCCAGGATATAACTGAGTTAGACTTGTGGGGGTTGGAGAAAGAAGGTAGAACTCTTAGGGAGAGGTTTGATTTTGAGTTTTCCACTTACTGAGAAATATTTGAGAGTAAACTTAGGTACCATATAAATTCTTTCACCTGGGACATTTTAAAATATTGGGACTTAGCTCTAGATTAGATTATTCCTAATACCATGAAGTTTATCACAGCTTTTCAAACCCTACCCATCTCAAAAGATTATTCCCCAATCATAGAAATGTTCAAGAATGTCCAGGAATGTCTTCAATGATTGTCGAGGTCCCAATATAGGAGGTAAGTGGTACTTGCCCCAAAAAGTGTAAACTCTTTGTCTCCAATCCTAGCTCTATTCACACTTGGAAGGATCATCCTATCAGGGTCTTTTCCAAGGTTGATTGGGATCTTCTGCAAAGTCTACTATCTTTTAGTATCTTGAGCTAAAGAGGTAGAAGAGGTTAGGTCTATCCTCATATCATCTGACAAGGCCCGTTTGGAAGAACATGATCTATCAGTTACTCAACCGATTGGTATGAAACTTTGCCCTTAAGGCTCGAGCTTTCTTTTCTTCATAGTACTTTTTTTTCAATTTAATAAGGTGGTGTTGTACTTACAGGGATCACCGAGCTTAGTTTTATGAATGAGATCTTGAAGGAGCAAGAAGGGCTCCTCAGGTATCATCTACTCAAAAGAAGCTCGCCATAGAGATCCTCACTCCTCTTAACGCAGCCGTTGGCCAAGGAAAGAGGAAGAAAGGAGAGGAGGAGAATGGTCAAGAAACAAATGTGGAGTAGGCAAAGAAAAGACAAATGCCACCTTGTTCTTCTTCTCCTCCTTCTCGAGCTGCCTACTTGGGTGACCATGTCAGTTCATCTTCTCGTATGATGAGGAAGGTTGATTATGGCAAGGGAGTCATTTCTACACCTTCCCCAACTCGCTCTGAGTTATGAGGGCATTATCCTCCTGGGTCCTGAAGTGCTCCGGGGGAAATTAATACTGAGGAGTATTTTCTTGAGGACTTTGGGGAGAATGAAAGTTCTTTCATCGCCAAACTTCCCATCAATAAGCTATTCTTGAAGGGAGTGAGAGCTTATCATGATAATAGTTTATTCAAATTTGACTTCTCCCATTTTTTCCTTCTTTCAGTATTCTAACTTCTAGCTTAGCTACAGATCTTGCATTTTTTTCTATTTCACAAGGTGTCACTTTTATGAAGCTCAGAGGGAAGAAAGTTTCGAGAAGACTAAAACTAAGGAGGAGGTGGATCTACTTCACTCTCAACTCGCGTCCCTCCAAAACAGCGTAGAGGAGTCTAAGAGAAAAGTGGAGGAAGAGAAGAACATCTTCACTACTGAGCACAACTTGGCCTTGTCAAATACAGAGGTGACGAAGGCCAAGATGGAGGTGATGACACTCAGCATTGGACCACCCTAGAGGAGACCTAGGCCACCGCAATTGCCAACTAGAGTAAAGAGCACACCAATGCCCTGAAGATGACTAAGATGCACATCATCATAAAATTCAAGGCCAACAATGAATATCTTAGGAATTGTGCCAAGCTCTTCTCCCAGGGCTTTATTGAAGGTTACCTTATTTATAGGGACATAGTGAAGCAAATCGATAATGATCACAACTTTGACCCTAAAGATCTTTGTGTCGAGCTCTATAATGACTTGAGGGTTCGATGCCTCAAGTGCCTCAAGTGGGAGTACGATGTGTTTCTTCAGAAGGAGAAGGAGGCTATTGCAGAGGGTGAGGTTTCGGAGGGGGAGCAAGCAATGGAGGCTGAGGTCGAGGTCATTCTGACCCCTAAGAAGCCGATGCCTCTCAATCTCTCTAACTAATTATTTCTTTTCTATAATAGGAAAGTTTTTGTACTAATCTTTTCCTTTAATAAAATTTCCCTTTCCTCCCATGTCTTTGTGCTTTTCGAGCTATTCTTTTGACCTTCTTAACTTTATCTAATCTTACTTGAATGTTCTTGACAGCTAAGATAGTCATGCATTCTGATTTTCTTTAAGGTGAATTCCTTTGAGTATTAGCTTGGTGGATATATATGGGTGCTAGACATTTGCAAGCACTTCTTAATGCTTTTCTTCTACAATTTGGGAGCCTGTAGATCAACCAAGATTTTCTTTAGGAAAATTTTTAGATAGGGATGCCTCTGCCGATATACATGGTCAAACTACATACTTTATTCCATCCTTGCAGTTTTGTCGGTGCCTTGTGTTACAGTTTTTTTTGTCCAATACAAAACTTGCCTTAACTTTTTTTGGACCTCAGTATTTTTCTTGGTATGAGGTTGAAGCCTTTGCCTCATTTAAATTGAGGCCCTAAGTTCTCAGCATTGGGCCGAGATCTTATGTCTAATCTGATTTGAGGTCTTTATGCTTGGCACTAGGTTGAGATCTATACCTCATCTAATCCGATGTCTTTGTGTCTGACATTAGATTAAGGTCTTATGCCTCATTTAATTCAAGATCTTTGTACTTGGTATTGGACCCAGATCTTATATCTCACTTGATCTGAGGTCTTTGTACCTAGTATTAGGCCGATCTCTTATGTTTTGTTTGATCCGAGGTCTTTGTACCTGGCATTAGATCAAGGTCTTATGCCTCATCTGATTAAGGTCTTTCTATCTAGAATTAAATCAAGGTCTTATGTCTTTTTGATCCAAGGTCTTTATGTCTGGCATTGGGTTAAGGTCTTTATGCCTCATTTGATTCGAGGTCTTTGTGTTTGGCATTGGGCCGAGGTCTTATGTCTCATCTGATTTGAGGTTTTTATGTGATCTCTTGAGCAAAGACTTTAGCAAAGCATAAATCTTATTGAAAAATAAATGAGATATGGTTTTAAAGATAGAATCTTCTTAGGTTATCTATATATCATATTCTCAAGAGTACTTGGCCATTTGGGTGCTCGATCTTGGAGGTTCCTGGTCTCACGGCTCGGGAGACTCTGAATGGTCTAATCCAATTCGAAGAGAGCTTTCTTGAGATTCAATAGCTCGGTTTGGTGCAATACCCAATCGCCAAGCCGCATCTCCTAACTATATACCTGGGTATTATAGTAGTGTGCCACTTATTATTGATAGTCAAAAACCCTAGTGAGAGCCTTTTCTTGGACCTCCAAAAGCAGGTCCTTCTCAACCCATTTGTTTTTTTCATTTTGCAAGGGATCATAACTATGAACTCGTAGGGAAGTGAGTCCAATTTTCACCAGGATGACTGCGTCAACCCTCATAAGCATGCATATAGAGTGACTCTCTAGTTGTCATGTGAGGAGTGGTCTGATAAGACTGCAAAAGGTGTCATAGCTCTTTGACCCAGACACCTTTTGCCCTCTTAAGACATCTCTTTATCCCTGTGAACAAGATTCAACTTGTTACTGCAGCCAAGCCATTTGCTTGGGAATGTGATATTGAGGTGAATCTTTGCTTAATATGGAAGATGGTATAATATTTTCTAAACTTTGAGCTGTCAAATTGCTTTCTATTATTTGTAACCAATATCTGTGGGATTTCGAACCTGCAAATGACATTCTGTCAAAGAACTCTTGGATCTTCTTCTTGGTGATTGTAACAAGTGGCTCGCTTCCATACATTTGGTAAAGTAGTCAATAGCGACTACCACAAACCTTCTCTGTCCCGAGGCTATTGGAAAAGAATTCAGGATGTCCATTCCTCATTAGCAGAAAGGCCACACCGCTTGGATCTATCAAAGCTAAACTGTAGGAGTGGTGAACCGAGGTATGCCTCTGATACTATTTACATTTGGATGCAAACTCTGATACTTTGGCAATCATATTGGTTCAGTAGTATCCTAGCCAAAGGAGTTTGTGTGGAAGGGCTCGTCCCCCTCCATGGCTTCCATATATCCCCTAATGAACTTTATGGAGGGCATAATTTATTTCTTCAAATTTCAAGTAGTAGAGTAGTGGTCGCGTGAGCAACATCTTATATAGGTCCCCGTTTGGTTTGGAATCAGGATCAGGATAAGCACATTTCAAACTTTTTTTTTCTTGTAAAATTAATATTATTAATTTTACATTATTATTAAATTAAATTATTATAAAAAATTAAATAATTTTTTAAATTTTAAATTATTGAAGCATTAATTTTGATAAAAAAGTATTAGTTTACAAAAGTGGTTCACTAGTTTTGATCCTGATCCTGATCCTGATCTTAAACCAAACGATGCTTAGGACTCCATTTACCAAGGTGAAGTTTAGAGCTAACCTCATAATCTTTCGAGCTTCAATTAATTCATCAGAAAGTTTTTCTTTTTCCAAATAAGTAATAATCAGGGCCATCCAACTGGGATTTGAGTTTATTGCACTCACTTTGGTATTTTATAAATAACTTGGATACTAGAGATTCTCCATAAAAATCTACTTCAATTTTCGATTTGAGGAGGCTGAGGCAAGTCATGTAAGGGCATCTGCCTTAGTGTTATTATTTTGAGGTACGAGGCAAATCTCAACTTGATCCATCCTTACCATGAGCTTTCATACCTTGGCTAGATACCCATAGTTGACTTATTTTTCCTCATACTCCCCAGTAACTTATAGGCACACAATTTAGGAGTTGCTGAATATCTTGAGTTTTTTAGCTCTCGTCAGCAATGCTATGTGTAATTCGAGGAAAAAAGTTTCATACTCTATGGTATTATTCAAAGCCTCAAATTCTAGCTAAGTTGAGTACTTGGCCACTCTTTCATTCAAACTTTGGAGGACTGCTCCGATGCCGCACTCAGACTCACAAGATGAGTCATTAATCCAAACCTCCCATGGTTCAGATTTTGATCCATACGAGTATGACATAGTTTCTACCATGAAGTTTGCCAGGGTCTGTGCTTTGATGGTCTTTCAAGTTTCAAAAATCACCTCAAATTGACTTAATTTGATTCACCACTTGAGTAATCTCCTTGAGGTTTTGTAATGTCTATTGAAGCGAAAGATTAGCAAGCATAGTAACCAAATGTGCCTGGAAATATGGGTGAAGCTTTTGAGTTGCTAGCATCATGACATATGCAATTTTTTCTAGAGGAGGATACCAAGTTTCTTCTCTAATGAGCATATGGCTCACATAGTAGATAAGATGCTACTTCCCATCTCGGTCATTTATTAGCATCATCGCTGCTTGATTCGAAACCACAATATAGAGGAAAAGTACCTCATTTGGCTTGAGTCTTATTATAGTAGAGGAGGCTTGGCCAAATATTTCTTCAGGTCCTCGAAGGATTGGTTGCACTTCTTTGTCCATTCGAATCCCGAGATGTGCTTGAGAGCTTTGAAAAAAGGGAGGTATTTTTCTCTCAATCTTGATAAAAGTGGTTGAGTACCGCCAAGTGACTCGTGAGTCTCTGTATTTCTTTAATGTAACTGGGAGCTTCATTTTTTTCACTGCCTCGATCTTCTTAGGATTAGCCTTGATTACTCGCTTTGAGAGAAGGTACCTGAGGATTTTTTCTAAACCTACTTTGAATGCATACTTATCGAGATTCAACTTTATCCTTAACCTCCACAGTATGTTCAAAGTTTCTTCTAGATCTTTCAAGTGTCTTTTAGCATGGACACTTTTCACCAACATGTCATCGACGTATGCTTCCACGTTTCTCCGGAACTGTGTGCCCCCAACGCAGCATAATATTATCACTGGGCGCCTACAGTCCACGGTCCACTAGGCCCCAGGGTTTTATTTTTTCCGGCTTTCTGAAAAAAATGCATTATTATTGGGTCTAGGTGGTCATCATATTTAGCCCAGTTTTAACTTTGATATTTTGTCGATGTGGGACTAAAAATAACTGTTATTAGTTATAGACCCCACTGTCTGCCTATTGACTCATTGACCCACCAGGCCTAATAATCTTCCCTCCTTAAGGGCTTAGTGTCATTGCTGAGCTAGCCCACACCGATTAAGATGTGCAAAGTGACTCTGATACCATTATGTGATATTTCCAACCCAACACGATATTATTTCTGGGCGCCTATAGCCCGCGGCCCACTATGTCCCCAGGTTTTATTTTTTTCGGCTTCTCAAGAAAAGCCTTGTTATTATATTTATGACAGTCATTATATTTAACCCAGTTTCAACTCTGACACTTTATCAATGTGGGATTAAAGATAACTGCTGATAGTTACAAGCTCTACTACCTGCCTATTAACCCATTAACCCACTAGGTCTAACACAAACTAAGTCTCGAAGACCTTGTTCACTATCTTTTGCTATGTTATACCTACATTTTTCAGATCAAACGACTTGACGATGTAGCAAAACGTATCTTGGTCTGTGATGAAGGCTATTTTTTCCACATCTTAGGAGTGCATCAGAATTTGGCGGTAACCTGAGAATACATACAAGAAGCTTAGGAGTTAATGACCTAAGGTAAAATCCACAAGTCAATCTATCTTAGGCAAAGGATAGCTATCTTTGAGACAGACTTTGTTCAAGTCAGTAAAGTCGACGCATATTTTTCACTTGTCGTTGGCCTTTTTTACTATCACCACATTGGCCAATCACTCGAGATAATAGAATTCTTTGATGAATTCTACATTGAGAAGTTTATTTATCTCTTTGACGATGACTCTTTAACACTTGAGAGCAAAGTGCCTCTTCTTTTATTTGACTAGTTTGTGATTTTCTGCCACTGCAAGCTCATCTTGAGTGACTGAGGAGTCCATACTAAGTAGATTTTTTGGAGATCATGCAAGGACATTCGAACTCTTCTACAAGAACTCTTCTAATTTTGTTTGGAGAGGCTCTGTGAGATTTGCACCGATCTTTAATGTTCTCCTCAATCATTTATCGACAATGTGGTTGACGAGCTACTCCATAGGTTCAGTGTACACCTTCTTTGGTTCAGGAGAAGACTTATTGATCTCAACCATTGCCAAGCCTTTATCCTTTGGGTTAGTATTATTTTGTCAATAAGAGGTCCCACACTTCTTAGCAAGGCTTTAGCCAAACCATGCTTCACTTATGTCATGTTTAGTTGAAAATTTCATAACCATTTAAAAAATTGAGATTATTGCTTAGAGTTGGTTAAGTACCATATGATTCACTATCACATTGTATGTCGAGCATGTTTAAACCACAATAAACTTTGATCTGATGGTAGTGCTTCTGGGGCTCTCTCTGACCATGAGGAGTAGGCCAATCATGTCAATTGGAGTAACTAAGTCTCCAGAGAATCCAATGTGT
Source organism: Trichopus zeylanicus subsp. travancoricus (assembly GCA_005019695.1). Classification (NCBI taxonomy): domain Eukaryota; kingdom Viridiplantae; phylum Streptophyta; class Magnoliopsida; order Dioscoreales; family Dioscoreaceae; genus Trichopus; species Trichopus zeylanicus. The sequence goes on from RXID01014224.1 coordinate 1,347,665, forward strand.
GTCTCGATGTACGACTCCAACTTCTGCTCGATTTTCATTTGGTTGTAGGTCTTAGTGAATAAGACATTAGTCAAATTTCTTGCATTCTTTATAAAGAAGACTATATCTCGATGCCCAGGTTCATAATGTTGCCTCTTCGTTGGCTTCTCCTGAGCCTCTTCCACACCCCTCCCCCCACCCCCCACGCAAGTGATGGTTTGACATTTGTTATTTGATGTTAGACTTCACTTTGGGTTGGTGGGCTTACCAAAATCATACTGAGGTTTTCTTTTATTAAGGGGTTGTGTAATTATAGAGTAGGATTCCTTTGTGGAAAGGTCCGAGGATGAGGCTCCCGCACTCGAGTCACTTCTACTCTCTCACCTTGGTGAACAAATTTCCTGAGGTGTCTATCTCATATGAGCATTTCGATTTTATCTTTGAGGTGCCTATATTCTTCAGTATCATGGTCATTCTCTTGATAAAAATAATAATATATTGATTTGTTGAGGTGTTGCCTAGTTGTGTGAATTGCTAGACGTCTCTACAAGAAATCTCAGTATTCAATTTGAGTAAAGAATTTGGACCTCAAATTGTTTAGTGGGGTGTAAGCTTGGAACTCAGTCCTTCGTTCTTCTAGCCTACACTCCCTTTGCTCAATTCTCAATTTCTTTGGCTTTGGGAGCTTTATTTCTCAAGGTTCTTTCTTTAGTTTACTAAAACCCTTGGACTCTTTCTTAGCCACAATTACTTCTTGGTATTAATATGTTCTTGGACTAACTAGATGAATTCTGCTAGGCTTTTGGAAGGTCAGTGAGGCATTTCATAAGCAATCCGAGCTTGTTAGATCCCATTGATTACAACTAGTAGGATGATGGAATTGTCCAACTTACATATGGTTGAATCCCATGTCTCTTATAGAATTATGGTATTTTTGAATATGCTAATATGATCTACCGGGTCCTGCATGCCATTGTACACTTGATAAGGAGACTATTGAAACTTTAGTTGTATAGGAGAATACACTACCCCGGGTATTAGAAGGGTGTCGTATCTCACTTGAGTTGGATGAATTAGTGCTCCAAGTACTTCTCAATTTGAATATGAGATAACCTCTCTCTGGGTGTCTCAGGTGATTTTCACTGAGGCTTGACTAACATATATGCAGTATGTGACCTCATCGATTAGATCATATGTGAGGTCATACCTATCATAGTCCCTCGAGACGTGATACTGAAGAGAACGAGCTATAGCCAAAGGGTTATATTGACCTTTGTGAAGATGCCCATTAAGATATTCAGGATTCAATGCGAGATGATGTGATGACTTGCTTCATTGGTTCAGTATGGCACCTAGGTTTAGGATCTATAAAGAAGAGTGGAGGAGTAGCTTTCAATAAAGACTCCACTGTTGATGGAGTCTGCTTCACTACTAATTTTGGTCTAAGAGGTTCCTTTAATCTGCATAAAAAAGAACTGTGAAGGAGATTACTGAGAACTCTCTAGCGACGGTTGCTCCGACGCTCAAACCCGACTAACACTCAAGAATGAATATAGAATAAGAAATTAGATATTAATCTTTTACCTTTTTTGTTGTCATGCTATTTATAGTGTCTTAAAGATTTGGTACATCAAGATCCTGTGATTTTAGTAATCATTCCACTGATTGTTCCATAAAAGGAGCGATCAATCCCGGATTCCTTGAGATTGACTCCTAAAAAAACTGTGGATTAATCCGTTGGTATATTAATACTAACGGATCGAATTTAGTGAGTTCAGTTACAGCCGAATTTTGAGATATTGTTCACCTTTTCTGTACATTCATTTATATCTGAAGTTACCAAACTCATAATGACTCCGTGTATTAGCGAGTCCTTAAATCAAACACTTATGTTGGCAATATGCCTTTTGATCTTAGAATCATTAACTTTTCTGACTTAGAAGATTCAGTTTGGAACTCTTTAATTGTCTTGATTAGGTGCGTCAGTTAGCTATTTTATTTTCATTCCGTGCACATCTGATTTATCTAAACTGCCACTGTTATTAATGTATCATTAAATATTTTTTTTCATAAATTTCGAAAAAATGTGGATTTACAAAATTATCACAAACAACTTGTACTTGGGTTACGGGTATGGTTCCAAGGCAAAAAGCTTAGTGTAATGTCTAGACAAGGGCTTCCTACAGGAACTTAAGAGACGACAACGTACGATGTACATGCATGCCATCTGAAGTAATAAACCACTGCTGCCAGTTGATATTCTGCGAGACGGCACTGCACCCAACGCAACACATGTGACCAAACATGATTTCCACGTCGCTTTCCATGTGGCTCCCTAACGCCTGCTACATGAACAAATGGTTCAACATGTAACTTCAAAATTTTGCAGGGCTGCACACGCAAAAACATAATCTTTTTCAATTTTCATATAAATCACACTCCGCCTACTGCTCTTCCCCATCCTCACCAAAGCCAAGCAGCTTCTTCTTCTTCTTCTTCTTCCTCCTCCTTTTTATAGTTTAGACACTTAACTATGGCGGCCGGCATCTAGTCGAATGGCCCGAGCTCTTGGTCCAGGGCCTCTATGACTGCTACGACGACGTGGACGACTGTAAGCCAGGCTTCACTAAACTCTCACCCGTCAGATGACGTCCAGAAACTCTAACCTTAATTCTGATGCATGATCACTTGTCTCGGGCTGCATGACCATCTTCTGCCCTTGTGTCACCTTCGGTTGCATCGCCGACATCACCAGCAGGGAAGCCAATTGTGAGTATCTAGAGCTCTATACTACTATATAAAAACAACAACAGGAGTACGAATATGCAGTGTACTTTGTTATTGACATTCATGGCTTTGCTTGCAAATAAATTGTAATGTAATGTGTTGATTTGCAGCGTGCTGCGGGGCGGGGCTGGTGTACATGCTAATGACGTTAGTTAGATTCCCTTGCCTGTACTCGTGCTCGTACCGCTCGATGATTCGAGTGCAGTATCGGCTGCATGAGAGCCCATGCAACGACTGCTGCGTCCACTGCTTCTGCGAGAACTGTGCTCTTGCCAGGAGTACCGCAAGCTCAAGCATCAAGGCTCTCTCTCTCTCACTTTCGATCCTCATGCACATATAAACTTGTCCTTGGAGTCTTTGCTTTCTATCTCTCACTCTCAATGCTCTTATGGATGTATGAGTTTCTGATTGGAGTCCTTGCTTCGTCAATTTTGTTAGAGTGAAGATTGCAGAGAGGTATATGCAATTTCAAAAAGATCAGGAAGTATTTTGCAAATACTACAGATTACGAGGTATTAAATTAGCCCTATTACTGATTTGGTAAATTCTAAGAGAGATTAAAATTTGCTGGGTGGCAGGGTAACGTGGAGAGGAAGAGGGTAGGTGCAACACTGCGACAAAATGTGCAGGGAGGCATGAGCCGTTGATAGCTCTCCATCAATTGTTTGTGTTGATGAACATGTTGCTATGCAATTCTAAGTTTGCTTGTGGTTGGGTTTGTAATTGCTTTTTCCAAGTTTGTTTAAGTATGAGTTCTTAATTTGCTTGCTTTTGGATTATTCTAGGCGTGTTGAGCTTCATTTCGTCAATGTTTTCAATAGATCTTTCCATTAATAAACATTTTTGAGAGTACATAGGAAACTTTAGCTATTCTATTCCTGGAAGAAGAAAAGAACAATTCTTGTAGAATCGCTATTAACATGCTAGCATCCAAAACATGAGTTCAGTATCCTCTACGATTTTGGGACCATCTTTGTTTCTTTACAAATATCATTACTGCCACAAACTTCAATTTTTATCAAAAGCAAGAGGTGAAAATACTCACATGAACATGAATATCTTATTCTAGTACATCACTACTCGCATACACGCCTGTGTTGGGGAAGAACACTATCATATCAATCAACTAACAGGATCACCCACTACATTTCTTTTGCATTGCTTTCCTTCTTTTCATGATGTTAAAGAGTTATTGGAAGCAACTGTGCTTGATAATTATTCCTTAATTACTTTCCTAATTATTTTGATTTAGTTCAGCAACTAGATTTTGATGTTGAAGATTAGGTTGTCACAATTGTGCTAATATTGCGATCGCCACTTGATGGATTAATTGTCATTGGGAGGGGATGCCCTGGGTGCTCTCGTAATGCTCAACCAAGATGACCTAGTGATCACCTCTTGATAGGTTATTTATTTCGCCTGACAGTATAATTAATTTTTCTTCTTCTCTCTCTAATATGGTTTAATATCATGTTTGTTACTATTCTTGCAATTATTATACATTTTCGACGATCATTACACATATTCGTTGGGTATTACATTATTCATTTGATTTTAAAGAACTAGTCAGATCGCCGTGATTATGTCAAACTTGGGATAAGATTTTGATTTCCATCACTACATGACTTTGTACTTTCAAATACAAGAAAGGCAATGCAAGAGCCAATTCGTTCTTTTCAAATACTTGCATCCATTGCTTCCACTGTATTTCTAGAGCTTGGTTCATTTATTTGGAGAGAGGCTAAATGGTGAGCCTTTTGTAATATGGTGCACTATGCACTGGGTTTTCATTCCTTGTTGAGTAAATCCCAAAATTGTTAAAAAGGAAAATAAAAAAAAAATGACAACCCATGTTTCCATTCAAAGTAGTTAAGAACATGTAGATGAATGCAAATTAAAATCCTACAAAATGTTTAGAGAGTGTTTGATTTGAGATGATCTCAACTTAATATAATTAAATTTTAATTTAATTAGTGGCTTTAATCATTCTAATTCGCAAGCGTTTGATTGTAAAATGGAGATGAGCTCGTACTGATCATTTTCTTAGTTCGGGTTCTAGGCGAAATGCCGACCACATGCCCCGATGGACTGATTTAGGACGCGGCAAGAAAGAAGAAGAACGATTCGTTTAAGTGACAACCAAGCGTTAGCTAAGCATGGCCAAGCAAACTCTAATATTTCAAGCCATTAAGATCAAAGGCGCCTAGCACAATTCACTTTGCACAGATGCATAGACGGTGGCTCTTGATTGCACTTCTCATCATATTTGGTTCATGAAAATATAGCAATATATCTCAAAAGAAAGGAATTTCAATCACAAATTTCTTGTGGCTGCAACTTCACACGAACTAAATATGATCAAGCAACATCCGTCCGCATCTACAGTTCATGCAATAGGGTAAGAAGCCTGCATGGCAATGCCACAGAGCCCTTCAGCAGCATCAACATCACGCTTCATCCTGACATACCCCTTCTCCCCCCCCCACGAGGTGCCCCACGAGTTCTTCACCAGCCAATACATAGTGCCATCGCTGGTCGTGCCATATCCAACAGCCGTGACACCGTGGTCCAAATCTGTGCCACATTTGCCCGTAAACACGCCATCTTTCTAGAACATGAAGTCATGCTCGCCGGAGTCAATGGCCACTGACACCGGCTGGTTTACAACCGCCTTCAACACTGCCAACTCGCTGTTCGCGGGCGCATCTTCGTAGCCGCTGATGGAAACTGTGTGGTTGGATTCCTTGTTGCTGTTGCAGGTGCCATCGGCCGCTTTGTAAGGGTAGTTGGCCTCGGCTGTCAGTCCTTTGTTCTCGATGATGAACTCGGAGGCATTGTCTATTAGACCGCCGTCGCAGCCCTGGTCCTCGTTGGTGTCGAAGTCCACAAGCTCCTGCTCCGATAAAGAGATCAACTTGCCTGCGCTTATCTTGGTGATGCCTTCCGCAGCTGTCACTACAGAGAACGCCCAGCAGCATCCTGTTTCACAAGTCATACGATTTCATGTTTGTAAGTTTGGTATTGGTTTTCTTGATTTTTCTGAATCCATGTATTTGATCTCTCAAATCCAGCATTTTGACATATGCCAAACACAATTGTCATTCTTACCGAATTGGTCTTTGATAGGAGTGACAGCGCCCTTGGTCCTCCAATCCATGCTAACTGGTGCAGCTGTGAAATTCTCGTACCTAAAACCAGTTGTTGCAGCCTTCTTTGAAGCTCTATATAAAGGCCGGAATTAATCCGGCGTGCATGGCCTTGAGCTGGTCGACAGTCATGTCAGCGAACTGTTTGATGCGGTGTATACTTGCACTGTTATATCTTAAATTTAAATTGAAGTTTAAGTTAAAATAGAAATATAAGATTAGATTTGAATTTATGTTTAATTTAGATATATATTATGTATTATTAGAAGTTATAATTAAAGTAGAAATTAGACTAAATAAAAACTTATAAATATTTTAATAATACATAAAGTTTAGGCATAATATAGTATTGAAGTTGAACTAAAGAGAAATAGGGAAAAGAATAGAGAGAATAGAGAGAAAAAAAAAAGGAGAGAATATTGATTCTGTGTGCGTGTCTTTCTAGTATTTCTCTATAGTTTCTCGTAGTGATTTCTTATAATATTCTCTTGAAAATTCTCTTTAAAGATAGAGGTGTTACCGATACTTGGTGAAGAGTTTAGTTGGGTAAGAAAAAAATAAAGTCTTTCTTATAAACTCTTGTAAAACTTTTTGATAGTAGATCTTTCGTTCCTCTCTAGATGTAATCTGATTTTGGATGAATCATATATATCATTGTATTTGTTCTTATTATTTTTTTTATCTTACATTAGTTTTCTTTTCTTGTGTTGTTTGAGAATAAGTTAATCTGTGAACTTTTCACTACGAATCACAATAATTAGTATCAGAGCCTAAGAGCAAGCAACCAATATGGCAAAATCCTTACTCGAGGTGAAGACGATCGGATAAATTTTGTTTTATAACAGAAAAAATGAAAACGGTTCTTATTTACCAAAGTTTGCAAAAGATGTTAGAGAGTTAAGAAAAGAAATCAATCAAGATAAGTAATGAAGACTGCGAGAAGATAGATCAAAGGATATTAAATTTAATTATTCTAAATTTGATTGATAAGGTTTTGTATAATATCATTAATGAATAGATGACGGTGGACGTTTGGACAAAATTTGAGAAGTTGTATATGTAAAAAAGTCTCATGAATAAATTCTAGCTGAAACAATAATTGTACAGATATGTATGAGTAAATGTATAATTATATTGCATTACCTGAATATCTTCAATAAAATTATCAATATTTTGTTAAAAGTTGATATGAAGTTTGAATATGACGATAAGATGCTAATTCTTCTAATATTTCTTCCTATTTTGTGTGATTTTATTATGACTAATTATTTATGGTAAAAAAAATCTCTCAAGATGAAGGAGATGATAGCTAGTCTTCTTTTTAATGAGAAAAGGAGAAACTTCAATATCAGTATTGAGCTTAATGAAGAATTGGTGACTCATAAAATAAGAACATCGAAAGAACGTGAAGAAGATAAATAATAATTCAAATTAAATTTGAAAGCGAAGATATAATGTTATTTTTGTAAGACATATGATCATATCAGGCGGCATCACCTAGAACGTGAGAGGATAAAGTCTTCTAATATAGCGATAGTAGTGACGGATAATACTTTTGAAAATAGTACGGATAGAAACATTCTTACAGTATCCACAAAAATTGATATTTTTAGTAAGTAAATTTTAGATTGTATTAGTTCTTACCATGTTTGCTCTAAAAAGGATTGGTTTACTTCTTGTAAGAAAAATAAAAAGAAAGGTATTATTTAGTTGGGTGATAATTCAACCAGTGAAATTGCTGGTGTGGGATAGTTCAAATCCAGATATTTAATAAAATAGTTTGCACTCTTATTAGGATAAGGCATGTTCTCAAAATATGAAAGAATTTAATTTCACTTGGTGTACTAGACTCAAAAGGTTGAAATTATTCAGTGGGAAATGGAATCATAAAGGTGACATATAGTATTAGAATTCTAATAAAAGATAGAAGTATAAAAATATTTATCGATTAGTAAAAAATACTATTGTAGATAAAGTTTCGATAACTACAATAACAAAGAGGAAGTATAATATTCAGAATAATTTAATGGGAGATAAACATTCTTTCTAAGTTACTTTTATTATAACAGTAGATATAAGTCTTCTAAAAGCCTTTCAGAAATACAACTCTGTAGGCATGAAGAGCAAATACGAGATTGGTTTGAGCTCGCGTCTTGCGATTAGCAAAATAAGCTAATAGCTCAGGAAAAGGAGCTGGATGACAGTTGATAGTTGAAGTTTCGTAATAGTGGCACGCTCAATTTCAGGCAAAGGTAGATATTATTGAATTTAGATATATGGAACTTGTTGGAGTTTAAGTTAAAGTAAAAATCCAAAATTGAATTTGGAATTATGTCTAATTTTGAATTCTTATTATGTAATGTTAGCAGTTATAATTACAGTAGAAGTCAGACTCAATAAAACCCTATAAATACTCTAGTAATACATATGGTTTAAGCGTAGTGTAGTGCTAAAGTTAAACTAAAAAAAATAGAGGAAATGAATAAAAAATAAAAAGAAAAGAAAAGGAGAAAATGTCGGCTCTCGTGTGTGTATCTTTTTAGTACTTCTCAGTGATCTCTCGTGATAGTTTCTCATAACGTTCTTTTAAAGATTTTTTTGAAGGTGGAGGCGTCACCAAAACTTGGTGAAAAATTTAGTTGGATAAGAAAGAGAAATTTTTTTTTTACACTCTTATAAAATTTTTTTATGGTGGATCTTTCGCTCTCCCAATATGCATAATTCAATTTTAAATAAATCATGTATATCGTTATATTTTTTTTTTTTTTTATTTTATATTATATTATTATTTTTTTATATTATTGGAGAACAAAATAATATGTGAATCTCAACCCCCTTAAATACCTCAAAGCGGCGGGCCTTCTCTGATGCACCATTATGGACGTGACCATACTGAGCCATCCACTGCTCATCTCTGGTTGACATCAGTACATCGCTGATTGGTCGAGACACTCTGGTGACGGTGTAGACATCGAGGATCAGTAAGGCCAGTAGCAAACAGTGGTATGAAGCTACTGGAGATATGTGTAGTAAAAATGTTGTGACGCAATATAGAAGCATGAGGGAATCTTTTACGCCTATAGCGGTTTCAACGGAATTATTAAAAGAAATGGGGAGGAGTCTTCTTCAATTCGTGGGACCATAACGATTGTGTGTTAAATGAGACACATGAAGGCATCTTTGTCTATTTGGCGAAATTATTTATATGTTTCCCATTTCATTTGGCCTCACGTTCCTTATTGATGGCAAAGGATGAATGAAATCAAATACCTGACGTGGACAAATCTAGGACATGAATATTCTCTCTCAAGAAGAGTGTCATATAGAATAAACTCTTCATACTTAGAAGGGTGTGGTGGCAATTTCTAATAGAAATATAAGTAATGACTTTGTAAATCAAGTCAAAATATTGTTAAAATCCTTCCTAAACTTCTGTCTCCAACTAGTAGTAGGAGAGAAATTTTAGACCATTAATGGCGTCAAGATCTAACATGTAATGGTGCCAAAATTTCCTCTCTGCATTGGCCAAAATCTCTATTAAATTTTTCTCTCCCCCGCCAGTGGTAGTACCGGGAGAGAAGCGTCCTTAATGTGCATAAGGACAGTGAGATAATTTTATTATTTCTGCATACTTTTTTTGTGTTTAAGAAATTTTTTAGAGGAGAAACATACTAAGAAATTGTGACGGAAGGGATGATTGACAATTAACAAAAGAGAAGGACTAATTATAAATTTCAAAAAAATTCAAGGATTTTTCGATAATTTTTTCTAAAATGTTTACATAATTTTATTGAATTCATGAAAATTAGAATCTTAGCAAAATATTATTATTATTTTCATTTAGTTTGAAGTTCACAAGTAGCTCTAGTTTGACTCACCTGATTCCAACTTAAGGGACGGAGCCATTTTTATTATATGGATAGCAGATATAAAATTTTCTTGAAAAAATTTTGATATTTCTTTTTATCAACTTTTAGACATTTTGATTTATCTTAAGATAAATTTTTGATGATTTCAAATTAGAATATAGGGGCCCGTTTGGTTCCGAATCAAGATCAAGGTCAAGGTTAAAAGGAGAACAAAAGCGTAAAAAGATAATCTGATCAAAATTTTAGTGTTTGGTTACTGATCTGATTAGCTAATAGTTTAATTTTTTTCTGGACCATCTTACCCTTAGCTTCTGTTACGGTTTAGGGTTTTCGTGCGTAGCGCCGACCTCTGTTGCCTGAGGGAATTTTAGTCATTTCCCACTTAAAATTTAATTAAATTATATAATGTTAGTCTAGTCAAATTTTGGTATTTGTATGGTAGATCGGTCAGTCTGAGATGATCCTGACCTTGGTCTGAAAACAAACGACCCCTAGAATTTCAAATTTTAAAATTTTAGAATTTAGGATTTAAGATTTGAATTTAGAGTTTTAGGATTTTAAATTTAAAATTTAAGGATTAGATTTCAATTTTAGGGTTAGATTTAGAATTTTAGGATTTAAATTTAAAATTTAAAAATTTAAAATTCAATATTTTGAATTTTGAATTTATAGTTTAAAATTTATAAATTAATTTTGAGATAAATCAGAACCGCATGATGCTTCGGTTCTATACCCAGTCATTATTGTTATTATTATAATTATATTATGTTTTATTTTTATATTTCCTTTATGAAGCAAGAGATCCACATTCCTCCCGCTTCCGTTTCATCCGTCCCTTCGTCTGCCAACTACAAATATTCATGGCCATTAATTTCCTTCCTTTTTCATCTCCTTTCATTTTCCTCGTCATTGAAAAAGCTTACCAAGAATTCAACCGAAAATTTTTAAAAATAAAACAGAAGAACTTCTCTGCATTTCTCCTTCTCGAACTGAGCTGCCCCAGGAGGGTGTTTGTGTGACACATCCGCACAAATTCTTCCTGGGGTTGCATGAACACAGGCCCTGCGATCTCACCAATGGCGCATCAGGAGACAAAGAAACCGCTGTCGAGCTGTGGTCTCCGCTCTCTCTTCTCCATCATCTTCCGGCGCCGTTCCTCCCGGACCCACCTCGCCCGCCGCTCGGTTTCCACCAGCTCACTCATCGTTTCGACTGCCCCCACCCCTGCCTTCCGCCACACCGGCTCTGATAAATTGCTCTCGTCCATGTCTGCCTTCTCCCAAATGCCGGCGAAGAAGAAGGTCGAACTACCAGTGCCGACCCAGGGGAAGGAAAAGCGTGTCCAGGGCTACGGGCTGATGTCGGAGCTCGATAGCATGATACACGACCACCAGCGCACAGCGGGGAGCAGTACTCTCCTCCGGGCGTCGTCTGGGAACGTGATGTTGTACGGCAACTTGGGCAATATCAGGCAGAAGAGGCCAAAGGTGACGTTGGATATCGAGGAGCCCGAGCCGGAGGAGCCAGTGGAGAAGGCCGTGGAGGGGTTGGATGCGGAGGAGTTTAAAAAGAAGGCTAATGAGGCGTATAAGAATGCAAAGTATGAAGAAGCACTTGCCTTGTACGATCGGGCGATATCAATGAATCCGAATGTGGCATCATATTATGGCAGCAAGGCGGCGGCGCTCATCGGCATGGGCCGGCTTCTTGAGGCTGTCGGAGAGTGCAAGCAAGCTTTGAAGATTGATCCGTCTTATTCAAAAGTGCACCATCAGGTTGCCACTCTTTATCTCAGGTAGACCATTAATAACTACAACGACTTAAGAGTACAATTTAATCGAGAGTCTTGTTGTAACATGGAATGAGGCATCATTAATTCCTTCAGATTGGGAAGAGCTGAGAGAGCGATCCATCACTACCAGCGGGGAGAAGCCAAGCCCGAGGAGATTTCGCACGCGCATACTTTGGAAGACTATCTCAACAGATGCAGCGAGGCGCGGAAGCTGAAGGACTGGGTCACTTTGCTTGAGGAAGCAAATAGTGCAATCAACGCCGGGGCTGATGCAGCTCCACAGGTGTGTATATCCAATTTTACAATTTTTTTCGAGGTCATGAATGAGTCAATCTCTGGTTTAATCCTTTGCTTTCTTGTTCAAGGTTTTCCTCAACAAAGCAGAAGCGCTTCTGATGATGCACAAGCATGAAGAGGCAGATTCAGCATTATTTAATGCGCCCAAATTTGCCATGGATGCATGCAAAAAGTTCTTCGGCGCTTCCACAACTGCTTATGTGCTCACAGTCCAGGCACAAGTCAACATGTCGGCAGGAAGGTCTTTATTTGTTTTACCTTCATTTTTCCAAAAATCAATTTTTTCATCTAGATTATAAACATACAACTCCGCAAAATTTTTAGGTTCGACAATGCAGTCACGATGGCTGAGATGGCCATTCAACTCGACCCGGGCAACAAGGACGTGAGCGCAGTGGCTGAGAAGGCTCGAGCAGTGGCAGCAGCACGAACAAAGGGCAATGAGCTCTTCAAGAACAATAGGTATAAAGAAGCCTGCATTGCCTATGGAGAAGGACTTGAGCTTGACTCCCACAATGCCATTCTGCTTGGCAACCGCGCCGTCTGCCGGTCGAAGCTTGGCCAGTGGAAGAAGGCCATCGCCGACTGCAATGTTGCGCTCAACACACGCCCTTCATACAAAAAAGCTCGTTTGCGGAGAGCCGATTGCAGTGCTAAGGTGACTAAAGTTGTTTCCCTTTGGATGTTTTCTTGCAGACATGATTAACCGGAGATGTTGGGATGTTGTAGTTGGAAAGGTGGAAGGAGTCTATAGAGGATTATGAAATTTTGCTTCGTGAAATGCCTGGAGACGAGGACATTACCGATGCTTTGATTGAGGCAAAGGCCAAGCTGAAGAAGCAGCTAACTGAAGGATTCAAGGACATCAAATGTTGCAGAAATTTGATAAGAATCCCAACAGAAGACCGATTCAGGAGCATCACTATGTCATCTGGTAAGAACTTCATTAACGGTGTTTTGCCCTTGTCCAAGCCTGTGTTCTGGATTTACCTACATCAGCTATCATGTATGATCTCATGCTGTTTATAATTTTGGTACAGGAACGTCTGTTGGATTTTTCTTCAGCAAATCAAGTGAAGTTTCGAAGCAAGGAATCGCTTTCATGGAGAAGCTCAGCAAGCAATACCATTCAATAAATTTCCTTCTGGTCAGATTTAGCACTCTTAAGTCGAAGTTCTATTTTTGAAATTAAATAGTTAAGGAAATATTAAATTGTAGTTTCATCAGTTTAGGTTTATACTTACTAGTGTAGCCTATTAATTTTTCGCTAATGCATGAATGATATTGATTTAGATTTTGTGTTATTTGGTAAGTTTATTGACTATGTTATTTTGATGCAAATAACAGGTAGATGTAAAAGAGACCCCTTCCCTGGCCAAGTTGGAGGGTCTGAAGCCAATTCCAAGCTTCAAAGTATACAAAAATGGTGTCAGCGTTAAAGATATTTCAGGATTTGATCATGAGCATCTGGAGAGCACACTCAAGAGCTACAGTGCTTGAAAGCAATCCATGGAAGAAAGCAAGATTGCTTCTAAAAGAAAGATATGACAATTATATGAACGCCGACAAAAAGAGGATGTATAATTGGATTGAGAATCGTGTTTAAAACGTATACATAACAAAAAAAAAAAGATTGAAAACTAAGATTTTTGAATCATATATATTTGCTAGTTCATTGGCCTGAATTGGTTTGTAACTCTATTTGATTAATGTCCAGAGAGGTTTTTTGTAGATGAGATTATGATTTATATTTGAAAATATTGGTCGTTATGAGGCTACTTTATTATTTCATTTCAAAAATACTTCTAGCAGTATATGTAAATGAGATGAGCTTAAGCATGGCATGGAGGGCAAGATGGAAAGAGGTATTATCTGGCATACATTGGATAAGAACAACCAATTTGTTTAAATGAATGCGCAACTCAGAATCTCTTCATCCTGTTAACTGAGTTCTTACACAAGTGTCATATCAAATTGTAAAACAAGCAAAATTTCCTCTAGAGTATCCCCAGTGGGCAGGCAAAAATGAGGCCTCAGTGCCCTAGTGTAACCAAAGTATCTCATCTTGCCAGTGATATCATAAAAGATAGGGGTGTGCATTCAACATTTCAAATCGAACCGACCCCTCAAATCGAACCACAATAATGAATTCGAATCAGTTGATTGGTTAAATTGGTTCAGTTCAATTCAAAATTATAAAATATTTGGTTTGTCAATTTAGGTTCAGGTTTAAAAAGTTAACCCAAACTGACCCAACAAATTAAAAAATATGTATATAAAAGTCAAATTGTCGGACTATGGTACAATGATACACACTTCTAACACTGTTTATGTCAAGTAACAAACAATGTTGCCTCAATGATCATGTTGATCTAATAGCACTCTTACTGAAGTAGTTTATGTGCCAAAACTTGTCCTCTCTTATGGCTTCCACATATACCCTTATGCATCTCTCAAAGTGTATAATTTACTTTGTATGGAGTCAAGCAATGCAAAAATGGTTGTATAATACATCTCTTATTCATTTGATCTTTATCACAATAAAGCTTACCACGAGTCTCTTAAACCTCCGAGTTTCTTTTATCTCCTTAGGTACACGACCTTTAGTGAGATAGGTGACAAAAGATCCCATCCAGCTCGTCTCTTCAATGATGTTGTTTACTTCCGCTGATGCATGGTAGCTAAACTTTTGTAGGGATTCTATGTAAAAGTGTCAAGGTTGGCCAGCTAGTGAGGATGAAGTTAGACAGGCTAATGTATCTGCCTCAGTATTTCTCTCCCTTGGAACTTAGTGTACTTTTATTATGTCTAGCTTTTGTATGAGTTTTTGTGTATTGGCTAGGTATTGAGTCATAATAGAGTTTTGGTTTCATACTCTCCCACTGCTTGCTTATACACGAGCTGTGAATCATTGTAAATTTTTATGTTTATAGCCCCTATTTTTTTCACCACCTAGAGTCCAAGGAGGACTGCTTTTGTATTTAGCTATATTATTTGATGCTGGAGATTCTAGCTAAACTAAATATTCAACCACATGTCTATCTAGGCTTAGCATTTCAACTTCTATTTCGCTCTCAGTTTCGCAAGATGAGCCATCTACATGTACATCCCAATTTTTTTTATTTTAATTCTGAATTAGGGTTACTTGCTTCGACCATATGTAGTCAGCAAGAGCTTGAACTTTGATCGCCACTAGTGCCTCACGTAACATATCATACTCGTTGAGCTCCACATATCACTTTAGTAAGTGACTGAAGTCTCTAGCTTTTGAAGAGCTTGCCAGAGTGGGAGGTTCATTAAGATTGTGATTCGATGCTCTTGGCAGTAGGATCAAAGCTTTTACACTGCCAACACTATTACATACATCAACTTCTCTACAACCAAGTACCGCACCTCAGCTCCAATAGGTATGTGACTGACATAATAAATAAGGTGTTGTCTCCCTCCTTGAGAGCTTATTAAAATTAAGCTTATGATATACCCAATAGCTAATATGTAAAGATATAACATTCTCTAATTTTTAGGTCTAACTAAGAGAGGGGCTTTAGAAAGATACTTTTTAAGAGCTTTAAAGGCTCAACTGCACTTTTATCCTATTGGAACTTTTGCTTGTGCTTTAGGGCTTTCAAAAAGGGAAAACACCTCTCGCTTGATCTGGAGAGGAAACAATTCAAGTGTGTTACTCATCCCATGAGCCTCTGCATCTTCTTTACCAAACTTGGGGGACTCATCTTTAGGATATCCTTTATCTTTTCTGAATTTGCTTTGATCTCACAATCTAAGATGAGATACTTGAGGAACTTATCATAAGCTACATTAAAGACCCACTTTCATAGATTTAATTTCATATGGTACCCCTTAAAATAAGCTTAGTATTAAACTAAAAATCTAGCTCTAAACCCAAATCAATACGGTTCTAATTCTAAGATTTTCAAAAACCTAAATTTGATTTTGGTTCTAAAAATTATAGAATTAATATGGTTTACGGGTTTTTTCCCCCTACTAGCAACTAGGTCATGTGTTGGATTGCAGTAGCTAAATTTTAGAAGTCTTGCCAATTAATGGTGTTCGTTGTGTTCACAATAGGTACTTTGGCTATTAGAGCAAGAGGGCCATTGTGTTTAGGAAGTGGCAAGATTTGGTACCTGATATGCTGAGGTGGCTTGCTAGTTGCATTGTTTACCAAATTTGCCAAAGGAGGCATTGTAGGACTCGCTGGCACAAGCTCCTATTGTCCCCTAGCTTTATTTTTTAAGTTTGTGACTCTACTTTGGGTGCATGGCTAACATGACATTAGAGGTCTCTTAGATCAATGACAAGGCAATGGAACAACTTTCAATAAAAGCACAATTGTTGAGAGAGTTAGGTTGCCATTATTCAAGTTAGCTCTTTAGGTCTAAATTCATTAGGTTGATTTTCATTGAGATTTACAAGGCAAGAGAATATGAAGTGGATCGCTGGGAGCTCTTTGATAACAGTCCCTCTAATGCTTAACTCAATAATTGATTGGAAAAGAAGGATCAATAAGAGATTTTTTAGAAAAATGACATTAGATTCATAACTTGGAGGCCTTATCCTTTTATATTGATTTTGATCTTCAGTTCCCTTAATCTCAGTCTTAATTTCTATCCTTGATTGCAATTTTCTATTGATCAAGCTTTAAATTTAAGTTTCCAAATAAACTCCATCCAAATCTATTCAACTCTATAAAAGGGTACTAAACTTCTCATATTTCAGTAGGATTTACATCGAGGCTCTTTTGCTAACTATAATTTAGACGAATTTCGAGTAATTCAATGATAGTAGTTTCAAATCCCCACCTCAATGGAACTTAACTTGAACTCAGCTTTGGACCGATTTTGGACTCACCAAATTCTACACTTGTCCCAAAAGCTTGGTGTACTAATAGTGCCAACTGAGATGAAGAGTAGTGACAAAGAAGAAATCAACGATTTTCTCTCTTAGCTAAGGTTATGTTAGTTGACCTTATAGATTATTTATTACTTTATTTTTTAAATAAATTTGATTGTACAATTTAGATTAGACAATTTGAATATAGTGAGTTACTCAAATTTGATTGTCTAATTAAATATTTAAATGATAATGGGTTAAAATATTTGCCAACATTTGATCTCACCTTGAGATTGTTTGATTAAAAGAGAATAAATTTTAGAGCTTGAATCCAATGTAAAAAATTAGATTTAAATTAGTTTATTTGGGCTATTTGCTAATTAGACATTTTTTGTAAATAATTTGGCCTTAGTTATGATTTTAAAATCATTATGGGGTTTTGTAAAATACTAAAATTTCTTACTTAATGGAGCTGAAGAATAGACAAAGTAAGATTTCTCTCTTTCCTCTTTGCTATGAGCTGGTTCTTCAACTCATGAAATAGAAATTCATTTTGTTTCAAAATTTTCTCCTCTTTAACATTTCCTCATCAAAGAGGGGTAAAAACTCAAAGTGGATTTACTAGTATTCATAAGGACAAGGTTCATAATTTTATTATTTAATTTTTCAAGTTTTAAGGTAGATAAATTTATTTTATGTAATTTTATATTGATTTTATATGTGTGTCTTACATCAAATGGTGGAATCCAAACTCACAATTGGTCTCAAAGTCTATCCTTGATATCTAGTCCACAAGAAATTGTGATATGATTTGATTTTAGTTCATTTCTTGTAACCTTAATCAAAATGGCTAAATATTTTTCAAAGAGTTTTAAGCTTATTTTAATTTATAAATATTATTATTCTGTGTTTATTTTGACTCTAGTCAATTTGACCCAAGAATTGGTGAAGAGAAGAAATAAATATAGAATATTATGAAATTTATTTGTGATAATAAAAGAATACCAAAATAAATTTTTACTATTTGCTATGATTGTTGTAGATATTCTTTAGTAAGATGTCATGATTTGTATTATTCTCCCAAAAGAGATAGGACAAGATCATAGTATAATTCTAATTTCAATCTAATAGTTATTTGTGGAATGTTATGATTTGTGTTGGTCTCTCAAAGTAACTAATGCAGAATCACAATATAATTCCTATTTAAATTTAATAAAATTATAAATTATTTATTATTAAAATATATTTGTCATATGTTCAAGCTGTCTGTTATATAATTTAAGTATAAAATTTAATAGTCAATTCTTTGGGTCAAGATCTTGAGTGGATCAAATTACTTGATTTGGAGAAGTAAACTAGTTATTTATTTGGCATTTGAAGGTTTTGACATTACTTTTGATACTCCTAAATCACTAATTGGTTTAGATAATTTGAGGGGTCTCAATTCAAAAAAGGCACAGAGTAGAAAAATTAGAAAAAAGTAATAATTAGAAGAACAATTTTTGAAACTATTCATGCTAATCTAGCAGATATTTACTCTGTTAAGGAATTGCTTTGGAGTATCTATGACAAGTTTATGGGTCCTCTAAAATCAAGAAATTATTCTTAACTCGTAAACTCTATAACACTAAATTCATTGAGCAAAGGAACATCTGAGAATACATCTTGACAATAATTTCAATTACAAATAAGTTGAAAATTTTAGGTTTGAATCTTAATGATGAGTATGTTACCGCATTTTAGAATCATTGCCTTCATCCTTTTAAAAATTTGTTATTAATTATAATGCACATGATTGCCATTGAATGATGGGTAAATTATTGAATCAGTGTATCTTGGAGGATGAAAGAAGAAAAGTTACTAAAGCTAAACTTGCTAAGATTGAATCAGTAAATCTAGTCAAGAAGAAGTAGAAATTTAATCCTTAGTCTAGAAAACCTTTTAAAAAGTATATTTGGAAAAAAAATTGTGAAGAATAAAGATGATGTGAAAGAAAAGAGATATACTCAGTTAGAGAAAAAGATTTGCTTTTATTGTAGAGAAAAGACATTTCATAAAAAAATATTGTTAATTTAAATTTCTTCAGGGAAAGAAACAAGATAAATTAAAGTGTTTGGTTTTCTTTAAATCAAATTATATTAATGTTTTTCCTCATGCATGGATTGTAGATTCGTGATCATCGATCCATATTTCAACTTCTGTATAGAGGTTCCTAAATCTAATAAAATCAAATAATTAGGAGAGGTACGTGTTCATAGAGACAATAAGCAAGCTGAAGTTATTGGTGTTAGGATATACTCTCTGATTCTTCATGGTGGCCATATTATTTTGTTGAAAAATATAATTTTTGTATCAGCTATCAGGCATAATCTACTATCAATCTCCAAACTTTCAAAAGTTGGTTACTTTTTTAACTTTTATGGAGACCATGCCTTTCTAATGTATGAGAATATTATTATTGCTACTAGTGTTGTATCTAATAGTCTTTACAAATTATATATGAAATCAAAACTTGTCTCTCTAGTTTAATGTTATAATATTAATTCTAGACATATTTTTTTATGATTTAAATGTATAATTGGATAAAAATTTTCTCATTTGTGACACCATCATTTAGGTCATATTAGTAAAGACAGGTAGGAGAGACTTTATCATGATTAGATCCTAGAGAATTTCAATTTTGATAATTTTGGTATTTGTATGGATTTCATTAAGGGTAAGATAATGAAATCATCATTTCTAAAATATCAAGGTCTAATACTTTATTAGACTTAATCCATACAAATATTTGTGGTTTGAATGGGGTTTACTAGGAATGGTCAGAAGTATTTTATGATCTTTATTAACAATTATTCAGGCTATGGATATGTATATTTCCTACAAAAAAGTCAGATATATTCGAAATATTAAAGTGTACAATGATGAAGTTGAAAATCAACTAGGTAAGATCAAGAGGAGATGAATATACTTTAGATACTTTCTGAAATTTCTTATAGGAATATGGGATTATTGCAAATAGAATTATTCTAGAAAATGTATAGCAGAATGGAGTGACAAAAAGGAGGAATTAAATTTTGATGGATATGATATATTATATGCTATTTTATAGTGAATTACCAGATTCCTTGTAAGGTAAAATGCTGCAAATGCGTACACATATTTTGACTAGAGTACTATCTAAATATGTTTATAAAACTTTGTGTGAATTGTGGCTTGGCAGAAAACTTAGTTTTAATCATTTTAGAATTTTGATTTATGATATAGAAGCCAAAATTACTGAACCTAGTATCCAAAAAATTATAGATCATAGTTTGAGTTACAAATGTATTGATTTTCTTAAAAGATCTAAAAGTTATATATTGTATGATCTAGTTCAAGATTTCATATTTAAAAGCAGAGATGTCAAATTCATTGAACATGAAATATTTATTATAGGAAGTAGGAGGAAAAAAAATAAGTTTGAAGATGAGTCAGATAAGGTTGAGCAAAATAAAGCACTAATGAATGTGTCAAGTCAATCGAATGAAAGACCTAAAAGAGTTCATAAGTCAATTATATCAAATCACTATATTACATATCTATAAGAAATTAGAGATTTATATACTCAAAGCCCAAATGATTTAGAGGAGATGCCTAGGTCATCAATTACAAAGAATAATGATCCATTGAGTTTTTAGAGGCCATGAGTACTAAAATTGCAAGATTCTAGATAGATACAATGATCGAAGAAATTGACATAATGCAAAAAAAAAATTTGATCTCTTGTGTGAGCTCCTAAATATTGTAAATCAATTAGTTGTAAATGAATTTATAAAATAAAATTAAAAACCAATTTTGAAGTTGACAAGTACAAAATAATGTTAGTTACTAAATGTTATACTCAGAAAGAAGGGATTGATTATGATGAAACTTTTTCTAGTCTCTAAAAAGGATTCATTTAGAATTTTTATGATATTGGTTGCACATTATAATTATGAACTTATCCAAATAAATGTTAAAATAACTTTTGTAAATAAAATTCTTGAAGAAGAAATTTATAAGATTTAATTAGAAGGATTAATAAAAAAAAGGTAATGAAATAAAAGTCTGTAGCTTGTATAAATCCATTTATGATTTAAACAAGCATCTTGATAGTGGTACTTCAAATTTCATGAGACAATCACAAATTCTAGCTTTCAGAAAAATGTGGCTAATAATTATATATACCTAAAGGTCAGTGGAGGTAAAGTTCAGATATTGATATTTTATATTTATGATATCTTGTTAATTGGTAATAAACTAAATTTTCTCAAAGAGACTGAAAAAAATGCTATTTGTAATTTTTGAAATAAAGAATTTTGGTAATATTTCATATGTCTTGGATATTAAAATATATAAAGATAGAAAATGTGAATTGTTTAAGCTTTCTCAAGAGATATATATTGCTAAAATTCTATAGAGATATAGTATGAATAAATACAAGCTTAGAAAATCATTTATAGTTAAAGGTGATAAGCTTATTCTTTAGTAGTATCCTCAAAATGAGTTTGAAAAACGAGAGATGTAAAAATTCCTTATGCATCAGTTATTGGCAATTTGTTGCACTTGATAATATGTATTTGTTTACATATTGCTATTATTGTAGGAATTTTTGGCAAATATTAGAGTAAGTTAGAAATGACTCATTGAAAAGTAGTTAAAAAGATTTTTTCATTATTTAAAAGGACTCAATATTATGTGCTTCTATCTTATGGTTGTAAACTATTGAAAATTTTTTGATACATAGATTCTAATTGGAAAAATCTGGTTATGTATTCAGCTTGGTAAAGGAGATTATTTTATGGCATAGTATGAAATAGACTATATCTACTTTATCACCTAGGAGGAAAAATACATAGTTTGTTGTGGAATTAGTAAACATATTATATGATTAAAATATTTTTTTTAAACCTTAAGATAGTTGATTATCTTAATAACCAATACATATAGTCTGTAATAATGGTACAACTATATTTTCACTAAGGATACTAGATGTCATTCTAAAGCAAATCACATTGAGCTGTAATTTAATTATTCCTATAAGAGAGGTGAGAAAACGCATTTTTATCATCCATATTTTCATAATAATGAAAAAACCTATTTTAATTTGTTAAATTTTGATTTATTTAAAGGGCATTTTGGAATTTTGTCCAATTGTTCATTATGTTTTTGACATTTTCTCTTCTTTTGTCATGTCTTTTCCTCTTTGTCCTCTTCGCATCCATGTTTTTTTTCTTTCCAATTCCTCAATTTGAAACCCTAGCTCCTCTTGAGCTTTTCCTACTCCACATCTATCTGATCCCTTCTTCCAACCACCACTCACATGTTATTAGCCCCAACCTTCAACAAGCCCCACCTTTAAGACCCTTATAACTACACCACCTTCGAGATCTCATACCAAATCTGGAGCCCCATCTTCAAGCACCCCATGATGATTGCACTAAAGTCGGTTTCTCTTCCTTATCTGCCAATAGAAATTGCCCTAGAAATATTCCACTGCCTTTTGCCCATCAATGGCTATAGAATTTTAGATCTGACCCTTTCTCGTCATTCGCATCTACACCATTATCATCTTCATCTCCCTTGTTGTTGAGAGCTTCCTCCATTACCTCAACAAGGTTCGCTTTTTTCACCTCCCGTTGCATGTTTCCCCATTTCTCTTCTTCCAATCTTGCTCACCATTTCCCCCCTGTCTCATCATTTGAGGAAGATGAATATTGAGGGTGGGGATCTAAAGGAGATGGTGGGGTTGCCTGATAGATTAAGGGAGTTGTGTGATTGTGTGAGATCAACGAATGCCTCAATTGTGAGAAGGAATAGAGGGATCGAGTTGTTGATGGAAATTTCTGGTTCTTTGAGAGATAGAGATGAAAGGAGTCTTGGTTTAATGTTAAGAGCTTTGAACTCATTGCTTCATGGTATGGATGCCCAATTTGTGCTCTTCTTGGTTTAGTTGCTAAGAAACTTTATTACTTTGAGGTAGCATGTGAATACTTGGTTTGAATTTGTGTTACTGCACCAAATGGAAGAGAAAATTTGTTTTCTTCCTTATTTTGCATAGGTCACAAGCATGTACACTTATTTGATTCATGGCCATAGGTGAATACACATTTATATCTTATTTTCCTTCGGATATATGATAGTATTAGTAGTAGGCATTTTATATACTATGTCAAGATCATGGATCATTTGACTAGGTCTCTTAAGTTGTTTAAGTGATTTTTTTTAGCCAATAATACTTGACAGCTTTCTTTTTTACTTTTTCAATTATAAGTAAGTTATGACAAGATTATGTGAAGAATCTAATGTTTTGTGCTCCATTATGAAGACATTCAAAGTACATAATGGTTGTGGACCTAAACTTGTAATGGACACTCTAATTAGAAGCAAGCAAAACCCTATCCTATTAGATAGTGGTTTCACAGTTGTTGCAACAGCTGCAAATGGCAATGAGGTCATCAAGGAGGCTTTTGTGGAACTTAAAATTGATAAGCTTTTTCTAGAGATTTTTAGGGTACAAGACAAACGCAAACTACAATGCTTGTATGATGCTTTATGAGTCATTCTAGCACTAGATGATAACCATGTATTGGCTTCATAAGTGAATAATTGATGTAAATCCATCTGTTTAATGTTTGGAAATTGCTTCATGTATTAGTTTTATTGAAAGGTATGCATTGAGTTGGCCTTTTTGGTAGTATAGTATTTGATACTTTCATCTTCTTCATACACTACATCTTCCTTATACTAGCAATTTTGAAATCTAGGTCTTTGGTTATGCTAGGATGTTTGCTAGAATTGGAATTGCATATGCTCTTGTTGATGCACTTAACGATAGAATGACTTCTTCCATTTTAGTTTCAGCATGCATAGCATTAAAGTATGTTGCTATAAATGTAAGCATTCAATTCCATAGGAATTAGATTCTACCACCATGCCAAAGTGTTCTTCCAGTTTAGTGATACGATCATTGTTTGCTTACCTCTAATTATATGATGTAACATGTAAGTGTTGAACTTCCTATGCTTTAACGTCCACTCATCCATTTAATAGGTAATTCCAATTTTTGTCTAAAACCTAATACAAGAGGAAATAATATGAATTTCTTTTCATTTTTCCCCTAAAAGGATGTCAATGAACTGCAATCAAACTAATTTTATATTGTAATTGTTTATATTAAGTCACCCCACTTGCTCTTGCAACCTTCTTCAATCCACTACATTTCTGATCTGTGGACTAGCAAATAAATATAGTACAAGCTTTTAGAGTAATTCATCCAACTCCTATGGCTTTTGATTTGCCTAAATGTCTTTGTCTTTCGACTGTTTGACAGCCAGTATTGGCCACTATCTATTTGAAGCTAAGACAATGGACTTTTTTTCATTACTATTTTTTTTATCATAAACACTATTATTTCTCAAATACTTATGTTTTCCTTTGTTATCTTTCACTTGTTTTCTATATTTAGGCTACTTATCACTATATTTTTCCTATCTTATAAGATGAAATTTGCAAACCAATATTTTAAAAGGTAGCACTTATTCTTGATTTTATTTCCTTGCCTTTGATTTTCTTTTACATGAATAACTCTTCTAGTTTCATCAGTTCTTTTTTTCTTGAAGGGCTAATAGTGGAAAATTGAATAGAAATATAATCTCATTACTTGTGAAGACAAAAAAGTGAGGACTTTCCTATTTTTCAATTCAATTCTCACTTCATTGTTGGTAGTTTAATGCAATCATGTGATTTCATTTTCCACTCAGCATGCTAATATAACAAGAAATTTTATTGGTCATATTTTGACTTCACACTTTTATTTTTGTAGTGCAAATCCAAAATTTGTGCATTTTATGCCACTTTACTAGGGATTTAATTTGATAAATATGTCCCCCTTTTTTTTATCACTTATTATATTTATTGCATGACCTTCTTATTATTTAGTCTTATTGAATGCACATACTATGTTTGCATTCAAGATGAGGTAGTTTCCTTCCCATTATACTTGGAACCAATGAAATTTGCTTTCCATGAGGAAGGGTATGGTCCGAATTACAATTCATGCTTTGACACTAAATGTTTACAATAGTAACTTGATAAGGTCTTATGTCCTTGAATTGAATTGTATCTAATGAATTATCTATGATCCATTATAACACCAATTTTTTAAAAATCATTTCATTTTTGTTTTCTATTTCAGTTGGGGATGAATATATTAACACATATGTTTCAAGCCACCCATTAGCATATTACTTTCAAAAATTGGTTAATTCTTTTCAAGAGTAATACATCAAATTGACTATGGGTATGATTGTTTAGAAAAACTTTAGGTTATTAATTTCTCCTTATAATTTATTTTAGAAGATGAAAATAAGAGTTGTATTTGATGCTTTTTTTGGCAGCATATTTTTCTTAGACATAACATGTAGGCTGTATTTCATCTTCTTAAAATTGTTAAGAAAGTTAAAGTTGAGGAGTTGAACTTGTGATGTTAGAAAAATCAAGGAACACTCTATCATACTTTACTCATTGAAAAGTTATCTTGGTTTGTTGCCTATTTCACACTTTAAGCTTATTAACAATATCTTTAAATGATAAATGTAAATTTATGTTTACAAATTCTTGATTGTGCTTGAAGTTTTTTTAATGTTCTTGATGTCGATGGTTTCTTAGCTAATTTTAATTGATATAATGTAGGTGTAATTTTACAGAATAAAGATAACTGGACATTTGTATGCCATGAAAAACCTCAAAAAAAAAAAATCTAAAATGCTTTGTAGGAGTTAGTGTAGCATGGATCTTGCTTTCATCACAATAATTAATTTTATAATTTTCTGACTTATTAAGTTACTTTTGTTTACAGATGAAGCATGTCAAAGTTGAAATAAATCTACTTATAGAAGTTAAAAATTTTTATATTGTCGAACTCTATTGCGTGTTTCAAGACCAAGAATACTTTTATCTTATTATGAAATATCTTTTTGGGTGGTGTCATAAAAAATTTACTCTTATTTGATAGAAGTAATATATTTCATTCACTATCATAATATTTTTTAATAAAAAATAACATGTGCAAAGCATGTGGACCATATTAGTTTTATTATGTCTGTGAAAAAAGTTTTTTAAAAAATTATTATTTTACAAATTTTCTCTACATATAATTTGGTTAACCTAATAGCTAAGAGATTTTTGAAATTGCTAAAATTAGCTATTAATTCTGGAATGAGAAAGAGAAATCCATGATTTTGAACAGGAATTGCATGGGGCCCACCCCATGTGATGACCAGAATTCCTACTTGAAATTGGCAAGTTGGGGAAGAATTGCTTGTTGTCACCACCCATATCTTGTCTTTCCTGATCTCTAGTGTTGGTCGTCTTAGTATTGTGGGTTATCAATCTATCCTCTCTAGTGTTACCACAGTCATCATGGATGATCCTCTCGCTCACCACTATGATGACCATGACAATGGCTACGGTTTTGTATTGGATCCGTGCTACTTGCCATACCAGGACAATAGTTTGGTCTTTAGTCCCATATCGATAAAGTGCGAGAGTTGAGACTAAGATAAATATGATGATTATCGTAAACCTAGTAACATGGCCTTTTTTCTAGGAGCCCAAAAAATTCTTGGGGTCTAGTGGGCCGTACACATCTAGGGATAATATCGTGTTAGGTCAAGGGTATCACATAGTGATATCAAAGTCATACTGTGTCACCTTTTGAATGATGTGAGCTAACTCAACAAGGATATTGAGTCCCTGAGGAAAATATTGTGAGACCTATAACTACCAATAGGCTAGTGGGTTATGGGACCGAGGCCCAATGTGACTAGAAATTAGTCATTAGACCCACATCGATAAAGTACAAGAGTTGTGACTTAACTAAATATAATGACTGTCATAAACCTAGCAATGAGGTCTTTTCCTGAAGAGACAAGAAAAATAAAACTCTGGGGACCGGTGGACCGGTGGGCTATAAGTGCCCAAAAATAGTATTATGCTGGGTCAAGGGTATCACAAGAAGCTCATCAGTGATCCCAATGGTTTGTCTCTTTCACATTTTTCCCATGCTAGATTTGTTATTGTTTAATTCTTTGGATTTTTTCATTGGTTTTTGTGGATTTTCTTTTATTGGATTTGGGTTTCTATTATTGTCAGGTGTTTGAATCTCTGAATCTTTGATCAAAATGCTTGTGTTGTTTGTGATTTTGGCTTTGGTGTGTGTAGATGTGGTGACATAATTCATTGAAGGATTAGTTAAAACTTATCTCGGACTACAGTATCTAGTTGGGTTTCCACAGGTGATGTTGCTACTTGTTTGTTGTGGTTCTACTCATTGTAAGGTTTTGATTCTGAGGTTAAGTTTGTATTGGAATGTAGGTGAAGGTAGTGTTGCGTGCGGATGTGGAAAGGAATGTCTATGACAAGGTTGTTGTCATCTGTGTTATGTTGGGTGTATTTGAACAAAGATATTTGATGATCATCAAGTCACAAGTAGTGGTTCGAAAAATTCAGATGCTTGTAGACCGAAGCCAAGCTGGTTAGTTGAGGCAACTGAAGGATGGTCTCTGAACTGAACCCCCAAGGTAGAAAAGGAGCTGATTCTAAAGATCAAGTTATGAACAAATGTGACCGAGGTATAGGCTCACCTATACACTAAATCATTATGAGTTTGACAACTTCAATTGCAAACAAACCCGCAACCAAGATCGGAGATATCATGAGGCCCAACTATGACCAAACTCATGAGCCTCGATTTATTGGCATTAATGTACTAGCTTATTAATCCTCAATCATTTTTGAGGTCAACCTCAATGAATACGAGATTGATTTGGTCACTACAGGAAATCTAGTGGGATAGTTATCAAAAATCATGGGATCTGGATATGCTAAATCTCTAGAGGTATTATAAATAGCATTGCAACCAGAAAGGTAAAAGATTAATACCCAATTTCTTATTCTATCTTTATCATTAAGTATTGGACTAAATTGAGTGTTGGAGTGACTATTGCCAAAAAAAATTTAGCGGTCTTCTTCATGGTTCTTTTTCATGGAAATTAATAAAAGGACAACCTAATAAATCAAGATCTTAAGGAGCCTATTGGACCTAAACTGATGGTAAACCAAAATTCATCAATATTGGTACTTTCATTAAGATATGGTTTATCACTTTTCCTTGCTAATCCAAGAGGTCTCTGATGGTCCTCTCATCATGCCTCCTAGAGTAGCATGAACATTGTCATCAAGAAATTCTCCTAAGGGACAAAGAGTTTTGGCACTGGCAAAATCACATAATTCATCTAAAGGGATAGGAGAATCATCCCAGTGCGCTACCTCAGTGATACGGATGTCACGATAGCCTTGGGTACCCCCACTGTAGATGGTACTTGAGATACCACTAGGACCCTCCAATTTGGTGAATAGGCACAGTTTCAAACTTTGACCGCCATTGTCCAATAGATAATCCAATTGCTTGAGGTTCAAGTGTAAGCTATACAAAATCTACAAGTCCAGGAGCTGTAGAATTAAGCTTAAATGATGCAAAAATCTCTAGGCTTATTATGCTCAATAGCAAGTTCCAGCTCATGTTTCAGCTCCAAACCGAGGCCCCACACTAAACTAATAGTGTGAGTCACAGCATCATGTCGCATCAAGCCCTACACAACTCAGCAAGTATTTTCACCAAAGTCAATGTGACCCTTGGCCATGGCTCCTTGCGACACCAAGCCTCGAGTGAATACAAGGGATACTACCCCATAAATGATCCTGTTGATGACACCACATATCATATGCATACTAGTCGAGTTTCAGGGATGCCCACACGAGACACCTAGAGAGAGGTCATGTCATATGTAGGTTGGGAATTATTGGGGGTACTAATTCACCCAAATCAAGTGAGGAATGATAGCCCATTAATTCCTGTGGTGGTGTATTCTTAGGTATAACGAAAGTTTTGACAACCTCCTTATGAGGTATATGATGAATCAAAGGATCCAATTAATCATGTCAATATTTTTGCAATGCCATGATTCTCTGAGTATGGGATTCTACCATATGCAAGGCATTTCCATGACATTGCAAGGTCCAGCCCTAGCATAGTACTACAGACTTTCAAAGTACTTCATCACATGTTTTAATAATTTAGTAGATTGGTTCTTATAATAGTTTATCTCACTCATACCTCGACGCAAGGATCCCTCCACTTTATTTACGTTGGGGCAAAAAGAGGGTGAAAGCTTAAGGGAATATTTGACTCGGTTCAACAAAACTTAGCTTGAAGTTATGGAGGTTGATAGCCCCATTGTCTTAGCCACCACAATCAATGGGATTCAACAAGCTTGGATTGCTTATGAAATAGCTCATCGATTGCCCAAGAGCCTTCCAGAGTTCATACAACTAGCCTATAAGCACATCGATGTTGAATAAGTCATCTCGGCCAGAAGAAAATCCAAAGATTTTAACAAATCAAGGAAATAGACTTGAGAAGCCAAGGCTCTCAGGTCAAAAAGATAGAGAACAAAGCTAAGAGAGTATAGACTCAAGGAGTGCAAATTAGATTTCCAAGCCTATACCCCACTAAATCATTCTAAACCCAAGGTTCTCACCTAAATTAAGCATTGAGACTTCCTATAGAAACCTTTGCCAATTTGTATAACTAGGCAGCATCTCGATAAATTAAGGTACTATCATTTTCACCAAGAACATTATCATGATACTGATGAATACATGCATCTCAAAGATAAAATTGAGAGGCTCATTAGAGAAGAGCATATCATGCAGTTTGTTCAATAAGGTGAGCAAGTTGAAGAGTCTTGTACACGAAAACCTTGTACTCAAGACTCTCTAATAAGGAATTCCACCTTGGTATTGCACAATCACCTAGTAAAGAGATACCTCAATATGATTTTGATAAGTCTGCCAGCATAAAATGAAGCCTCAATATTAACATACAAATATCAAACCATTACTAGAGGGTAAGAGGAGTCAGAGGAGTTGATGAAAAGACAACATTCTAAGCCTAAATATTGAGATGTAGTCTTCTCTATAAAGGACTTGGAGGAAATTTCAATACCCCATAATGACACACTAGTAATCTCGATAGTCCTGGAGGGCTACACTACACAACGTATCATAGTAGATATGGAAAGTTTGACAAATATTACTAGGGCTTATGACTAAATGAAGACCGAGTAGAAGTTGGAGCCATATATCAAGATGCTTATGGGATTCATTAGAGACTTGGTTACTCCATTCGACATAATCAGTCTGCTTCTTACAGTTAGAAAAAACCCCAGAAGCACAATTATCATATCAAAGTTTGTGGTGGTTCAAACATGCTTGGCATATAATATAATATTAGATCGTCCATTACTTAATTAACTCCAAGTGGTAATTTTGACATTTCACTTAATCATGAGGTTTCCAACTAGGTATGACATAGGTGAAGTGTGGGGCAACTAGAGCCTTACTAAGAAGTGCGAAGTAACTTATTGGCAAAATAACTCCTATTAGAAGCAAGAGCTCGACAGTGACCGAGGTCAATGAGTTTGCTGTTGAACCTAAGAAGATACACACTGAGCCTATGGAGCAGCTTGTCAATCTCATCATCGATGAAGACTCAAGGAGGACTTTAAAGCTCAATGCGAACCTTATGGAGCCTCTATGCATCAAACAGGGAAAGTTCTTGTAGAAGAGTCGAGACGTCTTTGCAGGTCAACAAAATACTTACCTAGCATTGATCCCTCATTTACAAAAATGAGCTTATAGTGGTAGAAAATCATAAATCAGTCAAATAAAAAAAAGGGACACTTTGTCCTCGAGCATCAAAAAGCCATCATTGAAGGGGTAAATAAACTTCTCAATATAAGATTTATTAGAGAGATTCACTACCCTGAGTGGTTGGCAAATGTGGTGATGGTGAAAAAGTCCAACAACAAGTGGAGAATGTGTGTCAACTTTACCAACCTAAACAAAGCTTGCCCAAAGGATAGTTGTCCTTTTTCTAAGATTGATCAATTCATAGATTTAACATCGGATCACCAACTCTTAAGTTTTTTGGATGCATTCTTAGGTATCATCAAATATGGATGCACTCCAAGGATGAGATGAAGACTGCTTTCATCAAAGGTCAAGGTACATTTTGCTATGTCATGATGCTTTTTGGGCTTAAAAATGTAGGGGTAACATATCAAAGGACAGTAAACAAGGTCTTTGAGGCTCAGCTCTGGAGGAATGTAGAAGCCTATGTCGATGATATATTTGTGAAAAGCAGTATTGTTGGTAGGAACTTGAAAGACTTATAACAAACTTTCGACACATTATGAAAGTTTAAAATGAAGTTAAATCCAAAAAATTGTGCCTTTAGGGTAAGCTCAGAAAAGTTTCTAGACTACCTTATCTCAAAACGAGGGATATAGGCCAACCCCCAAAAAATTGATGCTATCATAAAGATGAAGCCACCGAACTTCATCCAGAAGATGCAAAGACTCATAGGTTGGTTGGCAGTATTCAATCATTTTTTGTCCAGGTTGGGTAAGAAGTGTGTGCCTTTCTTCAAAGCACTCATGTGAAACTATGAATTCGAATGGACAAAGGAGTGTAATCAAGAATTTGAAGACCTAAAGAGATACTTGGCTGAACCTCCTTTGCTAGTAAGACTTGAGCCCAACAAGGTACTCTTTTTTTACATTGTAGTCTTGGACCAAGCAGTGAGCTCATTGCTAACAAGTGACCGAGGTAGAAAGTAACACCCAATATACTATATAAGTCATGTGCTTATAGGGGCAGGGATTTGGTATTCTCCTTTGGAGAAGCTAGCATATGTCATGGTGTTGGCAATTTAGAAGCTTCGCCCATACTTCCAAGCACACCCGATCACAATACTCACCAATATCTCACTTTGACAAATCCTATAAAAGCTATAGACCTTGAAAAGATTGCTTAAATGGTCAATTAAACTAAGTCAATTTAAAGTGGCCTTTGAAGCCTGAAATACTATCAAAGCACAAGCTCTAGTAGAATTTATGGTGAAAACCACTTCCTACTTGACTGAAGTGGAGTCTGAACCATGGGAGATACGAGTAGATGATTTATCTTATGAATTAGGTTGCAGCATGGAGCTGTCCTTTAGAGTCCATATGGGAGGTTGCCAAGTACTCAATTCACTTGGAATTCGAGGCTTAAAATAATGCCACAAAGTATGAAGTCTTAGGCTACGTGTGGTGCTGGCAGTAGGAGCTAAAAAGCTTAAGGTATTCAATGACTCTCAACTTGTGTGCTTGCAACTTATGAGAGAGTATGAAGCTAAAGACACAAGCATGATTCAATACTTAGCAAAGGCACATGAACTCATTGCAAGAATAGACCAGGTAGAAATCTGCTATGTACCTCGAAATAGTAATACCAAGGCAGATGCTTTAGCTCGGTTAGCTTCAGCCTATTCAAAGTCAACACTGAGACAAAAATCTTTGTAGAGAAATTTCAGCAAATAAACTATTCCAAGGTTGCTAAGGTGAATGTGGTGGATTCGGAGCTCAATTGGATAGATCTTATTATCACATACCTTGAGAAGGGGCAGCTTTCCAAGGAACCAAAAGAGGCTTGGAGGATCCAGAAACTAGCCCCAAATTTTATCTTGGTAGATGAAAAATTACACAAAAGATCGCTTACGAGGCCACTCCTCTATTTTGAAGAAGCCAATTATTCCCTTCATGAGGTCCACGAGGGGATATACAAGAATCATGGTAGAGGACGAACTCTTGCACACAATTCCTTAGAGAGGGATATTGTTGACTTAATATGATAGTCGAGGCATCCAAGTTCATTTCCAAATGTGAATAGTGATAAAGACATTCTTTAGTGTACCACAACCCTATAGTTTGACTCCAGTAGACTCAAATAAAGTCACCCTTTAACTAGTGGCGGATGGACATCCTAGGCTCTTTTCCATTAGCCTTGGGATAGAGGAAATTTCTAGTAGTCATTATAGACTACTTTACTAAGTAGGTTGAAGCTGAACTACTTGTTATAATCACCGAGAATAAGATTTATGAGTTTCTCTAATAGAGTGTGATATGTTGGTTTGGACTATTGCATGTGCTAGTCACAGATAATAAAGTGTAATTTGACATCTCAAGATTCAAGAACTACTACACCACACTTTATATAGAATAAAGATTCACCTCAATGATGCATCCCCAAGATAATGGCTTAGCTGAGATAATAAACTGACCCTTACTTATAGGGATAAAGAAATGACTTGAAAGGGCAAAGGGTGCATAGATTGAAGAGCTACCACATATTTTATGGTCTTATCAAACTACTCCTCAGATGATAACTGAGGAGTCATCCTATATGCTTGCTTATGAAGTTGAAACAATTATCCCTGTGAAAGTTGGACTTACTTCCCCATCAGTCCAAAGTTATAATCCTTAGGCTAATGCAACAAACATTTGAGTTGAAAAGGATCTAATCTTGAAGGTTCGGGAGAAGACTAGCACTAGGATCACTAAATATGAGTAGTGAGTGATACAATACTACAATGCCCGACTCTGAAGTTGAGAACTATGACTAGGCGATTGGGTACTTCACAGAGCCAAACTCATCAATTGTGCTTTAGGGAAGCTCTCTCTGAACTAGATTGGCCTATTCAAACCTCCTAAGCCATGGGACGAGAAACCTTCAAGATCAAGTGCCCAAATAGCCAAGTACTTTCGAGGACATGACACATCGACAATTTTAGAAGGTTCCATCTTTAAAATAATGTCTCATTTATTTTCTAATAAATTTTATGCTTTGCAAAATAAAGATTCATTCAGGAGATTATAGTAAAGATTTTAGATTAGATGAGGTATAAGACTTCGGTTCAATGCTAGGTATAAATACCTTAGATCAGATGAAGCATAAGATCTCAACCCAATACCAAGTATAAAGACCTGAGGTCAAATGAGACATAAAACCTTGGCCCAATATCATGCACAAAGACCTTAGATCAAATAAGGTATAAGACCTCAACCCAACCTCAGATGAGATGAGGCATAAGACCTTGGCTCAATGCTAGGGCCAATGACCTTAGCTTAGACAAGGCATAAGATCTCGGCCTAATTCTAAACACAAAGATCTCAAATCTGATGAGACATAAGACCTCAATTTAATGGTAAGTGCAAAGACCTCAGATTAGATGAGGAATAAGACATCGACCCAATGCTAGACATAAAGACCTTGGATCAGATGAAGCTTAAGATATTAACCTAATGCTAGGTAGAAAGACCTCAGTCTAGACAAGATAGAAGATTCAACCTTACACTACGCAAAATGTTCAGGTCCAAACAAAGTCTAAGGTAAGCTTTGTATTGGACAAAAGAAACCTTACTATAGAGCATCGACAAAACCATCAAAGGGTGGAGTCAAGTTTGTGGTTCAGCCAAGTGTATCAGCTCAGATACTCCTATCTAAAGATACTTGTGAAGAGAATTCTGATTAATTGGTGAAAACTACCAACTACAATAAAGGAGTACAAACACTTTGAATATCCATAGAAGAAGTGTTTGCAAGTGCCTAAGACTCGCCAGTTGAGCTAATACTTGAAGTCGGTGTGCCTGACCATCGGGAGCATTCAGATAAGATTGAATAAAGTTAAGGAAGCTAAAAGAATAGTTTAGAAAAGACAAAATTTCATTTATTGAAAAACTCGTACAAAAGTACTTTCTCTATAAGAAGAAAGAAAAAGTACAACTAATCAAAAATGTTTAGAGATGTTGGCTTATCAAGTCCCAGGATGACTTCAGCTTTAGCCTCTGCTACCCCCTCCACCTCTTTGGCCTCACCCACTATCTTTGCTATAACCTCTTTCTGTCACTGAAGAAGCACCTTGTATTACTACTTGAGGCATTGAACCCTCAAGTCATCGTAGAACTTGGCACGAAGATCTTGAGGTCAAAATCAACATCATGATGGGATATGCTTCATTGTATCCTAGTAGATAAGATAGCCTTCGGTAGAGACTCAAACTAAGAGTTTGGCACGTTCCTTGAGGTACACATCACTGCCTTCGAACTTTAAGATGGCTTGCAATTTTGTCATCTTTAAGGTGTTGGTGTGCTCGATGATTGGGAGGTAGGTGGTAATAAAAGTGTTCTTGGTTTGTTCCAAGGTAGACCAGTGTTGGGCCTTTAGTGCCTCCATGTTGGACAAGGCCGAATCGCACTCGGTAGTGAGGAGGTTCTTCTCTTTCTCCGCCTTCCTCTTTGACTCCCCATATTGAATTAGAGAGACTCAAGCTGAGAGCAAAGGATATTTACCTCTTCTTCACTTTTACTTTTTCTCAAAAGTTTCTTCCTTCAGAGCTTCATAAAAGTGATTCCCTGCATAGTGGAAAAAGTGCAAGGCCTATAGTTGAGCTAAAAGTCAGAATGTTGAAAGAATAAGAGAATTAAAGGAGTCAAATTAGAATAAACTTACATCATGACAAGTTTTGGCTCCCCTTAAGAAGAGTTTATTGATGGGGAGTTTGGCGATAGAGGGGTTGGCATTGTTCCCAAAGTCCACTAGAAAATGCTCCTCGGCGTCAATCTCACTCAAGACACCTCAAGGTTTAGGAGAAGATTGTTGTTGTGCCTTGGAGTGGGCCAAAGAAGGAGCGAAGGTAAAAATGGCTCCTTTGCCGTAATCAACCTTCTTTGTTGTATGTGAAGGAGACTAGATGTAGTAGCCTGAAGTGGTGGTTCAAGAAGGAGAAGAGGAGGAACAAAGAGGCACTTGCCTTTTCCTCACTAGCTTCTTACTGATCACTTGAATCTTCTCCTCCTCTTCTTTCTTTCTCTTCCCTTGGCCTAAAGATGCAGTTGGAGGAGTAGGAGCTTTTGGTGTAGTGGGCTTCTTCTGAGCCAACAACACTAGAGGGGTCCCTCCTTGCCTTCAAGAGCTTATTTATGAAGTCCAATTTAGCGATCCCTACAACATAGCATCACGTTCTTAGACTAAAATAAAAGTTGAAGTCAAAAGAAGGAAGTTCGAGGCATGAGGGCTAAGTTTCATATTGGCCATTCAAGCAATGGATAGGTCGTGTTCTTCTAAACAAGTATCATTAGACTATGTGGCGGCGGACCTAACCTCCTCTACCTCCTTAGCCCAGGATATTAGGAGTCGATGGGTTTCGAGAGAGATTTCAGGGTCGATGCTGTGGAAAAAGGGATTGCTCCACTTATGGAGGAGGGTCGAGTCGACTTGGAGAAGACCCTTGCTAGATGATTTTTCCAAGAATGGATAGAGGCAAGGTTGGAGCCAAATAGTTTACACTATTTTCTCAGAGCGAATGGTGGTAGGTGCAACGGTCTTTGAGGTAGACAGGGTTGAGGTCAGATGAGCAGCGGCTCCCTACACCTCCTTCGACACTGGCACAAAACTTAGGCCCCCAGTAGATGATGTTGAGGTGGCATGGGAGGTCAAGGACTTCTTCAAGATAGTGGCCACATGTTCTAGAATGCTCTCCTTCTTGGTAGTGAAGGATCTCTTTTTAGAGCCTGATGGAGTGGAAGAGGATGTCATAGATGAACAAGCTTTATGATAGAGGATAAAGAGGCTAAGGGAGAAAAATGAAGGTTCATAGATTTGCTAAAGTAGGTGGAAAAGAACATAGTATCCTTTATATAAATCCCACCTCATCGTTGAATTACTTCCATGTGGCTCAATCATGGCCAATGAAGTCCAAAAGGCCCAATCTTTAAAATCCTCATTAGGATCCCATGACACATGTCCTTCGTCTGATTCCAGAAGCTTAAGGAGAGACAAATCACGAGGTGCTCTGAAGATCGAATTGATGAATGAGCAAACATCTCCAGATGAATTATTGTATAGGGTGTGACAAGATGGCGACTTGCTTCCCCAAGTGTCATGGGGGCTGACACCTTCCATTCGAGAATATTGAGTTAAACAAAGGCACAATCTCCTACGCTTAATGGTAGAAGATATTTCACTCCTCCAAAGAGGGAACTATAGCTCAGGTCATCTGAATTACAATGATTAGAGGCTAAATAAAAAAATAAAAAAATTTGAAAACTCAAGTCCCCAGACCTATGGTACGAGACCTAGAGTTGGGGGCACTAATAATACATCAAGGCACAAGTAGTAGTTCGAAAAAATCAAATGTGTGTGGACCAAAGTTAAGCTTGCTAGCCAAGGTAACTGAAGAATAGTTTCCGAACCAAATCCCCCAAGATAAAAAGGAGTCGATCCTAAAGATCAAGTTGTGAACAAATGTAATCAAGATATATACTCACCTACACACCGAACCATTATGAGTTCGGCAACTTCGATTACAGATGAACCAATGACAAAAATCGGCGACATTATGAGGCCCAATCGTGACTGAACTCATGAACCTTGATCTATTAGGGCTGATGTACTAGCTGATTAATCCACAATCATTTCTAGAGTCAACCCAATAAACATGAGATTGATTTGTTCACTGGAGGAAATCTAGCGGGGCAGCTACCTGAAATCACGGGAGTTGGATACACTAAATTTTTGAAGGTACTATAAATAGCATCACAACTAGAGAGAAAATAGACTAATACCCAATTTCTCATTCTATCTCATCATTGAGTACTAGACTAATTTCAACATTAGAGTGACCATCGCAAGAAAATTTTTAGTAGTCTTTTTCATGGTTCTTCTTCTTGTAGATCAACGGAAGGGCGACGTAATGGATTAAAATCTCAAAGAGTCTCTTGAACCTAAATCGGTGGTGAATTGAGTTTCATCAACAAAGTACATACTTTATTGCATGTAGGATGTTACTAACAAGAATTTGAAGGTATACCAACATAATCTACTAGTATGCACTTTTCATCATGTACGCTTATTAAACTAAATCTCGTTTTTTGGCATCTACTTGATAATCACTTGCTATATCTCTAAGCTTTGCATCTACTTGGTGACTTTGTATTATCACCATTTCTCTATGAATTTTTGCATTAAATTTGCAAATCAAGAGGTTTTTCTTTCTTGTGTGTTAATATTCCTCAAATGTATCTATCTATATTTGCTTTGTCACCAGTTATCTCTCTGCTAAATATGCCATATAGTCAAGATATTCACTTTTTCATAGTGTAGTGGTGGTGACATGCCTTGAGCACAAGCCTTGTTGTTTTGCTTGCTTTAATATATATGCATTCTCACATGATTTGCCTACATAGTGATGACTGTTTTGCTTTATGGTCATTATTTTTTATCCTATGGTAGTGTAAATAGGGGGAGGAACTATATTTGAAGGGAAAGGAATGCTGACAGTAGCCATTTGTGGAGACGTTTTTAGCACTCCATTTGTGGATTCCATTTTAGCTATACGGTAGCTTTCATAAGTTTTCCTTCAACATATCTTTACATACTCAATCTAATATCTTCAATTTTATAGGGCATTTGAGCTGTAACGGATCCCAAAGGGTGTTAGTAATGGTATCTTATACCACATCCAATATTTTTATGATAAGATGTTCTTGCATTAAATAATATTTTTTTGTGCTTTTAGTGGTTAACAATTTTTGTATTTTATTATTTTTTATTTAGATATTTTATGTTTCAACCATATGAACATTCAATATTATCTTAGTTGTACAAGTGTTATTGCTCTATGGAGATTCAAATTATTGTACCGATAAAATTATATTGGAGATCAACTCAATTTTGGTTTAGTTGCTGAGCAAACAAAATTAAAAGGGTTATAAATCGTACCTTCTTTAGAGGCAACTCGAGCTTTAAAAAAATATGAAATAAAAATAGAAAGAGAGTCTATTGTCAATCCTTAAGAAGAACATATTCACAGGAATTTTTTTTATTATCATATAAAAATTTTATATTTTTATGTTCTAAGAAGAATATTATATGCTTATTTATTTTAATTTTTATATTTGTAAAAATCTCTAGATATTAGTTAAGTTATTGTATGTAATGTATTTTAATTTCATAAATAATTTTTCATTATCACTACATGTTAATTGCTTTCCATTAAATCATCAAAATTTTAAATATACTTTGAACATGTATGTATGTTTTAAAATATCAAATATTTTATTTATTTACTAATTAAATATTTATATTTATATGTAAAATAAAACACAATATTATGCAAAAAAAAATAAGCTCATACATTTGAAATTGGGTGATCATACTCTAATTTTTACTGTAACCAAATAATAAAATTCTAAAAATTGACATCCAAACACTAAATTTTACCAATTTCGTCAATTTCATCAATTCCCTTATTTCGTATTCGAAATTGATGGAATTGATAACTTTCCCGATTTCGTATTT
This sequence comes from Trichopus zeylanicus subsp. travancoricus, assembly GCA_005019695.1. Classification (NCBI taxonomy): domain Eukaryota; kingdom Viridiplantae; phylum Streptophyta; class Magnoliopsida; order Dioscoreales; family Dioscoreaceae; genus Trichopus; species Trichopus zeylanicus. Next base: position 1,386,709 of record RXID01014224.1, read on the forward strand.
GGAATTAAACTAAACAACTCGTAAAAGTCTTGCAATAAAAATATTTAAAAAATACATCAATTGCATGAAGATAATTTATAAAGATGATATCATATTTTGATTATTATATACAGTATATTTATTTATATTTTGTTCATCAATAAAATATTAGGGCTTGTTCAGTTATAGAAAACTACTCTAATTTTTTTAAAAATATCTCTATAAAAATAAAAAAAATTAGAGATATTGTTTAAAAATAATTTTTCTCGATTTGAGAAATCGAAAATTAGTTTTTTTGTTTTCTAAAATTATATTAAATTTTAGAAAACACATTAAAGTTGTTTTCTAAAGATTTCTTTATAACTTATTTTTATAATAAAATATGCATTTCTTTGTATTTCTCACTTTTGTATTATTTGAATGACAGATTTTGTATGAAAAATTATAATTACATTATATTTAAATTTATATATTTTATAATATTTTTAATTTGAGAGTTATTATTCACTTAATAAAAATAAAATGAATATCTTAAAAAATAGACATAAAATTAATGAAATATAAGAATAAAATAATATTAATTTATTTATAAATTTTTCTCAAATAGAAAATAACATGATTTTTTACACATTTTCTTATTTTTTAAATTAAAAATTAGTTTTATATTTTACTGAAATAAACATATATTTTGTTTTCTTAGAGTTTTCTGTAGAAATAAAAATATTAAAATATAAATGAAAATTAGAGACAAAAAATAGAAAATAGTTTTTGTAACTAAATAGGCCCTTAATTTTTCCATTTGAAATAATTTCAGTAGCGAGTTTTACTTTTAGTGTTTCAATTCAAAATATGGAATTTTGGAAATATCGTAGGTCAGTAAATAAGTTGGTGATAATTATCTACATAAAAATTTAGTGATCATGTATAATAATTTCTAAAATATTTAAAATAAATTTATAATTGGATATCATATCTATTTTATTAAAAAAATAAATTTTATAAGATTAAATTTAATTTAAAAAATTGAATTTAAATTAATTTATTTGAACTAATTACTAATTGGATTTTTTTGTAAATAATTTGTCTAAGTTATAATTTTGAAGACTTCAAAAGGTATTTTTGTAAAAAGCAAAAATTTTAGGGTACTCAAGGTGGATGAATCTACCGTTATTCACAGATTAGCAACTGCATCGTCCTGATCGCTTTGAGAACTGGTTCTCAACCCGTGCGGTTCGTTTCTGGGTTCTTCCGGTTCATTTGCTCTACCCGGTTGGAATCTGGAATCTCAGCTGGCGGCGGCGAGAATCTACACCAACATTCTATATCGGAGATCTGCTTTTTGACCAACCCCTCCCAGAATCCAAACTGTTTGTTCATCTATTAAACCCCACCTCATCTCCTAGAGAGAAAGGAGAGCTTAGCCGCCGTTGCTATGTGCGGAATCCTCGCCGTCCTAGGGTGCTCCGACACCTCCCTCGCCAAGAGATCCCGCATCATCGAGCTCTCCCGCAGGTTCGCCTTAGCCGCATCGCTTTGAAAATATGCATTGGAAACGTTTGGTGTCAGTCATGAAAAAAGATGTTATTTTGCTGAGATTCGAAAATTTTTAACTTCTTTTGTTGGGATTTCCAATTGCGATATTTGATTTGGAAGCCGTGGGCAGTATTTCGATTAGGATATTTGTTATGAAAGAGATTAATTTGTCCCATTTGGAATTATTTTTTATTTTTTTCCATTAATTCTCTTTCCTTTTTGCCAAATCACTTCGAATGTCTATATTCGAGATGCTTAGTCTGTCTGGATAACAGAGAGAGCTTGCGATGCTCTTTTATTATGGAAAAAGCAAACTTTGCTTTAGGATATGGTGTTGATTTGCTGAGTTTGGGAATTATTTGGGATCGTTTTTAGCGAGCTGTTTAAGTTAGATCTGGTTTGGTTTGGAAACTCTAGGCTTGAGTTATAAAATCTGAAGAAAATGGAGATTGCTGATTAAATTGAACTAGGCATAAAACTGTGTGAACAGATCTAACCAACGGTTGCATAATGGTCGTACTCAGAAAAGAGAGTATATTTGATCCTTCTGCCCTCTTCTACATGTCAAGGGCCAAATATGAGATGTCCAGATAACATTTCACATAAGCACAAAATACCTTCCTTACTTCGTATAAGAAGATGACTCAGAATAAGGTAAAGAGTTATCCAAAATCAATATTCTCCTCACTATGTTCAGCAGGGATGTCCTTTGTGTTTTTTGACTTTTGAGGTAAAACTTTACATTACAACTGAATAGTTATTTTGAGTATAAGTGTCATCTATATGACTAATCTGCATTGGCTAACTGTCTTCTGAAAATGTCATCTGTGACTCTGGTAAGACATAACATGCTTTTTCAAATCAGTTTTAATATGGTAGGTGAAAGTCGTATTCTGCAAACAGTGAGAGTATGGGTTTTCAGGTTTTAATGAAGACCTCATTTATCCATAGCTTTCATTGATGAGTAATTTATTTTTGTGTACAAATTCCTCATACCACATTAAGCTTGTCTTCCATTGTTGGAAGGACACTTATGTATTCGTCAAATGTTGAAGTACCTTGAAGCACTCAACATGGAAAATTTTAGAAAATTTAAACATGGGGAAAATCCCCATTTATTTATTTTTATATGATTTGAATTCAAACTAATAAATCACTATATTACAGCTTAGTGGGAGTTAGCCCTGAACTTCAAGAAAAACATATCATTTTTTCAGAAGTTTACATCTTTGTGTAAAACCGTCATTAGGAGTTATAAAATCGACGTGTGAATGTGCTATCATACTTCAAGGGGATCTGTCCTTCATTTATCTTGAGATGTCAAGCTTTTGATTCTCCCATGGGGAAAAAACCTTTTTAATGAGGTACCTGTGTAGCAGTGTCATTGTTGCATGGATGTGAGCATGTGTGCTGGATCTGAATGTGTAAGAGGGAAAAGAAGCATAAGGCCACCTGTTAAAAAGTATAATGTCAGTGAAGTTCTTGGGTGGATTCTACATTAATAAAATGACTAAACCCTTGACGCATAAGTGTATCATTCCCCTTCTTTTATTATTCCTTTCATTTTAATTCTTTCACTCTCTTTACTTTCCATCACCTTGCGATTTTGAGGAATGCAAAATGTCCAATGCATATAAAGTTAGGCATGCATGTGATTGGATTCTTAGGGGTGGATGGGGGTGCCCATCTAACGCCATCAGTGATGCTCTACATTGGCTCAAAAAATGATGGTTACACCCTAATTTAAGGGCTGATGAAACTAGCTATTTCACTATCAAGACATATTTTCCTATTTCATCAACAATTTTCAATAGTTGCACATACTTTGGCCATTTCATATGGGATCCAACTTTTCAGCTTCATTTTCTATCTCTATTGTGGGTTGGAATAGTGTTAAATGTGCTCTTTTCAGTTCAAATTTAATGTCATAACAAATTTGTTGTTACAGCAGATCTTGATGTAACTTGTCGGCCCCTATTGGACCTCCTGCTCATCTACAGTTTTTTGGCTTCTTTACTTGACAGGTTGCGTCATAGAGGACCTGATTGGAGTGGTTTACACTGTTATCAGGATTGTTATCTTGCTCATCAGCGATTGGCTATTATCGATCCCACTTCTGGAGATCAACCACTTTATAATGAAGACAAGACAGTTGTTGTTACGGTTTGTGAACATTCCAGTAAAATGTGTTTTGTTTTCTGTCTTTGTTTGCTAGTTGCTACTTTTGTTTGTCTATCATGTGTCTTTGATTAAGCAGTTAAAGTATAGCATGCTATATTGCTGCTAATATTTCAAACTTTTTTGTTGGTTGGGCAAACTACACAGAACTCATTTTGTAGTTAACTTGCTAAAATGCTTCTATCCAATGTAAAAGATACCAATAGTCATATTTCATAACTTCAGTTTGGAAGAAAAGCTATTGTTTGTGCGGCTGTATGCTGTACAAAACCTCCAATGACCTGTTTTGTATTAATAGGTGATTTTCCTGAATAGCAACTTTATCATGTTCTGATAATTGAAAACCTTGCAAAAGATATTTAAACTGCATCACATATGGCTTGAGAAGAATTTGGATAACCTCAGACGTAATTAAACATTCCAATGCTCAAGAAAATTTTTTCTCCAAGTGGTATTAGATTAATTTTAAAAACTTGAAGCATTACAAACATGTTTGAGTTATTCCTCAAACAATTTGCATGAAAATTTCATCATTGTGGGCAATATATAAAAAAAAATAAATAGTAATCCCATGAAAATATCCTTATTTATTGCACGCAACAAACACATTGCACAACTTCAGGATGCTTTTACAGATACTTGATTTTTGTTGTATTTAATATAACTAAAATCCCTTTAGAATATGTAATTGTTAATTTCTTGACTTATTGTGTTTTGTTTTTTCGGTGGGGGGTTAGGTTAATGGCGAGATCTATAATCATGAAGCATTGAAAGCAAAGTTGAAGAATCATCGATTCCGTACAGGCAGTGACTGTGATGTGATTGCGCATCTTGTAAGTACTGAGAATCCTGAGCTTTTGCAAATAACATTCATGTCGGTTTGGTCCAACTGAATATATGAATTTCGTCTTTTAGTTGATAAATTAAGAAGTTTTCTGAAAGTAATATCAGGGCATTTAGATGTGCTGTAATATGCTGGCCATTGATTTATGTGAAGTGATTGCGCATCTTGTAAGTACTGAGAATCCTGAACTTTTGCAAATAACATTCATGTCGGTTTGGTCCAACTAAATATATGAATTTCGTCTTTTAGTTGATAAATTAAGAAGTTTTCTGAAAGTAATATCAGGGCATTTAGATGTGCTGTAATATGCTTGCCATTGATTTATGTGAAGTGATTGCGCATCTTGTAAGTAGTGAGAATCCTGAGCTTTTGCAAATAACATTCATGTCGGTTTGGTCCAACTGAATATATGAATTTCGTCTTTTAGTTGATAAATTAAGAAGTTTTCTGAAAGTAATATCAGGGCATTTAGATGTGCTGTAATATGCTGGCCATTGATTTATGTGAAGTGATTGCGCATCTTGTAAGTAGTGAGAATCCTGAGCTTTTGCAAATAACATTCATGTCGGTTTGGTCCAACTGAATATATGAATTTCGTCTTTTAGTTGATAAATTAAGAAGTTTTCTGAAAGTAATATCAGGGCATTTAGATGTGTTGTAATATGCTTGCCATTGATTTATGTGAAGTGATTGCGCATCTTGTAAGTAGTGAGAATCCTGAGCTTTTGCAAATAACATTCATGTCGGTTTGGTCCAACTGAATATATGAATTTCGTCTTTTAGTTGATAAATTAAGAAGTTTTCTGAAAGTAATATCAGGGCATTTAGATGTGCTGTAATATGCTGGCCATTGATTTATGTGAAGTGATTGCGCATCTTGTAAGTAGTGAGAATCCTGAGCTTTTGCAAATAACATTCATGTCGGTTTGGTCCAACTGAATATATGAATTTCGTCTTTTAGTTGATAAATTAAGAAGTTTTCTGAAAGTAATATCAGGGCATTTAGATGTGCTGTAATATGCTGGCCATTGATTTATGTGAAGTGATTGCGCATCTTGTAAGTACTGAGAATCCTGAACTTTTGCAAATAACATTCATGTCGGTTTGGTCCAACTGAATATATGAATTTCGTCTTTTAGTTGATAAATTAAGAAGTTTTCTGAAAGTAATATCAGGGCATTTAGATGTGCTGTAATATGCTTGCCATTGATTTATGTGAAGTGATTGCGCATCTTGTAAGTAGTGAGAATCCTGAGCTTTTGCAAATAACATTCATGTCGGTTTGGTCCAACTGAATATATGAATTTCGTCTTTTAATTGATAAATTAAGAAGTTTTCTGAAAGTAATATCAGGGCATTTAGATGTGCTGTAATATGCTTGCCATTGATTTACATGTTATTTTTTCTTTGCCATTGATTAACATGCTATTTTTTCTTTGTTTTATTTCCTTTTCTGGTTTGATAGTATGAAGAGTATGGAGAGGATTTTGTGGATATGTTGGATGGAATGTTCTCATTTGTTCTTCTTGACACCCGAGATAAAAGTTTCATTGCTGCTCGTGATGCCATTGGTGTCACTTCTCTCTATATGGGCTGGGGTCTTGATGGTATGTAACACAAAATTTGCTTCAATGTGGATGCTTTAGAAAAGTCTTAAACTCTAATAACTTCAAACTTTTGGGATTAGAAAGTTTTACTGTGTATATGACTCATGTTTGACTTTCATGAGTAAAATGCTTCTTGCTGGTTTTACTTAAAACAATTTTTTTGAGAAGAAAACACTTCATACACAAATTTTTCATGCAGACATGACAACAAATATTCAGTTCAATGAAATTAATTGAACTTTTGAATTCAGCATCCAAATGATTTCTATGAACTTCAACCTGCAGCTCAGGCTCCAATAGATGTGACAAATCTGACATTTAGTTGATCACACTAGTCTATCTTTAGTCCAATTGAATGCTATTAACTGACATTTATGTTGATAACCTATTCCTTACATGCATATAAGGTGCTTAAGGTTCAGGCCTAGGCATAGATTTGCACATGTACAGGTATAATCACCAGTCCTTTTTACATGTTTCTGTATGTCAGTTTTGATGCCTTATTTTGCCAGGCATATAAATTGTATGCATGTGTTTGTTGTCTACTTCAGGATTTAGTGCTTAATGTTGCCAGCCATATGCAATTGTATACACATGTTTGCTATCTACTTCAGGATTTAACTATTTCAGACGATTCAAAGTTTGGATGGCTTGCCTATTAAAATTTAGGACTTATTACAAATAGATCCCTAAAATCTTTCAAAATTACATACAACTCCCCGAATTCTAAATAATTACATACAATTCCCTTTATTTCTAAAATTCTTTACAAAAACCTCCCTAGGGAGGTATATGTAACAAATTTTATTAACCATCTTTGCTTAAATTCAACTGGGGATGTGAAGTGAAAGAGACTGTGGTCACTGTAACACAAAGGCCTGAGGGGGCAAAGGTCACTAAATCATGCAGGCTTGAGGGGGCTTGAGGGAGCAGAATCCACTGAATTGCCATCAGGGTTCCCTGAGTTTGAGGGACAAGACTGCAAGTATTTTGTCGATGCCCTTTTGGGGATGAAGGGCTTGGCTCCTGTAAGGGGCAAAATCAGAATAGAAAATTTCTCCGCACAATAAATATTGTATATTCTCCAAAAATTCTATATTATACAGGCTAACTGAACTCTAGGGAGGGTTTTGAAAGGAATCTTGGAAATATAGGGAGTTCAATGTAATTATTTAAATTGAGGGAGTTATATGTATGAAAGAATTTAGGGAACTGTTTGCAACAAATCCTCAAATTTAATAAAATGGCACTTTGTATTTACAACGGCCACTTCAAATGATATAATAAAATTGTGCAACCTTCGTAATCACCTAGCACGACTATTATTAACTTACCTAATATCAGAGTAAACTCCAATCCTGGCCCATATATATAATAAAATCTCGTAATATTCTTTTGACAACTGATGCAAAAAATTTATGTGGTGGATGTTAATATTGTGATGTTAGATTTCGCATCGTAGTTATATTAATATCAAAGCTAATGATCAGTATTATGCTATGCAATAGAAAATAGCAGGACTTGCCAGTGATTCCCTTCATTCATATCTTTTGAGTTGGCTGAGCTGCAACTAGGAATTGGTCTGATCTTGGACAAAGGGATCACCTTTTCTTTGAGGGATTTGCAAAATATATGCAGACCATGAATCTTTTTTTGGAAAATCACATGGTTTTGTTATTGAACTTGAAGATTCCAAGTTCATGCCTGCATATCATATAAAAAATGATGGTTTGAAATGCTTTGTCAGATGCCTGACTTCTGATTAGAGGAAAAATCTTTTATAGATGCAGTAGATTGATATAAAAACCTGTATTTGGCATAAATGTACTTGTAATCCACTAGATGTTTCTTGGAAGCTGTTCATCAGTTTGGACAAATAAATAACTGTTTGAAGTTAATCCTGAGCGCTTCAAGTTTGTAATGTTTTTGCTAGATTGGTTATTACATGAGGCAAACATAGGCCACAAATTTTGATGTATTTCAGTTGGATGGTGGATATACAGTTCGTCATCAGGGTTTGTTTTGAGAGCTTTATGTATGCATCAAAGGTTTTCTCAAAAATTCATATCATCTTTTGATGAAGTCTGAATTTGCTTGAGGATCTTCCTCTTTTCTTTCATACTCCATGGCTCATAGCACAGAAGAAGTTAACAATGTTTGTCCTGCACACCCTGCTCCCTGCTAGATAATTGGTTATTTATTTTATCGCATTTTCTTGTTTCAAGTATATGATCATGGGACCCGGTAAAGTGCAGTTAGAATTTACTTTTGGTCCTGAATGGCTTAATCATGTAAGATCCTTGTAATTTTTCTTAATCCATTTGATTGTAATTCTTACATATCTCCTTATCCTGATAACCACTATGAGTTCCTTTATGTAGGAATGTTCCTTATATGTAACCTCTTTGGTAGTAACATCTTCAAATCACAAATCACGAGTTGCATTTGCTTTTGGTAGGGTCAATTTGGTTTGCTTCAGAGATGAAAGCCCTAAGTGATGATTGTGAACGGTTTATGCCCTTCCTCCCTGGACATTTATACTCTAGTAAGAATGGTATGCAATTTTACCTCATTGCTCTAATAATGCTAGAGATATTTCATTATTTATGAACAAGATGCTGTTGTGTGGCATTTTGACAGCTGGAGTTATTGGCATTCATTGTTTTAATCAAAATTTACTGTTGTCTGAATTGTTTGCCATCCTGGGTCATTTGGAATGCAATGTAGGAGGCCTGCGTAGGTGGTACAACCCTGCATGGTATTCAGAGCAGATCCCGTCAGCTCCTTATGATCCTCTTGTTTTACGCAAAGCCTTTGAAAAGGCACGTGCCCTAACTTGTGTTCGTTAATGTGAATCAACTTTCTGCTTCATTAGTTTATTTTGTTTTATTTGGTTTTATTGAGTCCTTCAAAGCCCAAATAGTTACCTATGGACAAATCATTGATTTTAAAGATCGAATATGAAACTATGTTGACGCTAGTCACTTTATGAAGAAAATCCATGTCAATAACACTTTCCTGAAAATATAAAAGTAAATCCATGTCAAAAATCTTTGATAATTTAATTAATAAGAAGCTTTGCAAGCAGCGCCTTTTGCTGTACTGCTATTATTTTAAGATGGGGAACCCTATGTCTCTAATTTGCTTTTATCTTCTTCCTTTTGTCATTACTTGTCTTTTCCAACTTCACTCTGATAGTTACACAAGATATTGAATTTCATCTGAGCTGCATTTCTGTAATTGATAGGCTATGCCTTGACCAATTAGTCAAGGTCAAAATACTATTTTCATGACAATTTAAAAGGTCAACTTTTGGGGTCTGTTTTTATAGTGTCATCCATCTTTTGGATCGTGGGTTGGCCATAACTTGGTTTTTCCCATAACCTTCCAATTGCTGCTCATCTTTTTCTTCTATCAACTTATTTCTCTCACTTAACTTTCTAACCATCTCCGATTCTTAACTTTCTCTGTCATCCCTTCATTGATTTTCCCTCTGTGCCTGGACCACCATTTCCACTTTCTTAAGCCGTAACTAATTGATGGCTGCTTCAATGACTTCAATTGATCATGCTCATGTCTTCTATTCTTTGCTGTCATTTGAAACCTTGGTGAACCAAAGGATCACCCTAACACCATTGTTGTTTAAAAAATTGTGCCTCTCTATTCTTTCATTTGGAGCCCAGTATCTGTTTAGACTTTATGATCTGGAGCTTTCATGGCTGTATCAAACATTTCTGAAGAGCCTAACTCAGCCAACCTGGACAGAGGTCATGATATGTTCTTCCATTACTATATACAATCATTATATTCTCATCATTCTAGATCAGCTCTTTGCAACAAGGGATTAATAAGCCTTTGCCACCTCTATTTCATTGAAACTACAGTGTTTGTATTCCTAATTGGTGCTGACTGATGCTTGTGAATGCTGTTGCTCTTCTGCATTTCAAGGTATTGTATAGGCAAACAAGCATATTGATCACGTGAATAATGGAAACATGCATGTTTCTAAGAAGCATACCTATAATTTATTTTTATGCAGAAGTATAACTCTCAGGCATGGCTTCATGAGAAATGTTGGATGTTGAAAAATGACTAAATTTTTCAGGGAAACCCATCAAAATGTAGTCTCTAGATTACTCGCTTATTTGGTATGAGTACAATTTACTTCACTCTTGCAGTTAATTGATTATAGTGCAACCAAACTAACTAAACTGTTTTTGCCAATGCTTTTAAAGATCTTCCCAGAATTGAACTGTTAAAAGATCTAAGATTAGTTTTCCATCACAAAAAAGCCAAAATTTTTATTGTTTTTTGTCTGCCTTGTATATGTGCAACTCTCAAATCTACCTTGAAAAGTACAAGAGTATACAAATTCATCAACAAGGTAGAACATGTGGCTTACGTTACATGTTCTCTGGAAATAGTTGGTTAACAGTTTTAGTTTCTTTTGATCATTCAGAAAGTATTTTGGCATCTTACAGAATGTTGATTGCATAGTTTTGATTGAATGTGCAATCAAAGTCACACTCATTCACTCTTTTGGCTTAGTCCTTGCTTTGAGTTAACTGAACACTGTTTGCTTTTTTATTTTCCAGTCTGTGCTCAAGAGGCTGATGACTGATGTGCCATTTGGTGTGCTTTTGTCTGGCGGCCTTGATTCTTCCCTTGTTGCTGCTGTTGCATCACATTACTTGTCACAGTCAAAAGTTGCCAGACAGTGGGGATCTCAGTTGCATACTTTCTGCATTGGTTTAAAGGTTACTTGTTTTTTGTTCTCTATTGTGTGTTCATGCATTCTGCTACTCTTGGTGCATACTGTCTGATATTGTACTACTATATTATATTTTTTACAGATCTAGATAAATTAATGCTGTCTGTAATCCATTGTCATGTTGTTGTTCCAGTTACCCAATAAATTCATTCAGAAAACTGTTGTTTATTTGTTTTCCTTTTCTTCAGGGCTCACCTGATCTGAAAGCTGCCAGAGAAGTTGCAGATTACCTTGGTACTGTTCATCATGAGTTCCACTTCACAGTTCAGGTGATTAATTCTGATGACTTTGTTAATAAGGTTGAACTATATTCAGTTTAGCTGTATAGAAGAGATTGTCCATTTCATGAGTTAACATTCTATGTTTCCCTTTCAGGAGGGTGTTGATGCACTTGAAGAAGTCATTTATCACATTGAAACATATGATGTGACTACTATTAGAGCAAGCACCCCAATGTTTCTGATGTCGCGCAAAATAAAGTCATTGGGTGTGAAGATGGTGCTTTCTGGAGAAGGTTCAGATGAAATATTTGGTGGCTACCTCTATTTCCACAAAGCACCTAACAAGGAGGAATTTCATCAGGAAACTTGTCGAAAGGTAAGCACCTCAAAGTATAGACAATTGTTATCATAGCAGCCAATCACATGTATCCAAGAGTGCTTGAATGTTTTCTCCACTTATTTGACTTAGAGACCAATTACTGGGTTCATCAGATTCAATTCTTATTGTTCATTATTATTATTTTTGGAAGTTAATTGCGGTTGCTTTGAAGGGCTCAAAGTTGCCTTATCCTTGTCAATCAAGAATATGGGTCTCTACTTGATAACTTTATGTTCTAATTCAATTTGATCGACAAGTTCGCTAGTTACAAGTGTTAGCTTTCCATGGAATGTGCTTTTATCCTTAAGACTTTTTTCTCCTTAAGAAGAATAGAGTATTTTTTTTTTTCTTAAGAAGAATTCATGAGAAGAACATGTAGGATTCTCCATTGTGAATTACATGCAGCCTGAAAAATAACTGATGCAGCAGATCTTGCAGTCTGATTGTCAGATATGTTTTCCTCAGAAAATCAAATGTTTGATATGCCAAAATTTATTTCTTCATGATTCCATTAAAGTAATCAGTGACAGCCATGAAAAATTCTTGGAACTATTTATGTGAAGTCTTCTTCCTTTTATTTTGAAAGATATGGCTACCTTCTAGAGATAATCATTGTTTATAGATACACATAAAGTCATTTTTAATGAGGTACATGCAATTGTTGTGGCAAGCTGTATACCATATTGACTTGATACACTTCTATCATCTTTAGATTAAAGCTCTTCACCTGTATGATTGTTTGAGGGCCAACAAAGCAACATCAGCATGGGGAGTTGAGGCTCGTGTTCCTTTTCTTGACAAAGACTTTATCAATATTGCAATGGACATTGATCCTGAATGGAAAATGGTATGTCCTGGGTTTCCAGTTCAAGTAGTAAAGAATCTGTTCATAGATTACACTTCATATGCATCTCATGTGATAATGCATCTAGCCAGGTTCTTTCTAATATATGGGGAAGTTCAAAAATACTGACTGCAATTTTGCAATTAAACAATATCCAACTTTATTGGGCATTTCTTCTGATCTTCATATGCTGTAGAATATGAACATTTAATGTGCCTGCAAAAGAAGTCTTCCACATCAATGAATCAAATTTTCTCAAGCAATTTCATCTATCAGACATTGATACTAATATATATGTTTCTAGTTAATGTGATTCAAGCTTAGTTTTTATATGACATGCAAAGATTATTTTATGAGTATGGGCTAATTAAAGGCCTGTTTGGTTGTCTGGAAGTGGGCGGAAGTGTGAAAAAAATCATTTTTCTTCACTTCTGATCCACTTTTAAAAGTAGTTGGAGGTGTTTTATTTTTATTGTTTGGTTGCACGAAAGTATATCTTGGAAGTGCAATTATTATATATAAAATATTATTTATCTTAAAATTTTCATAAATAAAAATTTTAAAAAATATATAATAAAATTGAATGTAATATTATTAATGTTATTATAATTGAAAATATTATTGGATTCACTTGCAAAAGCCTCTTTGGAATAAAAAAATACAAAATTTAGTTTATTTGTTTACTTCTTCGGAAGTGATTCGGAGTGAATTGACTTTCGAGACGTCACTTCTGTACAAGCAAATATCGTAAGTAGACGAAAGTGTTCTCTTTCCTCTCACTTACTGACAATGAAACAAGCTCTTATCTTAAAGAGATATTCTTACTGCAGAAAATTTTATCAAATGCAGATTAAACCTAGCCTGGGTCGTATTGAGAAATGGGTTCTGCGTAATGCATTTGATGATGACAAGAACCCCTACCTGCCAAAGGTATGGGCATTCCTTATATTTGGACATTTTCTATCTGTGAGATTTGTTTTTTATTGAGATCACTCCTGAATAATCATATGTAAACATATTTAAATTGACAGGCATCATTTTTTTTGTTGTATCCAGCATATTTTGTACAGGCAAAAAGAGCAGTTCAGTGATGGAGTTGGATATAGCTGGATTGATGGCTTGAAAGATCACGCAAATGAACATGTATTCCCTCTTAATATTGTTGAATAGATGGTTGAACAAATGACGTCATTCATAAGCAATTATTAATTGTTACACTCATTGACATCTAGTTGTCTTATTTTTTTAATGAATTCAAAGCTGTATCCCAGGTCTCAGACACCATGTTGATGAATGCAAGCTTTGTTTATCCTGAGAATACACCAACGACGAAGGAGGCATATTACTACAGAACAGTCTTTGAGAAATTCTTTCCTAAGGTTAAACATGCATCATCTTTATACTTCCCTTAGTTCTTGATTATTTGGAATTGAGTCAATGCTGGTTGGAAACAAACAATTATTTAAAACAATTTATCCTATTTTCTACATTTTACCGAACTTCTGCAATGAACATGTTCTTTTAAGGTCTCTGTGTCATGCCTGTTATGATATCGCAATTCAAGTGTCATGAACTCATAGAACCTTTTTTAATCAGAATCATTCACAGCTGTTATGGACTGTAGTAAATCACATTGGAGGTCTCCTGCTTTGGATTCAAAACAGAATTTTCTCGTAATTTTATAAACATGTTGAGATCTCTTTTTCTCTCATTTTAAATACTTATTTTCTATTGACATTTTATTGAGCAGAATGCAGCAAGGTCAACAGTACCAGGGGGTCCAAGCGTTGCATGCAGCACAGCAAAAGCAGTAGAATGGGATGCAGCCTGGTCAAAGAATCCCGACCCATCTGGTCGGGCTGCGCTTGGGGTTCATGCTGCTGCATATGAGGAAGCACCTGGAACAACAGCAGTTACCAAAGATCCCAGTGCACTGAATGGCTTGTCTCAAATGCGTCAAGAAGGTATCCTGGATGCACCTGCAACTGCAACTGTTGTTTGATCTTTCTTGTAGCTTTTTGAGTCCTGTAGCTTAATTGTAGCAAAGCAAACCAATTATTTATTGGGTTTTCTCTTTTTAGCTTTAGAGTAGTAAAAATTCAGTAGTTCTTTGAAGTATCAGCTCGTGTACTGCAGTGTTTTTACCTCTTTAATAATATGGCTGGAAGTGGATGGACTCACTTTTCATCTGTTAGCCATCGGACCTCTTGCTTTATTTATTTAAGGGTTTTCATTCAATTTATTTGATTCATTGGCCAGCTTCTTTATGATAAAGATTTTTGTGAATGCCGCCTACCCAGCGCTGCTTATTTTATATTTGCATGTACCTACTTCAGTTTTTGAAATTTGTATGGAAGTGGATTCAGTCTCAACAATAACGACGGTAACGACAAAATGTGGAATGCCCTGGATCAGCAATGATAGCGATAATTCCAAACTGTCCGTCTGGATCCAATGGATGGATCGTTCAACCGAGTTACAGTTTGGATTTGCTTCTTTGAACGCCATCCTAGTTTCAGAGTTTTTTTTAAAAAAAGCATCTATTGCATACAAATTTTTTAGATTTTATTAAATTATTTTTTTCTTCAAATTTAAAAAAATTATATATAATTTTTAAAATTCTATCAAATTGTACATTTCTATTTCAAACTTAAAATTACACATAATTTTTTGACAATTTATCAAATTACATATTTTTGTCACAAATTTTAAAATTACGTATATTAGTATATTACAAAATTTATTCAAATATAAATTTATTATTAAAATTAGAAATATTCAAAAAATATATGGTTTGATATTATTTAAGTTAAGTGAAGAGATGAAAAGCTCTATTTGCTGATTTGATCATCATTGCAAAAAGCTCCATTTCAACCACTTGAGAGATTTATTTTGGCTTAAATTTAAACTTAAGACGTAAAATAATAATTTTTTCTATGATACGATTTAAACTTGTTTTTGTATGATCTGAATGAGAACTAGACCTCAATTTGGATTAGATCTAGGGCCCAATATGAACCAAATGTGAGGTCAATTTTTACTCTTGTTCTCTATTATGACACTTCTAATTAATTCATGGGTATTTTTGTCTTTTCATTTTAGTTAAATTGCCATCAAACCACATTTTTTTTTGAATGTTATTGACTCTTAACAGTATATTTAGACCTAATAAGGTTTTTAAAATATATTCAACAAACCAAGAATAAATATATAATTTTTTAAATTAGGAGGAAAAATATAAAATTTAGAAAAAATTTTAAAAATTATATATAATTTTTAACTTTACAAGAAAAATATAAAATTTTGTAAGATTGATAAAATTTTTTTAAATTTAAAGAATTTGACAAGATTTTGAGTTATATGCAATTTACTCTTTGAAAAATTTTATTTGGTACTATTGTAAACTTCAGAGTTATACATCAGGCATTGGTCCAATTGGGTTTGCCTCCATAAAACGAATTATGACCCAATAATAAAAGCCAACTTAAACGAAAAAAAGCCGGAAAGCAGTCCCGGCCAAGCAATGCTGAACGAAGGATATCTTGACCGGGGAGCCCTACCGTGGGGTATAGAAGCTCAAAGAAGTCATATTACCGAAGAACTAGACTCAATAGCTATAGAACCAAAAGAAGGAGATCATTATTGATCCAGGCTCGTTGCCGGTAGGATACAAGACAGTGAGTGAGCTGGCCTCTCCTTACAACTTGATGCTGATCAGGTTGAAGAGCAGGTGAGCCCGGACGTGCACCATTGAAGGAAGACTTACCACAAAGCAATTTGGCAGCCGCCTATAACGCTATTTATGACCCTATAATAAAAGCTAACTTAAAAACTAAGCCAGTATGAAAAGTCCGCAAACTTGCTGCCCAAGCACTATTTGGTCAACCATGAAACTGCTCTCCAAGCATTCTCTACCAAAAACAACATATCATACGTACATACTCCAAATTCCAAACTATATAAATGGAGAATCCTTTGAAGGCAATAAGAAAGAAGCCTCTAAACAAGCAAGCAGAAATGAGAAGAGAGGGCAGGCAGCATGGCCTAGTAAGGACTCACATTGTCCGATCACCTTTTGACCCAAGCTCCAAGTCCCGAGTTTTGAACCAGCTTGCCTGCCCGGCAACCTCAGGAATTTTTACAAAGGTGCCCTTAAAGCCCACCAACCATTCCAAAATTACCAGTCGATGCTGCAAGACGATGTGCACTGTCTGCCATGATGTTCCGGTGAGCAAGGCCAAGACCAAGATGAAGGGAAATCGGAAGCTCGAGTGGTCAGATGAGATGATAGACGTGAAAATAGGCTTTGTCGGAGTACTGGTGGTAGGCATCTTGGTTCGATTGTGTGGTAGGGATGATGATGATGACGAGCACGAGGACAAAGAATAAGGATGGTTGTTCGTGAAATGTTCATGCAATAGTGTTGATTTAGTTGTGTTCGGGGCTTCAACGAGAGACAGTAAGGCAATCAGTTTGACGAGTTTGTTTGTTGGTTTATGTGTGTTTTTTAATGAAACATGAGGATTATTGTGTGCTTTTCACGAGCTCACCTCAAACTTGTAATGATAATAAAAGAAAAAAAAAACTCAAATTCAAAATATAATTCTGTATTTTATATTATATATTTATTTTCTATATTTTTTGGGTGAAAAATCCATAAACCAATCTTATTGCTCAGAGCTCAAAATGTGTGCAATTCCCTGTCAAAGCTATCTATATCCTATACAGATTCTATACAAATTCTATTATGTAGACATGGATATACCCACTAGCCTGTGATGTGGAACTCAAAAAACAGAGCAACCAAGCTAGTTTATAAGCATATTCAAAATACGCTTTTAATAGAACATAAGAGATTAAGAAGTTTTGCATGTTGTTAAAGAATATTTTTGTAGTCAAGTCAAATGGTAAATTATACTATGCAACTTGTGTGGGAAATTTGAGTGAGAGTGGATGGAATGTGGTGGGTAAAATGTGAAAATTTGTTGTTTGAAAAAAATGCTAATTTTATTTCACAACAGGTCTAAATACAAGTAAGCTCGTGTAATCTACATGTTCCATAAAAATTTCTCCACTACAATAGATATAGATAATATCATGACTTTTGGTTTGACGTATTATAAATATTGTTATATTGACATTTTGTGAAGTATTGAATATTAGTGATATTTTTTTAAAAAAATACCACTAATTATTTATACTTTTTAAAAATATTGATAATTTTTTATGTTTTATTCAAGCTCACAGGTCTAATATTTCACTCTTTTTTTGTTGAAATTTGTCTTCTTCCTCTGTGAGCTATGCAAAGATTGACCTTTGCCTCCTGCATCTTGCTCAGTTAGCTCTTGTTTTTGTCACCGACTCCTCTACCTTGAGTTCATGCGTCGTCAGACACCCGTTCCTATTGTCGGCTCGAAGATTGATTTTTATTCTTTATTATGGATATATGTGGTTGATTTAGGGTATTTGGGATTGGAATCTCTAGCATTTCGAGTTTTGTTTCTTGGTTGTTTGGATATCAAAATTGTCATTTTCGAGGCTGATTTTTCATATTTGTTCACACTGATGTGTTTGTGTTGAGGCATATAATTTTTTAGTTATCTACCACCTTGTTTTTTTTCATTCTCTTTTCTAATTTCTTGGGATTGTTTATGGGTTTTTGAGCTCAAATGCTAGGGTTTTGAAAATCAAATTTTAGGGATTTTAGACGTTAAAAAATAAAAAAATTATTTAGTTTCTAGGGATTTGATATTATTGAGTTCAATAATGTAGCAAATTTGAGTAGTAGATGTGTCTATTAGGAGTGGATGCTAGAAAAGAATTTGTTGGAGAATGGTAAAGTTTTTATTGCTCAGTTGCTTATAGGGATACGAGGAGGACATGAAGGTGGGGACACAGTCAAAATACAAGGGTGGGGACATGAGGACACATGGGGACGCATGGGGGTGGGAACACAGGGAGAGTATCAGAGTGGAGATATGGGAAGGACATGGAGGTGAGGACACAAGCACAATATGGGAATGAGGATATAAAGAAGATATGGGGTGGGGGTGCGGGAAGGGCACAAGAGTGGGGATATTGTAACTGTATAAGTACGAGCACGAGGACAAGCACAGCCACTAGGGGTAGTGGTCATGAGTATAGACACGAGACTAGGGACTCAAGCACAATACCAGAATAAGAAAAAGAGGCTGGGTACTTGGGGGAGCATATAGGCACGAGCATGGAGGTGAGAATAAATGCAAGAAGTTGAGTACCTAGACATGGTGACAACCACGTGCATAAGGGTGGGGGCACAATAATGGGTACAGGGCTAGGGACTTGGGTATCAGAATAGGAATAGGGATTTAAACACTTGGCAAGAATGGGCACGGGGCTAGAAATTTGGGCACTTACTAGGGCACGAACACATAGCTAAGAACTTGAGAACAAACAATAGCATGGGCATGCGCATAAGCCTTGGATGCAAGCATGGGGTTAGGGATTCGCACATGGGCACTACAGTGGGGATATGGCCATCGATATGGGAGTGAAAACTCAGACACAAGCACAAGTATGAGCATAGGGCTTAAGACTTGGGCATGAACATAGGCATGGGGTATTATTCATCTCATTTTTTTCGATATTTGCACCATGTTTGATTCTTAGATTTGTTGGTGCAATGATTCATATGAATTTGTTTGGTACACATTTTTCTTGAACATTTCACATTATATCTTTGGATTTTAATACTAATTATATGTCATTTGATTTAGACCTATATGAGTAGGAGATCTAGGATGAGCGAGTCATTTGGATCTCCACAGCTGCTACGATTTTTTCATGAAGGATTTTATTATCAAAAATTTTAAATATATTTTTAAAATATAGATATATTTTTTAAAATTTGGAAATATACAGTAATATAATATATTTTTCAGTTCAAATTGCATTTAAGTTGTATGTGAAATAGGATTTCAATTGTACATTTCATGGTCTATCAATTATGTAGTATTATTACAAGTTTCACAATTTTTTCAGCATGCTTCAGAAAAGGTTGACAAAGCCATATTGTTGGTGTTTCAATAAACGCCACTAAAGAAATGTTGTAACAAATGAGAGATATTTTTGCTAGTACTTTTAGAAAAGTGGCGATAAAAATTTCTTGAAAGTACGAAAAAAATATTATATAGTGTTGACAACACTTTCTAACCAAACGCCACCTATAAAAATATTCATGGTGCTTTAATGAAAATATTGCCAATAAAAATATTGGCGGCATTTTTACACTAGGGTCATAAATAGGGACTAATGTTAGTATTTTGCCTAAAATATTATCATTGTGTCTTTATTAAGAGCATTTCTCATTTAATATTATCATTATTACTATATTAGTAGCACTTTTTAAATACCAAAAAAGAAACTAAGAAAGAATTATAGCATTGTTTTTTAAGAGTTGAAAAAACTTACAATAAAATTGAAAATAACATATCATAAATGTTGTACAAAAGTGTTGATATTAATTTGTTAATGCTTTGTTGAACCATCCCTCACTTGATGACTCACATTTTTACTCACTTTATTACAAAAGGAGTTGCTTAGTTTGGAGGAACTAGGGGAAATCATGAAATTGGAAGTTTCCCCGATTTCCTATATTTGGTTGATGAAACTAGTGGAATCAACTTGTATAAATAAGGTTTCAGTTCTACGACTTCTTCGCCCAAAGTGGAAGCACTGGATGAAACTCGTTGTTAACCATGGGCTCGGGCCTTTAAGCTAGGACTAGGGAAATCAACACCCAATCATGTTTTTTGCCCAATTGGGTTATCTGCCCTCAGCTTCTTCCTTGATCCTCTCTTGTGCTTTCTTTTGTGGCTAGCATAGATAGGGATCTCCGCCATCATCTTCTTCCCTGATCCTCATTCTTCTCCAATCCTCCCCTATGATTTTTTTTGTGGCAGGCACTGATAGAGATTTGCACCATCACCTTCTTCCCTGATCCTCATTCTTCTTCAATCCTCCCCTATGATTTCTTTTGTGGCGGGCACTGATAGGGATTTGCGCCATCACCTTCTTCCATGATCCTCATTCTTCTGTCATTAGCATCAATAAACTTCTCCACAATTTTTCTTATTCTCACCCTATGTTTTCTCGAACGACGTTGTCTCCTCTTGCCTTATCTGGCCCCACTCTTCTGCTCCAACTTCACTTTTCTGTTCTAGCTCAAATTTGCCTAGATTTGTAGGTTTCAAACTCCAACTGTAGATTTGGTCTTCTCTATAGCTAGATCCGGCTGTTCTTGTTGTTAGCATCTTTCTCTAGCTAACGCAATAAGAATTGATCAATTTGCTGTTTATATGGGCACAGAATGCTTGTGACCTATTTCTATGTGATTTTGGAATGATTTTGGGTTTATTTTATATTTTGTAAATGACAATGTAATTTATGGGAGTGTAAACTGAATTTAAATTGATATTTAATTTTTGATGATGACTCGAAATATGGCCATGTTTTGTTTTTTTTGCCAATGACTCAAAATATTGTGAACATGTTTTACTACGATAATGAATTGATTTTGGCTTGAAAACTTCTCTGAAAAGGCCAGTTATGAATTGTTGGATTCAAGTATTGTGGCATGCAATGAAATGATTTATTTGTGTTGGCCAAGAACATTATGGTGCGGTATATTGTGTTCTAGGGTATGATTTTGTGAGTGGATAATTGAGAAGAGTATTCTATAACATGTGGCATGAACTATGTTGGCCAATCTTGTAAATTTTGATGCCATGTCCCAAGTGATATTGGTTACCTTGAATAGTGTGCACAATTGATATATTTTGATATTAATTTGTGTTGGGGAAGTCGAAAGAGTGTCGAATCAGAATAATATAGTAGATTATATATCAAAACATCCCAAAAGTCTAAACTCATGGAATATGAGCTTTTTTACTATATATATTGAACTCTATTTATTCAATATCCGATTTGAGACTAATTCATCATACTTGACATTATAACAATATTTTCCTTCAGGTGTGATTTGATCACATCAATTTTAACACTCTTAATGAAGAACTCTTTTACTCGACCAGTTTCACTGTGTGACCCATATTAACGAGTTTTTATCTCATTTTTAATTTTTTTTAAGAGAGACTAACATGCGACTCAATTCAGTCGTATCATCACGGTATTCTTTTACTTGACCAATTTCACCATGTGGCCTATATTAATAGATTTTTATCTCAATTTTTTATTTTTTAAAGAGAGACTAACATGTAACTCAATTCAATTGCATCATCATGATAATTTCGGTTTTAAGAGTTTGTACAGCTTTGAAATTGAAACTCTGATATCACTTGTTGGAGTCGAAAGAGTGTTGAATCGGAATAATATAATGGGTCAGATATCAAAATATCCAAAAAACCTAAGCTCATGGAATATGAGCATTTTTCACTATATATATTGGGCTCTATCTATCCAATATCTAATGTGAGACTAATTCATCATACCTGACATTATTACAAATTTGTGTATCTATTTAAAAGAAGAATAATGTGAAGATATTTGATTTTGCATATCCTAAATTATATGGTGATTTATCCATTTATTAGGTTCATACTTTCGTTGATAGAGTAAGGTTGACGCCAATCCAGTTGAATCAATTAAAATTTATATTTGTTAAATCAACTATCATGGTGATTTACAAAATAAGAAGAATAAGGAAGACTGTTAGAAGTTTTTTGACAGCGACCCTCCAATACCCAATTCAAGGATTAATTAAAGAAAAAAAAGATTTTTTAAAATAGTTTCATTGGTCTTATATTTTAGTGATCTTGTTCTTTTTCTACTCAACCTTTTGTTTTCTTAATTTTAGACTTAATTTTCGCCTTAAATTCCACGTCCCCATTGATTAGGCCCTCAATTCAACCTTGTTGAATAAGCTTCACATAAACATTCACAGTTTTGTGGAAGGTTCACTGAGCCTCCCACACTTTGTTGGGGGCTTCCTCAAGTTTCTACCCCTCGGAAGAGCTTACAATGAGCCCCATCAACTTAATTGGAGAGTTGTCCCAAACTCCCACAGTTTGGTGGGGGATAATTCAAATTTGACATCATATTAATTTCAGACTTGTTGAACTATACATTTGTTTACAAACCCAACAAAGAGATTTGGTGTGTCAAAAAAGAGATTTGATGTATCAATAATGCCTTCAAACTCCATGTATCGAGTTCTTGTGACTCAATATATAGAGTTGAGTAAGGCCATCAACCTTTTGTACCTTGTGATTCTTCACATTGTTTTGAAATTTTTGTTGTCACCTCATCTAATCAGAGAAAATCATTAGGATTTACATATTTTCAATGTGTTATTTCTTCATTAATATTTAAGGTGATTTTTATCAAAACTAAATTTGATTGAAATATGATCATAATTGAAATTTAAATGCCACTAAATTATGACTCAAATGTGTGTTAGTTGAATCTAGATCGCAGTTAAATTCAACCAAAAATTGAGTTTAATTTAGATTTAAATTATTAAAATATTAGAACTCATGCTAAATTCAGCTCAAGTGGGTTGAGTTAGTTCAGCGCAGAATTCTTTCAAAATCTGGACTAAAATTAAAAAATATATATTTTTTTACAAATATGTCTTTATACTAAATAGATTTTTACAAATAGGCTTCCGGTAGAATTTTTGGTATAAAAAGGTCTTGGGATAAAATTTTTACAAAGAACCCATAAAAATCTTAAGCTACAATTTGGTCCGGAGCAAAAACTTTTACAAACAACCCTTGTATGATTGATATCATAAATAGTTACAAACTTCCTAACAAATTTTTGGCTATTCATAAGGGATTCGCTCAGAAAAGAACAAATAAATAGGAAGAGGAAAGGAAATAAGATCTTCCATTTGAATGATCTCATTTGAGTTGATCCTGCAAAAATAAGAGGAGGAGCCGGAGGATTACTGTAACGGCCACTCGCGGCCCTGGGCCTCCGCCCGTGCAGTCCCGTTTCAGCTTGCAACGCATTGTCTTCATCTGCAACGCCATCCCTGCGGCCATGCTTCATGCCTGCTACTTCGAGGCCGTCACAAACCTCCGTACTCTCTTCTTCATGTCGTACTAGCCCGCTCCGCCTCTCCTTGTCGATGACCTCGACTGCCCGCTAGCCTCTCCAGCTCCGTTTCGCACCGTTGAGCCCCAACCCCTGCTGCCCACGAGCCGCCACTCGTGAGCCCATGCAGCCTCCTGCTCGGCGCCGCCACCAGAGGGGAAGGCCGGATCCGACCTAGCCTGGCCGGATACAGTCGATGATCTAGCCCGGCTTTCCCACCGACCCACCTCCATTGCATCCACCGTGACTGGCCGCCTCTCCGCCAAGTCTGCTCCGTTCGTCCTCTGTGCACCCTATTGCCGTCCCCGCTAGAATTACCGGTGCCACTGCCGGAGCTCTGCTCCCCCGCAAGCTCCGATTCTCGCCAGTTGCGTCCTACCCGCAACCTGCGTGGCTCTCTATTGGCTTCCCCTTTCCTTGCCAACCCAAGCTGCCAGTTTGGCCATTCTCCCCTTGACCACTGCCACCTTCCCGACCCACAAGTCTTCCTCCTTGCTCACAAACTCTGCTGGTCTGTTCCACCCTAGCTGCCACAGCCCGTGGCCTCCTCGCCGCCGCCGCTAGATTCGAGCCTGACCGCGTTACTGCCAAGAGCGCCGTCCATCCCCCGCTGCTTAGATCTGTTGTCGAGCTCCTCATCATTAGATGCCGTTGGTTTGAGTTGCAGCCGCCCACACGAGGCCAAAACCTGGCTAGTTCCGACTGGTCTAGAAGGAAACCCCAGGAAACCCTAGCTCGATCTCGACTAGTCGAATGCTCCGCTACACCAGCACTTGGCTCACTGCCGCCAAGAGGCCGAATCAGGCCCAGACACGAAGGAAAAGGGCTTGGCCCTCCTTTTTACGCGTGGAGATATGAAGAGGAGAACAGGCCAGATTTGGAGAATAAAGAGGAAAATGATTTTGGGGAGGACGAAGAACCAAGAAAAAAAGAGAATTTTTTTTTCGGAAAAAAAAGAAGAAGGGAATGAACTCAATTTGTATGTATAAATCCATTGAGTTAGTTCTCGAGCTCGTAATTATTTGGATAATAGATTAGTTTTCGAACTCACTAAATATCTATAAATCAGGGTTTGAGTTCGGGATCATCTAGATTATAGGTCAGTATTCAGTTTCGCCGGACGTCTATAAGCTAGTGTTTGAACTTACGATCATTTGCACTATAGGCTGGTTTTCAGGCTCGATAAATATCTATAAGTCAACTTTTAGACTTGTAATTATTTAGATTATAAGTTAGCCTTCGGACTTGTTGAATGTCTATAAGTTATCCGGACTCGCCAAATATCTATAAGTCAACTTTCGTGCTCATAATCATTTGAACTATAGGCCAACCTTCAGGCTTACTAAACGTCTATAAGTCAGCCTTCAAATTCATAATCATTTAGACTATAGACTAGTTTTTAGATTTGCTAAACGTCTATAAGTTAGCCTTTGAGTGCGCAATCATTTAGACTATAGGCTAGCCTTCGGGCTCATAATTATTTGAATTATAGGCCAGTCTTTAGACTTGTATAAAGTCTATAAGCAAGCCTTCTACCTCGTCAAACATCTATAAGTTAGCCTTCAAGCTCACTATCATCTATTTGGATTAAACTCCAACCAAGCCAAACAATGTTCAAATTAAATCAACTTCGAATTAAATCAAATTATGACAAAGTTCAAGTTGAAGGCTAATTGAATCAAATAATATTTAAACCAAGACATAATAGGACTGAATAGACCTCCAATGTGGGTAAACATCATTCAAACTAAATCAAAGCGGGTTTGTATTGAAATTAGATGGGAATCAAATCAAAGCAAACTCAAATCAAACTCTAAAATAAGTCAAACTCTACTTGGGTCAAACCATCAAATCAAGATGAATTCAAGCTAAGTTTGAACCACAATCTAGTCAAGTTACTCCAAGTTCAAACTGAATTCATGCCGGATCAAATCAAACTTAAACTTGAACTAAAACACATGTCGAGTCTCACTTAGACTAAACAGGGTCAAACTGAGTCCTACTGGATGTGCTAAGTCTTTGACAACACTCCAAGACTATACCCAACCTCACAAGTAGTGGGTGATGCTACCATCTTGACCCGAACTCAAACAAGTTTAAATAGAAAAAAAATGATTAAGTTGAGTCCCACTAGGTGTGCTAAGTCTTTGACAATACTCTAAGACTATGTCCAATCTTATAAGTAGTAAATGATGCTACTATCTTGATTTAAACTCGAATTAGTTTGAATAAAACTAAAACAAGGTCAAGTTGAGTCCCACTAATTGTGCTAAGTCTTTGGCAACATTGTAAGACTATACCCAACCTCATAACCAATAGGTGATGCTACCATCCTGACTTGAACTAAAGCTAGTTTGAATAAAACTAAATAAGATCATGCTGAGTCTCTCTAGGTGTGCTGTCTCTGAAAACACTCCAAGGCTAAGCCCAACCCCATAAGCAATAAGTAATGCTACTATCCTACCTAAACAAAAATTAGTGCGAATAGAACTAAATAAGATCAAATTGAGTTCTATTGGGTGCACTACAAAAGTCTCTTGAAGCACTTCAAGGTTTCACCCAATTCCATAAGCAATGGTAATGCTATTTTCAAATCAAATGAAATTATCATTGATGCTTTATTAACTAATAAAAAAACTTCAAAACAGAATGAAGTTATTGCCAATATCTCATTGGCTAACAAAAATACTTAAACTAAATGAAATAAAACTATTGTTGATGCCTCATTCGCTTATTAAAATACTTCAAAATCAAATAAAGTTATTGTTAATATCTTATTGGCTAATAAAAATACTTTAATACAAATAAAGTTATTGCCAATACCTTATTAGTTACTGAAAAATACTTTAAAATTAAATAAAATTATTGTCAATATTTTATTGGCTAATGCAAATATTTCAACTAAATAAAATTACCGCTAATGCCTTATTGGCTAATGAAAACATGCCAACCAAATGAAGTTATCACTAATGTCTTCTGGGCTAATAAAAATACTTCAATCAAACGAAGTTATCACCAATACCAATTGACTAATGAAAATACTTCAAACTAAATAAAATTGATACTGATGCTCCATGGGCTATTGGAAACACTTCAAGGGCAAATGAAATTATCGTCAAAAGCCTTATTGGCTAATGAAAACTCTTTAAACCAAATAAAGTTCTTGTTGACACTTTATTGGTTGACAGAAATACTTCAAAACTAAATGAAATTATTGTTGATAACTTATTGGTTAATGAAAATACTTCAAAACTGAATGAAGTTATTGTCAATGCATCACTGGCTAACAAAAATACTTCAGATCAAATGAAGTTATTGTCAATATCTCATTGGCTAATGAAAAAACTTAAAACCGAATAAAGTTATCCCCAACACCTTATTGACTAATGGAAATACTTCAAACCTAATAAAATTATCTCTAACATCTTATTAGCTAATGAAAATACCTCAAAATCAGATAAAATTATTGCTTATACCATATTGACTAATGAAAATACTTCAACCAAATAAAGTTATTGCCAACACCTTATTAGCTAATGAAAATATTTCAACTAATTGAAGTTATTGCTAATGTCTTATTAGATAATAAAAATACGTCAAATCAAATAAAGTTATCTCTGACACTTTATTAGCTAATGAAAATATTTTAACTAAATAAATTTATCGCTAATGTATTATTGGCTAATATAAATATTTTAAAACAAATAAAGTTATCGCTGACATCTCGTTGGCTAATAGAAACACTTCAAAACCGATTGAAGCTATGGACAACACCTCAGTGGCTAATAAAAATACATCAAACCAAATAAAGTTATTATCAACTCCTCATTCGCTAATGGAGGCACTTCAAAATTGAATGAAGTTATCATCAATGTCTTATTGGCCAATATAAATACTTTAAAATTAAATAAAATTATTGCTAACACCTCATTGGCTAATTAAAATACTTTAAACCAAAATGAAGTTATCGCCAATGTCTCATTAGCTAATGTAAACACTTCAAAACTGAATGAAGTATTACTAATACTTTATTGTCTAATAGAGACACTTCAAACTAAATGGATTTATCACCAGTGCTTCATTGACTAATAAAAATATTTTAAAATCAAATGAAGTTATCGCTAATGTCTCATTGGTTAATAAAAATATATCAAACCAAATGAAGTTATTATCAATACCTTATTGGCTAATGAAAATACTTCAAAATTGAATAAAGTTATCACCATCGCCTCATTGGCTAACTAAAACACTTCAAACCAAATGAACTTATTGTTGATGCCTCGTTGGCTAATAGAAATACTTCAAAATTAAATAAAGTTATTATCAATACCTCATTAGCTAATAGAGACACTTCAAATCAAATGAAGTTATCGTCAATACCTTATTGTCTAATGAAAATCCTTCAAATTAAATGAAGTTATCACCGATGCCTCATTCTCTAATAGAAACACTTTAAAATTAAATGAAGTTATCATTGATACCTTATTGACTAATAAAAATGTTTTAAAATTGAATATAGTTATTTTTAATGCCTTAGTAGCTAACGAAAATACTTCAAACCAAATGAAATTATCACTAATACCTCATTTGCTAATGAAAATACTTCAAAACTGAATGAAGTTGTTGTCAACGCCTTATTGGCTAACGAAGACACTTCAAACCAAATAAATTTATTGTTAAGACCTCATTGGCTAATGAAAATACTTCAAATCAAATGAAATTATCGCTGACGCCTCATTCTCTAATAGAAATACTTCAAAACTGAATAAAGTTGCCGCTAATGTGTCAATGTATAATGAACATACTTCAAAATCAAATAAAGTTATTGTCAATGCCTCATTGGTTAATGAAAACACTTCAAACCAAATAAAGTTGATGCCAACACCTTATTCACTAGTAGAAATACTTCAAAACTAAATAAAGTTATCACTAACATCTCATTGGCTAATGAAAATATCTTAAACTAAAGGAAGTTATTGCCAAAACTTCATTCGCTAATGAAAATACTTCAAAATCAAATGAAATTATTGCTAATGCCTTACTGGCTAATATAAATACTTCAAAATCGAATAAAGTTATCATCAACATCTCATTGGCTAACGTAAACAATTCAAATGAAATGGAGTTATTGTCAATACCTCATTGGCTAATGCAAATAGTTTAAAACTAAATGAAGTTATTGTCCATGTCTCATTGGCTAACAGAGACATTTCAAACCAAGTAAAGTTATCACCAATACTCACTGGCTAATAGAAATACTTCAAAATTGAATGAAGTTATCACCAATACCTCATTGGCTAATAGAGACACTTCAAACCAAATGAAGTTATTACCAACATCTCATTGGCCCACATAAACACTTTAAAATCAAATAAAGTTATCACTAATCCCTTATTGGCTAATCAAAATACTTTAACCAAATGAACTTATTGCCAATATCTTATTAGCAAACGAAAATACTTTAACTAAATAAAGTTATTGCCAATGTCTCATTAGTTGACGGAAACAATTTGAAACCGAATCAAGTTATCGCCAATGTCTTATTGGTTAATGAAAACACTTCAAATCAAATAACCTCATTGGCTAATGAAGATATTTTGAATCAAATAAAGTTATCACCAACGCCTTATTGGCTAATGGAGATACTTCAAAACTAAATAAAGTTATCGCCAACCCCTTGTTCATTAACAAAAATATTTCAACCAACTAAAGTTATTGTCAATGCCTTATTAGTTCATAAAAATATTTTAACCAAATGAAGTTATCACCAATGCCTTATCGCCTAATGAAAATGTTTCAATCAAATGAAGTTATCGCCAACACCTTATTAGCTAATGAAAATACTTTAAATTAAATGAAGTTATTACTAAAGTCTTATAGGCTAATGAAAATACTTCAAACTAAAAAAAGTTATTGTCAATATCTTATTGGCTAACAAAAATACTTTAAACCAAATAAAGTTATCGCAAATACCTCATTGGATATTGAAAATACTTCAAATAAATAAGTTATCACCAATACTTTATTAGCTAATCAAAATACTTTAAATCAAATGAAGTTATGGTCAATGTTTCATTGGCTAACGGAAATACTTCAAACCAAATGAAGTTATGACCAATGCTTTATTAGCTAATGGAAACACTTTAAACCAAATGAAGTTATGGCCCATGCATCATAGGCTAATAGAAATACTTAAAAACCAAATGAACTTATCACCAATACTTTATTGGCTAATAAAAATACTTCAAACTAAATGAAGTTATTGTCAACACTACCAGGCTAACAAAAACACTTCAACCAAGGAAGTTATTAATAATGCCGCCAGGCTAACGGAAACACTTTGAGCAAAATAAGTTATTATGAATGCTCAAGTTAATAGAAACACTTTAGGCTAATCTTGGTAAGCTATCGGCAATGCCATCAATGAATTTATCACCAATGCTCAAATCTATTGGAAATACTTCAAACTTCTCTCATCTCCTTCCATGCCATACTCGACAATGCTATCAACATCTGCTGATGATCAAGCCAAAATCCATCCGAGTCAGATGTCACATAGTCTAGTATACAGAAGCAGGACAACAACACATATCAGAGCTTCTTTCCCATTCAGTTTTTTTTATTATCATATTTTCTAAAATTCCATGCCAAAATTTATTATAAAGTGGGAGTATACCCTTTCTTAAGCCATGTACCATTTCTCATACCAATCAAACTATGCTTTCTTCCTTTTTTTGTATCTCTATTTTATTAGTTAAGTTTTCTTGCTTTAGAAAGTTCTGAAATTGTCAAGGTAATTAACAATAATGGCTTGTACTTGTTGAAAGTCAATATTCTCACAATACCTGATTGTGCAGTTTAAATTAATAGACTTTGATTTATGTATCGAGGTTGTTCCTGGGGTCTCTGCTATCCTAGGCCATCAATTTTGATTCCACAAATTCTAGCACACCTAGTGAGACTTGACTTCTCCTCTAAATGGAGAAACCTAACTAATAGAGACTCATATCAAGAGAAAAAAAGATAAAAATTAATGATGGATTCTCCATTACAAAAAGAAAAAGTAGCATCATCAAGTGACCCTCCTGTCTTAGTCTACACTATCATGCTAAGTGAAAGATATGTGGTATACCTCGTTAATCAGCAATGGCTGCGGAGGCAACTAGAGTCCACATTAGTATAAATTAATTCCTCACCTCCCAGTCAGGGGCAGAGAAGGGGCAAATACTAAGTCCACCCAATGGGTAAATACCAATTCTTTCTAGGGGCAAAGATCAAATTTCATTATGCCGAACCTCTAAGATGAAATAGAGGCTTCATTGGCACAAACTAGGACATCAATCTTTTAAAGATTAAGTAATAGGCAAAACAATTTTGACCACCTACAACTTGTCAAAGAAAGGATCAATGAGACATTCACTGGACTTCGAGATGCCAGATCAAACTTGAAGCTAGATTCTATAATCGCTATCTCTAACACTATAAGGGCTAAAGGAGAATAATGGAAGAATACGCATTCAACCTTCTTCAGCTAAGAAAGGAGCAATACCATTTTCTAATACTAGAGTGATTAATGAATAAGGAAAAGATTACTTGTGCCAAATCTTTAATAGGAAGAGTTAAATAGTTGCATAAGCTACAAAAGCAAAAAATAAAATAAAATTATTTAACCTATGATGGGATAACTAATCAGATCAAAACTGACTAGTCAAGTATGCATTCCATACTTCTTGAGGCAAAACATAAAATAAAATAAGAGAAAACAAAACTATTTTTTTAGTATTTAGGTGAACTACCTTTTATCTTAGAGATAAAATCTCTTCAAATAAAAGGGTAATATTTGAAGACAAGGATGGGTCAATGATGAAATATGCTAGAGTTGAAATCCCTACACCTCCCCCTCCCACCGATGCCCTAAGTTAACTTTAGAAATATAAACTTGAAAAATATAATGATCAATCTATAAGTAGCTAGAACCGTATTAGGAAAGTTTCTTTAAAGATAAAAGTGTTAAGATCAAAAGATAACCTTTTGAAAATCTTCTCTTGTAGGCAAAAGACTACCCCCATATAAACAATAGAAAATAAAATCCTAAATGGATAAATCTCATATGGAAAGCCAAACAAGAGAGGTAGACTCAAAGAGTAAAAATCATTTGGTATTTACGAGCCTATAAACATTGGATACTCAAAGAGAAATGAGATTGCTAAGTCAAAAAAAATAAAAAAAAAGAAAAGGAGAAGAAAATTACATTTCATGTCAGAATTAGGAGGACTTATCTAACATCATCTTGGTATATTATTGACCAAGAAAGATCACCCAAAAAATAAGTACTACATGGCATCTGTGGGTGCATAGACCTTGAAAATTGAGGTTGGGAGGCATCTGAGATCAAAGACAAAGTCAAAGAAGAAACTAACCAATAGAAATATGGTGAAAGTAATGAAATTGCTAGAAAAAAAAAGCTTCTGAAGAAATTATCACACTAGGAAAAAGGTGTATGGGAAGATCCATCAGTGACCTATCACTTTCTAAAATAAAATCTTCCTTAAACTTCAACAGACCGAATCAAGAAGGTGGCCTTAATTAAAGATGAAAGTGTTTAGGTAGCTTTTGCAATCCAATCCCAACTTCGAATTAGAATTAGACTTTGAGCTTGATTTAAGATGATTAAGGTCAACTTGAAATAGAAAAGAGCTAGAAAATCATGCCCAGAACCTGAACTGAGTCATAATTGGATGTTCAATTCTTAATCAATCATCAAGTTTTGTCTAACTATGCAAACCACTACCCATAGTTAGAGGTCTAGCTCTAACTAGATGTCTAGTACTATCCAATTATGCAAAGCCTTGCACATAATCGGATGTCCATTTTCTAAATGGATGTTTGTTGTATATGTGATCTGCATAAATAGAAACAAATTCTCTTCTAATCTCTGGAAGAATTAATCTGATTTTTCAATAAGAAAGGTGTAATATTAGAATATTTCAATCTAAGATTCAAATATGAGGTTATGGTAAGAATATATCCATCAAA
Source organism: Trichopus zeylanicus subsp. travancoricus (assembly GCA_005019695.1). Lineage (NCBI taxonomy): Eukaryota > Viridiplantae > Streptophyta > Magnoliopsida > Dioscoreales > Dioscoreaceae > Trichopus > Trichopus zeylanicus. The sequence goes on from RXID01014224.1 coordinate 1,419,198, forward strand.
GATTCAAATCAAATCAATTAATTATCAAAATTAGAGATTCTCTTAACCATATACAAAGGGGGTTGTGGCTCACAAATTTGAGAGACTTTATACTTGATTTTTGGGGAGATCCTACATGAATCAAAGGTGAATTCAGAAGCCAATCCTTGAGAGAGTTCCACAAGAGTTAAAGGAGGAGATTATGCTATCAAGAAGGAGACCAAGGAGACATCATCAAGATTAAGAGATATAAGGTTTCCTTCCCCTTTCTCCGTTTTTCTTTTTACTTCACCCTCCTTTTCTTCTTGCCTCCCACAAGAGCTCCACCGCTATTGCTGGCCACTATCCCTACTTCCCCACACTCTTGTTTCTTTCCCAAGAGATGGCTTTCTATTGCCTATATAATCTAAGAGGATTAGGCGTTCGAACCAGGCTAGATACCACTTTTGTTCCAATAATACTATAGCCACCTGTGCCCCCCTTCGTATGACGGAGGATCACAAAATCGGCCACTTGTGGCCTCCTTCATATGACCGAGGATCACAACATTGTAGCCCTTCATATGATGGTGGAACCCCACTAACATGTTGGCCACCCATGGCCCTTTCGTATGATGAAGGATTACAACACTGCAGTCACTCGTGACCCTTTTGCATAATAGTGGATCTCTACTAACACTGTGTTCACCACGTGATGGTGGACCTCCAGCAATATTGTGGTCACCCATAGTCTAGAATGCTGATGAACTTTTGTCACCATGTGGCCATCTATATTGCACCATCATGGCATTGTCTTAGGACTTTCCCATTGTAGTCTTAGAAGAGGGATCATCGACAAGAAGCTCTTGAGTTGATGATAGAGCAAGAATAAGAACAAAGACATCATAATCAAACCAAATAAAATGTCAACAAAATACTCTCATAAATGATTTAAAGCTAACATGTGATCTTACCCAACAACCAAATCTACTAGGGCTAGCCTGTAGTCTCGTCCAAAAGTCAAAATAATTTAGAACCAACATGTAGTCTTACCTGATAATTAAATCAACTTAGAGCCACCCCATGGTCACACCTGAAAGTCAAAATAATTTAGGAACAGCTTGTAGTCTTGCCCAAAAATCAAAATATTTTAGGGCCAACCTGGAGTCTCGCTTGACAATCAAATTAATTTAGGGTCAGCATGCAACCTTGCTCAAAAATAAAAATGGTCTAGGGTCAGCTTGCCATCTTGCCCAATAATCAAATAGATTTATCGCCAATTTGCTATCACATCTTAAAGTAAAAAATATTTAAGATTAGCTTGCAGTCTCATCCGACAACTAAATTGACTTAGAGCCAACTTGCAATCTCATCCAAAGTTAAAATGGTATAGGACTAGCTTGCGGTCTTGCCCAATAATTAAATCAACTAAGGGCCAGTCTGTGGTTTCACTCAAAAGTCAAAATGATTTAAGGCCAGTTTGCGATCTTACCCAGCAACTAAATCAAATTAGGGCTAGTTTGCAATTTAGCCCAAAAGTAAAAATGGTTTAGAGTCAGCCTGTGGTCTTGTCTAATAATAAAATCAATTTAAGGCCATTCTGTGGTCTCGTCCAAAAGTAAAAAGGATTTAGGGGCAGCCTACAATATTGCCCTAAAGCCAACTTGAACTTATGGCCAGGTTGTAGGCTTGCCATAACATTATTATGATAGCTCAAGGGTTCTTCAACCAAATCAGTTAACATGAATCGATTAAATTAAAGTGACTTAATCACATTAAACTCAACTTGAGGAAATAAACACAATTAAATTAACTCAAATGGATTTAAATTAATCACATATGATGGGCTAAGACTCAAATCAAACTGAACCCAAAATCTAAATTGAGTTAATTCAAACCAAATTAATTCAAACTTAGACCCAATTGGATCAAATCAAGCCCTACCTGAATGTGTTTAAGTAGAATCGAGTCCCACTAGGTGTGCCCCCAAAGCCATTAGTGACACTTCAAACCAAATCGACAACAAGCTAAGATGGGCTATCGGTTGACATAAGCCAAAGCCGCTGATCATTCTTTTAAATCAAATTGAGATAAAAGGTAGGCTTGCACTCACTCAATTAGTCAACCAAAATACCTTGTTCAAACATAGTCAGTCAACAACAAGTCCAAGGCCATTGATATACCTTAAATTCAATCGCTACCAAGCAAACATAGGTCATTAATCACCAAATTAAAGATGATTAAGACCATTGCTTATTCAATTAAAAAAATTCGAACAAAAGATGGGCTTGCACTCATTTAGTTAGTGAGCTGAAATACCTTGTCCAAACAAGGTCAGTTGACAACAAGCCCAAGGCCATCAACAATACCTTAAACTTAATTAACAATAAGCCAACATAGGCTGTTGATTACTAAATCAAAGATGATTAGTATAAGCCAAAGCTACTAACCATTCTTTCAAATTAAAGTTGGACAAAAGGTAGGTTTACATTCGCTCAATCAGTTAGCTGGAATACCTCATCCAAACAAAGTGAGTCAACAATAAGCCCAAAGCTATCAATGATACCTTAAATTCAATCAACAATAAGCTAACATAGGCCATCGATCACCAAATCAAAGATGATTAGTATAAGCCAAAATCACCGATCATTCTTTTAAATCAAATCTGGGCAAAGGGTAGGCTTGCACTCACTTAGTTAGCCAGAATACCTCATCCAAATAAGGTCAGTTGATAATAAGCCCACATCTATCGATAATACCTTAAATTTAATCAACAATAAGCTAACATAGTCCATCCATTACTAAATCAAATATGATTAGTATAAGCCAAGGCCGTTGATCATTCTTTCAAATCAAATCTGGGCATAAGGTAAACTTACACTTGCTCACTTAGTCAACCAGAATACCTTATCCAAAAAAAGGTTAGTCAACAATAAGTCTAAGGGCATCAATAATATCTTAAGTTCAATAAAAAAAAGCCAACATGGCCGTCAATCATCAAATCAAAGATGATTAGTATAAGCCAAGCCGTTGATTATTCTTTCAAGTCAAATACAGATAAAAGGTAGGCTTGCACTCGCTTAGTCAGTCAGCAAGAATACCTTGTTCAAAAAAAAAAAAAATCAGTCAACAACAAGGCTAAGGCCGTTGATAATATCTTAAATTCAATTGACAATAAGCTAACATAGGACATTGATCACCATGAGTCAAGGCCACTGATCATTCTTTCAAATCAAATCTGGGCAAAGGTTAGGCTTACACTCAGTCAGTTAGTTAATCATTATATCTTGTCCAAATAAAGTCAATTGATGACTTGCTTAAAGCTGTCAGTCGCCCGTCAAGTTAGCCGACCCTAAAATCCATTAGTGATGCACCCTTCAAACTAGTCAACTCCCAAAGCAGTATGTTGGCATGTTGTCAACACCCATTGTAGATTAACCTCAAGATCCATCTGAGTTAAATTGCACTCGGTTTAAGCGCATGAGATTGGGATGAAAAATACATATCAAGCTCTTCCCACTTCCTATCTGATTTCCCTATGTCCCACTAAGTGATTTCTTAGACCTCAGTAGGTTCAACTGACATAAGTCTAGGTGGTCTGTCACATCTTGAGATCAAGTCATGTTCTCAATGCTCATCAAGGATCAAATCAAGACCCATTTAAGTCAGACTCTGTATGGTCCAACACATGAAAATGGGGCAGCAACATACATCGATCTCTTCCCATTTGTATTTTTTTATCTTATGCCACTTATGCATTCAAATTTATGCAAATGTAAAGTAGGGGTATGCCCTTGCTTAAGCTATATACTCTCTTTTCAAATCAATCAAATAATACTTTCTTTTTTTTTCTTTTGTGTCTCTATTTTATTTGCTAGGTTTCTCACTTTGGGAATTTTTGATAATTGTTAGGATAATTAAAAATAGGGGCTTACATATGTTGAAAGTCAATATTCCCATAAAATTTGATAGTGCATTTCAAGCTAAAATAAACTTTAATTTATGCATCAAGGTCATTCTCTAGAGTCTTTGTCACTCTCAGGCCTCCGAAATCAATCCCACAAATTCTAACACACCCTATGGGACTTGACTTCTCCTTCAAGGATAGAAATCTAGCTAATACGAAAGAGACATTAGCAAGATAGAATTATGATTGAAGATTGATCATATGTGTTCTCATTCACATGAAGAAAACATCAAATGATATCAATGAAAAATATCTCTGCTCCAAGATACACCATCATCCTAAGGGCAGAACATGTTGTATGTCTACCTAAGTCAATGGTCATGACAAAAGCAGCTGAAGTTTAAATCAAGTTTGGGACTATATTTGAGGTTGTACAGTTCAAGAAGGCACATGCTACTGCATCAGTTGAAGTTTTTGTCATGCAAGACAAGCCTACTTCTAGCTTTTCGTCAAGCCAAAAGAGGCCCAATATCATCATTCCTAATAAGAAGAGCCATCAGATAAAGAGCCAGAAGCCATACCTTAATCAGTAAGAAAATTAGTCTTTTGAAGGCTAGGACTAAAATGAAGTCCAATCTTTGATCGTCTTAGCCACCAAGAGCAAATCTGGACACAAGTATTGATGAAGAAGAACTCATTTTAACTATTACAAGCAAAGAAAAAATTGTTAGAATTTTTAGCTAACTCAAGAAACCTACTCCTCTAACAAAGTCAATCATCACCATTCTCACCTCTAACTCCTTCACCCTACTGAATGGCTTAGAGAAGGGTAACAAGAAGATATAGGGGGCACAGTCCTACCTCAAGAATATGGCTAAGGGTTGAATAACAAAGCAACGCAACAAAAGCCATCATATGGCTATAACCTAGCATGAAACCCTTAAAAGGAAAATTGTCTACATTGTTAGAGTTATTTTTTATCATGACTCTAGAAAAAACCGCGAGTCTACACCTCAACTAGCTAAGTGCCGAAAGAGGGCTACACAAACAAGGCTTACAAATAAGGAGGTGCACGAAGAAAGAGCTCTTACGGATCAATCCTTATTCCCACACTAGAGAGAATGAATAGCTACTCACTCCATGAATAAACTCCTTAGTGAGGCAACTCGCCTAATTGGAGAAGCAGGCCTCAATCTAGAACACACTAAACCTAGGCTTGACTCTCAACATATGGACCATCATGTCCTAACAAAAGCCTTAGCCATAATTGGAAGCTCCAGTGGGGAAATGACCATAGAGGCACTGCATGAACAATTAAGGCAACTAGGGAAAGAGAAGGATGAGGCTTAAAGGAAGGTCATGGACTTAATGGAGATAATAATGCAAGTGAGACAAAAGTTCAACAAGTCTGAGTGATCTTAGTAGATGAAATAAAGGGTTTATCAAAAGAGTCTCCAAATACCTCTCTATAGGAAAGTCCTACGTGCCTAATTCTGATATTGAATGAGATGATTATTATATAGGAAAGTCCTACGTGCCTAATTTTGATATTAAATGAGATGGTTATTAACTAGTCACATTCTTCAAAGACATTCAGAGAACTATTAATTAGAGGCAAGGACCTACTACCTCTTGCCACATAATTGGCCTTAGTAGCGATTCTGCTATTGGCCTCACAATACTAGATTTTAACTAAGGAAAATAGATCAGGTACAACTCTGAGATGGAAAGGTGCTGCCCCCAAGGCAAGCTCCAATGCCTAGGGAGAAGGACACCTCCAAAGACAAAGGAAAAGAAATTTAAATAAATGGGGACATCGAGCCTTCGCAAGCTAGATCTGCACTCAAGATTGTGGAATATAACATAGCAGCCCACCTCAAGAAGATCCCTACTATGCTAAATAAGTTTGATGCCCTAATGATGTCTCAAGAACTCAAGGACACTCTTGTGCATATCTTGTAGAATCTAGCCAACTACCAAGTATATTTCACTGAAAAGAAGATGAAAGAGTCTTTGTATGCACGCCAAACTTCTACCATCACTTTCACAAATGATGACTTGCTATAGGAATAATAGATCATAATAGACCATTATATGTCATAGGGAATAGTGATGGGATCAAGTTCAATTACATCCTGATTGACCCAAGTTTCTTAGCCAATTTGATGACTTTCCAAACTCTAAGAGTTCTAACTTTGGATGTATGCCACATATTATTTGAGATAATAACCATCCAAGGGTTTAATCAGAACAACCAAAGAGATTTGGGAGCTATAACCATCCCTCTGAAAGTAAGCAAGTTGATGATAGCACCAAGTGCTATGTGATTGATACCGATGTATCATACAAAGTACTACTAGGGGGGGTTATGGCTACATGAAAATAAAATAGTATCATCAACCGTACATCAATACCTCAAGTACTTTGAGGATGGAGAAGAGCACCAAATTAATGGAGATGTATATTCCTTGGATATTCACAAGGAGAATTATGATGATGCAAATTACTATCAAATATCTCATGCTGACGAAAGGTCTACTTCCATCAGTCAAGTAAAGCAGAAAATTACTAGTTTGATCTTCACCCCTCTTCATTTGGAAAGTGTTACTAACTTAGACTCTTCAGATGAAGAAACTCTATAAAGGTGCCTAGGGGGCTACACTTTTGATGAAGATGATAATAGAGGTCAAATGAAAATTACTCTTCTTATTACTAAAGTCCCAAAAAACTTATTTAAGTCATTGGATGGGCTGAGCATCATTTTTATGGAAGAATTAATAATTTTCTACATTTCTCCATGGCATAAAGGAGGAAAAAAAATATTTTCGAAGACAATTTCTTATGCCCAAAGCCTATCTGAGATCTTGGAAACTGAGAATCCAGCTGATAATGGTGACTATCAACCGGTAGTTATACCTAAATATTTTTTGAACTAGCTTCATTAAATAATCAAAAAATCTTGTTGTGGACATCCACAAACAAAGAAAGATAGTCATTTCTTTAAGAATCTATGAGATTCACCCTAAGGACATACTTATATTCTTGGAAGAGGAAACAAAAACACCAAAGGAATGGAGTATATCACTCCAAACATCTACACATGCATTATGATTACCATTGGACTTCTGTCTAATCTCCAGGATATTGAAACAACATCAACACCTTTTGACACATGTGCAGAAGTAACCATGACCTTTCAAACATCACAAAAAGTGATTTTCTCAGAAAAATTCCATCAAAACCAGAAGAAAGGGGGTATGATGTAGTTGAAACACCCTCGGATAAACTTTTAGCAGATCTCACTCAACATGATGAACCACTTGGTAAAGAAATAATCCTCAAACCAAGAAAAGCTCTACTAGAATTTGAGGATGGGGGCAAGCCATAATTGATGAACTGATGAAAATCAATCTAGGCCTAGAGGAAGATCCCAAGCCAACCTTTATTAGCACTCAAGTCTTTGAGAAAAGCCAAGCCCAACTCAAGGTAGTGCTCGAAGAGTACATTGACTGTTTTGCATAAAGCTATAAGGAGATGTTTAGATTAGATCCTAAAGTGCAGTCCATAAATTAACCATCAATTCCAAGCTTCAACCTATCAAACAAGCATCTAGTAAGATGAAACTCGACCTATAACATAAGGTGATAGAAGAAACCAAGAAATTAATCGAAGCAGACTTCATCAAGAAAAAAAATACACAAATTGGTGGCAAGAATTATACCAGTCAAGAAGAAGAATGGTTAAATTTGCATCTATATGGACTACAAGGACTTGAATAAAGTATGTTTGAAGGAAGACTTCCCATTACCAATATGAAACTCATGATCAACAGCACGATCGACTTTGAAATATTCTCTTTCATGGATAGGTTTTTAGGATACAATCAAATTAAGATGTATCTTGATAATGAGAAGCATACGACCTTTTGAACACCAATTGACATCTACTGCTATAAGGTGATGCCTTTCAGGCTCACGAATGCTGGTGCCATTTATCAAATGGTCATGACTTAAATTTTTGATGACCTCATACACTAACTAGTAGAATGCTATATGGATGATTTAGTAGTCAAAACCAAGTCTAAAGACAGGTACATCTAAGACCTAAGAGTAATTTTTTACCACCTTAGAAAATATTACTTAAAGATTAATACTATAAAATGTGCCTTTAGGATATCATTAGGAAAGTTCCTTAGATTCGTTGTCAAACACCGAGGGATGAAAATTGATCCATCTAAGATCAAAGTCTTCTTGGATATGCCGCTGTTCAACAACTTAATGTAATTAAAGTTTTTCCACGGCTGACTCGCATATATAAGGAGATCCATTTCAAATCTCTTCAAAAAATACAAACCTTTCTCCAAACTGATGATGAAGGATACTCTATTTATTTGGGATCAAGAATGCTAGTGAGCCTTTGAAGAGATCAAACAGTATCTCCTAAAACCACAAATCCTAACAGTACCTTTACTTGATAAACTCTTGATTCCCTACATGACAGCAATGGAAGGGTCTCTGGAAGTACTTTTCACCCAGGATAATGAAGAAGATAAAGAAAATGCACTTTACTACTTGAGCAGAGTGCTACTGAGGATAGAAAGCAATTACTCTCCATTGAAAAGTATTGTCTAACACTCATATTTAAAGTCAAAAATCTCAGATATTATTTGCTTTCTCATAAATTATTTTAATATTAAAGATTGATGTTCATTTTTTCTCTGAAATAAAAATCAATGCCGATTAAAACAGAAGAGAGTTGATAAAATACAACAATTTTTTAAATAAACTTTTTAAATTTGAGAAATTGAATAAAAGTTTAAAACACAAAAAATAATCAAACGGATTGGTTCGAGGTCGCATAATAGAGTTCAAAGATCATGCTTCTACGCTGAATAGTCGATTAAATTATTGAAATGAGGTACGTCTAGGGTTTCAAATCATTTTCTACTTTTTCCTCTCAATCTAAGCTAATAAATTGTTTACCCTTGTGGATATATCACATTTCATTGGTGTTAGAATAAAATAAAAGAGAAAGAAGCTAAGAATAAAACAAATCTTAAATTTTTGTATTTGCAGTTGGAAATCAAATAAATAATTGACATTTTAAAATTAAACTAATCTCGTCTAAATTAGAGGCACATTTTCCACTTTCAACTCCTGATCGGAAAGAACAAGTTGTGCGAGAGCAAAGAGAGGGAAAAGATAAAGAAGAAGAAGAAGAAGGTGGCTGCTTGATTTATTGTCATTCACATCCACACAAACATATGCAGGTTCGATGAGTATGGATGGTATTATGAGCATTATTGCATATTCATCTCCAATGCCAGCCGGAGTTAATATGAAGAGTTTTTTTTATAAAAAAGTACTTATTTTATTATAAATTTGAGACAAATTATTTACCTTATGACTATTATTAAAAATAGAGATAATTACCTATAAACCCCTGTAATTAGTCTTAATTACCTATAATCACTCGTAATTTCCGGAATTACTCACACCCCCTCTTTTCTCAAAATATTTATCTACATCCTTCTGATTGTTATTTAATCAAAATTTTCTCAAAAAATTTTGATTTTACCCTCGATTATTTTTACAATTAAACCACTAAAAACTTATTTTTTATTATTTAACACCTCGAAATTATTTCAATTTATAGAAAAGTCCCCGAAATTCATATTTTTGCAAATAATACCCCGAAATTATTCTGATTTACAGAAAAATCCTCGAAATTATTGCAACGGTGGCGAGGGTGGCGGCGCACAGGCGGCAACGCCGGAGGCCGATGGCGGGAGCGGAGGCCGAGGCCGACGCGCTAGCACGCGGGTGTAGACAGCCTCGGCCTCGGTCTCGACACGCGGGACGGAGGTCGAGGTCGGCGCGCTGGCACATCGGCACACGGGCACAGACGGCCGAGGCTAAGGCCGTTCGCCCCCGCATGCTGGGGACGGAGGCCGAGGCTGGCGTGCCGATAGCGAGCGCAGATGGCATCGGCCTTGGCCCTCCGCACTCGCATGCCAGCATGCCGGGGCACCAACCTCGGCCTCCGTCCCCGGCACGCGGCCGCTAACGGCCTCGGCCTTGGCCGTCCGCGCCCGCGTGTCGGCGCGCCGCTGCACCCGCCTGCCGAGGCGTTGGCGCGCCGGCCTCAGCCTCCGCTCCCGTCGCCAACCTCCGGCGTCACCGCCTGCGCGCCGCCACCCTCACCGCCAGTGCAATAATTTTAGGGACTTTTCTGTAAATCGGAATACTTTCGGAATGTTATTTGCAAAAAATCGAAGTTTGGGGGTGTTAAATAATAAAAAATAAGTTTTTAGAGGTTTAATTGTAAAAATAACCAAGGGTAAAATCAAAATTTTTTGAAAAAATTTTGATTAAATAACAATTAGGAGGGTGTAGATAAATATTTTGAGAAAGGAGGGGGTGTGGATAATTCCGAAAATTACGGAAGGTTGTAGATAATTAAGGCTAATTATAGGGAGTAATAGGTAATTATCCCTTAAAAATATTCATTTTATACTATAAATTTATAAAAAAATCACCTTAATTAAAATATTTTTTAAAATATTTATTTTAATTCTATTTTACAAATTAAAATTAATAGAAAAATTCAAATTATTTGAATTTAATTTTAATATAAATAACTATTGAATTAATATAAAAAATAAGTTATTCTACTTTAGTTTTACGAAAGATCAGTTTTTGATTTTATGAAACTAGAAATTTAAAATCTAATTATGTCATACTAGTTGTCTGATAATTAGGAATTGATCATCCAAAATAAAACCGAATTAAAATAATTTAATATTTTATATTAATTTAAATAATAAGATTAAATTAAAATATAATATTTTAAAAATATTTTAATCAAAGTAGTTTTTTGTAAATTTATAATATAAGATAAGTGATTTTTTATTAATAGTGATAAAGTAAATAATTTTTTATAAATTTATAATAAAATATGTGATTATTAATTAAAAATTCTAACACAAAAGTTAAATCACTAAGAGCATGAAATGAATTTGCAGTAAGCAATAAATGGTAAGTAGTATCAGAAAGTTTCATATTTCATTTTTCAAAACAAATGATTTTGACTACTTTTTAAGAAAAATTATTGTCATATATATGCAGACCAAATGCGCGGAAGGGATTTGTGGTGTTTCTTTACAATCCCAACAGTCAAATATAAAAATTGAAACAAAAGAAATAAATGGTATGTCAAAAAAGAAACTTTTGATAATGGCATCACCTTATGACAATCCTTAAGGAAAAGTAACTTCCTCAGCTCCTCTTCTTAGGGATCACATTGATGTTCTAACTTCACAGCTTATTACTCTATATTGCGCTCTGATGATATTTCTGCAACTCATAGATCAAAAGTCTGTAGCCAACAAGCCACATCGTTGATCAGTCGCTTTCCTCCATTTTCACTGATCGTGATCGTTCATCCCCGTCGAAGATCACGCCTTCGACAGAGTTAGTTCGTTTCGATAGCCCAAACCGCCTTTTTTTTTTTATGACATATATGCAAATCTACGTTTCGAAGAACAAATTAATAAGTGACACTGTTATGCATGGATTGCATGATTGCAACATGACCTGAAGCAGTAAGCTCCCACCACTGCAAGGGTCTCCGGCAATAATCCAGCCACGATACTATTAGGGCATGTTTCTACTACTGTTCCTTCTGCAGTCGTGGACTTGCATGAGAGCAAGCGAACAAGTCATAGAGGCTATGCCATTGATTAATATCTTATCCAGATTTTTGTCAGATGTTTTGGTTTTTGTATTGTTTTAATTTTTTTTTTTTTTGCTTGGATTAAGTAATCGATAGTTTTGCTTTGAGAGCGGTGTGCTTGGAGATATGAATTTGCTAAGCAAAGCTGGGCATGTAAATGGAATCTTTGAGTGTATAGGGGTATATTTGTAATTTAATAAATTTTGCGGTGAGTACAGACGGAAAGGAAAAACCTGGAAAAGAAATGGCTACTGTTGCTGGGCTCCACGACGAGAAGCGTGAAGGCGTGGGTTTTGGGTTGAACCAACTTTGAGGAAGACAAGCAACCAAACGAAGATCCAAAAGGAAAAAGAAAATGGGTCAACCATTGCTAAAGGTTTGTACTAACTCGGTGAGGGGACATTTATGTTAAAAGAAATTGCATTCGTAACCTTTCTCGTGCGTATAAACCTCTACTTTGGATTCGGTTCGATCGTATAGTATTCGATCAGGTCCACTCAGAAGCAGAATTTCAAACTAATACAATACAACGTTATGCCACTTATTAATATCAAGCTAGTCTTTTCTAAAGCAAATCAAGGTCGACTGTCATTTCATGTGTTGCTGTCAAGTTGGACACCAACAGGACTCGAGGTTTTGGTCCCACGTTGGCAACCTTGCAAGTCAACCCAACACTCTCTGCAAGCGCAGCATGGGCATTGCACATTTAGAAGCTGATTTAATTTCAGATATAGAATGGATGAAATGACTAATTTGATCAATTTTAAAAAATTAAGTGAATTAGTAAAAATGATAAATTTTGGTATTTAAATATATTTTTAAAATAAAATTGAGAAATTATTAATTTTGTTAATTTCGGGATATGATCATTCAATTTTAAATGAGTAAAATCACCTCATTTTTTAGTTTTGTTCAGAATTATTTTTAAAAAAAATATAAATATTAAATTAATAAACCAATTAGGCATATATTGATCGTTAAAAGTATTCATAAATATTTTCATAATATCCGACAAGTTAAGCATTTTTTTAGAAAAATTGAACATTTCTTTTAAAAAATTATTCAATCAATAAAATATATTATAAAATAGAAGTAGATAATTTATAGCTATTAATGTTTTTTTAAAAATGTGCAAAAAATTAATGATTAGATGAAAAAAAATTTCATATGGTTTTAGGTACTAAATTTTTTTCTCAAAATAATGTTAACTATTGAAAGAAAATAATTATACATGTAGTAATAATAAAAATCAATAATTATTTATGAAATTGAAATACATTGCATACAGCAACTTAACTAATATATATAGATTTTGTTACAAACAATAAAGTTGGAATACATAAATAGTTAATAGAAAATTTCTACATGATAAGATAGAAATATTTTTCTTCTGCATATGTTCTTCAAAAGGATTTATAGTATATTCAATGCCTTTTATTGCTTCATAATCTTGTAAAGCTTTAGTTGCCTCATTCAAAGAATTGTAAGATTTGTAACAATTATCCGAGGATCCATTCATTTGATTGTAACAATATTGCCGGGACATATAAATACTTGGGCATTTCTCACGAAATATAACATAATAACGTATTCTATCAATAATTTGAAACCATCAATCAATCTGTGATAATAAAGTAGAACATACAAAAATCGATATACGATTGGCCTTTGAATACAATATACAATATATATACATACAGTCAGTTTTTGAAACATAACATACAACATATATGTATATAGTCATATTCTGAAACACAACATATAACATATAGGAATACAATTAGTCTCTAAAATACAACACACACTATATTGATATACGGTCCGTCTCTAAAATATAATATATAACATATAGGTACACAACCTGTCTTTGAAACACAACATACACTATATCGACATACAGTTGGCCTGTGAAACACAATATACATCATATCGGTACACATCTCTGAAAGACAACATACAATATGTAAGCACACAACCTTTGAAGAAATAATACAATATATACATATAGAACCATAATATATACAACATAAAATAAATAGTCATAGTATATAGAAAGTCGCAATATAGTCTAATCAATAATTAAGTTTCAATATTAGCATAGATAAAGTCACACCTGAGCATAATTATAATAAAATATCATATTATGACTGCTGGTCGAGGAATTCTTCTAGCTATTTAACCCTAACGTTATCGTCCATGCCTTCCACAAAAACCATGCCATTGACATCATCACAATGCAAGTTGTCAATAGACATTCTTTAAAAATGATACACTAAAATATCCTCCTCTGAATCAGTTCAGTATGGAATATAAATTTTCTTCTATAAATTCCTCGAACTTGACTTAATGATATACATAATCTCTTATACACTATCCATCAACTCTACAACCAATTCATCGTTCAACATGTTTCCCTTTCATCTTCGTACCTTGGAGCTATTATGAAAACTAGTTACTTATACTTTGCCTTTAGAGTCGGTTGTGACATTATCTCTTGGTTGAGGTGTGTATATGCTTTGCCTAGAACTACTAGGAGCATCAGGAGCATCCTCCCCAGCAATTAGTTGCTCTTTCACCTTTACATCTCTATCCGGCTCCCCACCAAAATTATCATAATATGATTTCGACATACTATCATAGTGGAATCCCTTTCACAGATAAGAAGCAACTCTTCATATAGTGAAATTGCCTTGTAGAGAAATTACTCGAAGTCTTTAACCTTTTGCAAAATTATAAGTGAGAAAATATGCAAATATGTAATATTTTAAAGGTGAGAAGTAGGTTATGTATAATAGTAAATATCACTTCACTCACACTGTTGATATACGCTTGGCCAGTGACTGTGATCATCTTATCAGTGTCATTCTTATTGGGAGAGCCGAAAGAGTGTCGAACCGGAATAATATAGTGGATCGGATACCAAACCATCCCAAAAGCTTAAGCTCATAAGATATGAGACTTTTTCACTATATATATTGAACCATATTTATCCAATATCCAATGTGAGACTAATTTATCACATCTAATATTATAACAATCTTCCCGTTCAGGTGTGATTTGACCACATTATTTTTAATACTCTCAATCAAGAATATTTTTACTTGACCAGTTCCACCGTGTAACCCATACCAGGTATTATTCTTTTGCTTTAAACTTGAAGCTCTAATACTATTTGTTGGGGGAGGCGAAAAAGTGTCGAACCGAAATAATATAATGGGCCGGACACCAAATCACATATATAATGGGCATTTTTCACTATATATATTGGATTCTATCTATCCAATATCCGATGTGGGACTAATTTATCACACCTGACATTATAACAATTTCAACCCACTCCACTATAGTCTCTCAACTTAGTTATAGTCACCGCATGCTTCTTTAAGGTCCTATAATGACCCTCGATATTGTCACTATTAAAACTATTGATGACTTGAGTGTTGATGGTGGTAGTGGCCGCAACGAACACAGGTTGTTTGAAACCCTTGTCCTATTTCTACCCAACATGAACTTGCTCTGCTAGGTATATAATAAGGAACTGTGATTCCCTCTTCAACCAAATCTTATGAGATTTATGTGCCCTTGATAGTTTCGCCCTCTCGCTTCTTTGTGCAATCTTTTGTGTCTCTATAATCGCAAGACCCAATTCTTGGCTCATTGAGTCTGTAATCGATTGGGAGTCATATTCTTCTAGTCCAAAAAACTCCATCTCTTACAAAAGCAACAAACATTTCAGCAAATAAAGACATATATAGAAGTATAACAAAAGTAATGCCAATACTTTTCAATAAAGAAGCATGAACAACTTATTAAAGAAAGTTCAGAACACATATTACATAAAAGAACAAATATTTAGATGATGAGGAAGTCTAATGACTATTGTAATCCTCACATATCTCAATAGCTATTTGCTCCCTCAACTAAATATACTTTTGGCTCTCTTTACATTGCTCTTTGAGAGTGGACCCCGTGTACAATGGCTCCTCTTTTTCTTCATCCGTATTGTCTTTGTCTTCATCCCTCGACTTCTTATTCAACAACTCATCAAAAGGATCAACCATGATGATGTAATTATGTAAGACATAACATGCCAAAATCATGTTAACCTAAGTGCTGAATAGAAGGAATGGAGTCTCGGCCAATATACTAAATTAGTTCTTAAATACCCTAAAAGCACATTCAATTGTGGACCTCAATGATGTATGTCTATAATTGAACAACTCCTACGTGTTTTGCGGTGGTTATCTAACTTGTTCCTTCATATGATACCTTACATCTCTATATGGTGCTATAAAACTGATCATTGTCGTATAGCCAGTGTCAATAAGGTAGTATTTGCCTGAAACAAACAAAATACGATGAGAACTAATACTAATCAAAGCCCAAATAAAAATTATAAATGATACCTTTTATGTGTCTCAATCCACTGGGCATCGGTCAAAATATAGCATCTTTCAAAATAACAAAGTCATTTGCGGAACCCTCCCAGCCGACCAAGACATACAGAAACCTAAGTTTGACATTAGTTGTAGCCAACACGTTTTATGTGACGCCTTCATGCCCACAGAACCATGTAACCATGTCAGCTAAAACTTTTATAGGAATATGAGTACCATCAATTAAACTAATGTAGTCCTATGCAAAGTCCAAATAAATATTAGCAACATACCTTCTATTTCTAATAAAAAAATAGAAATTTTCCAACAACATATCTTGAACCATGAAAAATAATTAGGGTCATTCAACATAATAGGATTTGTCAAGCAGACTGCTTGAGACATGAATTCATATCTAATTTCACATATATCTTACAAACACTTATTAAAATATCAACTAATTATCATGCCAAAATGCATAAACACTATCCTCATGCTCCTATTCATCGAATAAAAACTACTATAATGCATAAAAATTATAAGTTATTCCTCAATAATTACATGTCGTGTATCATGCAAAAGGTCATGGTCCCACATCATATTGGCCAAATTTAACAACACTGAGAGATTCATCCTCAGATACTCCATACAATTACTTCTTTTGTCTCATAGTATATTATCAAACATGCCACTCCTAAGCGTCTCTCTATTGACAATAGATTTAATGCTCATACGGGCTCTTTTTCATCTCATCAATAGTTGAACTATAATACACACAGCTATTATAACAGTAAAGCCACTTACTTGGATGTTTAACAACTCTAAATCTTTATTATCATCCATCTAACAATCAAATAATTATTAGAGCAATGAAACTTAACTAACGGCATTCAAAACATTATACAAAATGTGATGTGAACACATTGAATAAAAAGTTGATAAAAAATAGTGAACGAAAACCATATAACACAAATATCTCAAATAGCAATCATGTCTTTCTATGTATCTATTTGTTGGAAAAAGCTTTAGTTGGATCTCTATGTTGCAATGCATAAGAAAATAGTCGTGCACATTGGTTGGTCTCAAATTAGTCAATGATCCATGATATTTCCGAGCATAGGATCCATGTTCACAACCCTCCAAAAGGGTATGTTACATTTAAAAGTTTGATGCTAATGTCAACATGCATCGTTATCACAAAAGGCTACTCATAGGCATCAATATTTCATCATTGACCTAAATAATATAGATATAGCATTACCATCACAGATATACTGAGAGCTAATTTAATAAATATATGTAATATCACAAATAATTTCTTATAGTATATGGCATGATGTTCTTATTATAGATATCAAATCCCAAATTAGAAAATCAGTCTATTGAAGTATGCAACAATGGGACAATAATAAAGCAGTCTGTCATAACAACATCCAAGCCAGAATTGACATGAATCAATGGCCACTAAAAAGAACCGTGCACAAACATGCATCAGCCAATCATGAATCCAAAAGAAATCAAAATTGCATTATGCATCAACCAATCATGAAGAAACCTGACATCACATAGAGATATATCACCTTGTAGGGTGGTAGCATATAGTAGCAAGAGTGAGTAGAAGAGCCCGGAGCACAGAAAAGGAAAGTGGACAATCATCGGAAGGGGGGCCAAAGCTAGCAACTACGGAGGATTAACATGGACCACCACCAAACAGAGGACAGGGATGGCCTTATAGCCACCAGAAAGGGCTTAAAGCTGCCGGAAGAGGGAGATGGGCGGGGAGGGGAGGTATGGGTGAGGAGGAAAGGGGATGGAGGTGGTGGAGGGAGGGGGAGATGGGGACAGATGTGGGGTTGGCCCAAGAGG
The DNA here is from genome assembly GCA_005019695.1 of Trichopus zeylanicus subsp. travancoricus. Taxonomy (NCBI): domain Eukaryota; kingdom Viridiplantae; phylum Streptophyta; class Magnoliopsida; order Dioscoreales; family Dioscoreaceae; genus Trichopus; species Trichopus zeylanicus. The sequence goes on from RXID01014224.1 coordinate 1,437,038, forward strand.
TTTGGGCGAGTTGGAGCTAGACGTGTATGGGCGAGGAGATGCTAGAGGAGATAATTGAGAGAGAGAACTGACTCCGCCAGATTGGGATTGCATAGCTATCGAGAGTGCGTGGTCACTAGGACTACACAACCACCCCTAAAAATCACTAGCTCAGGACTGTACGACCGTCGAGAGTGCACAACAACTAGGATTGTACAGTCACCCCCAAAAATTTGTTGGATCAAGATCGCACAACCAATGGAAGTGCATTGTCGTAGGGACCACATAGATGAGCTAGAAAATCACTCGATTAGGACCGCATGGAGGCTAGGAGAAGTAGCGGGAGATCAAGCCGATCGGAGAGGACAGTTGGACAGTGACAAGAAGAAGACTTCAATAGATCACCGGAATTGGGTTTCATGTCTCAATTTTAAACTGAAATTATGAATTTAATTCAAAAATTATTTTCAAAATTATTGAAATTGTCAATTCTAGTAATTTTAAATATTAATTAGTCATCCAAACAACTGAACTGAGAGAATTACTCCAATTCATCCAATTTGAGCTATTTAAAATTAAACCACTTATAGTGTTCTTCTTGTCTCTGTAAAATGATTTTAGCGTTGGAGGGTGCGTTCGGACGATAACTTTGGTAGGTCTTTTTGTTGCTGGGTGAGATGCAGGATGTTTTTAGAAGCGAATCGATTGGCTTGACAACTAGCTCGAGCTTAGTACGTCTTTGCTTAGGCCGGACTGTCACAGTAACACTTGTATATACTTCTTGAGTGTTCTTTGCTTTTACACCAAGGACCCGTTGAGATTTTTTTATAGGAAGTAGGGTTGTATATGACTACACTTCATATAAAGCTCTTAAGCTTGGTGGATTTAATCTTTTTGGGCATTCATGCATCATGTAGAAAACACAATTTACCTTGGAATTCTTCCAGAAGAATTTTAGGTTTAGCGAATATAATCATAGTACTGTAGGTGATACTTTTTGAATGTTAGATACTACGTCCCTCTCGCCCATGCAAGCTATGCATGTGCACTAGGCCATCAGGAAGCAATGTAAGGAGCACAAGCGTGCCCTGAATGAGGTGATGGGTCCCTGGCTTAACTTTGATTTGAGCTGGCCTCTTGGAGCTTGTTATTTGGATTAGGGACAGCTAAACAATATTAGTGGGGGCAATAAGTGCCTTGCTTTGGGGTGTATGCTTAATGAATGGGTGACCCATTGGGTTAATGTTGTGATGGGGATCGATTATCTAACTATATACATCTACGCTTGCGGTTTGCTGCCCTAACTAAAGAATTTTTAGCATGGAATAAGAAGAAATGTTTTTTTTTTTTTTACTTTTTTTTTCTGTGAGCATTGAAATCTTTCATTTGTTCATATAATCCCTAGAAACTTTGTATTTGCATATAACTCCTCTTGTTTTTGTTTTTTCTATATATGAATATATTTTTCTAGGCTAAGAAGATTGCAGTAGGTAAGGAATACACTGGCATATATTGTCTAGCTCTATTAGGTTTTCAAATTAAACAAGAGAGAGAAAAATTGGAGTTGTCCCCTCTCGAACAGGCCCTGAGCAATAAAATGCATATATTATTCAAAAAATTTACACGGGAATTTTTGGAAATTACACACTCCGATCAAAATCCACTAATCCTATTAATGCTTTACTCATATGCAAACACTACGCACAATCATCACTTAAAATTCGATTATGACTCATTAGTCAAACTACCAACTAATTAATTAGATTAATTTCACAATCAGCTTAATCCAAACACGGTGTGAGAGCTCTTGTAAGATTTTTGTAAGCTTTCAGAAGCTAATGGAAGCTCAAAGGATTTTCAGAAGATTGTTCAAGAATTGTTTAGATCTCTTTTTATAACCTTAGAGCAAAAATACAATGATTGAGACTCATTCTCAGTGATTTTGTTTAAGATTGAACAACCAGATTCTTGTCCAATACATTATCCGGACTGTCACCAATGGCCAAAAATGTAGCCATAGAGATACATGTTTCAGTGTTTTTGCGAGGACCAAACAACTGTTTAGGGAACTGTAGAAGTCTTGTCCTGCACAAAAAAGTTGAAGCTTGACAGATGGTCTCTAATAACAGTTAGAAACCTAAGTGTGGAACCACATAATGCAAAGATAAATAAACTTCAGAGAATTTTCGGTGAAGATCACAACCAAGTTAATCATGATACCAACATGGTGAGTTCTGGGCAAAATTTATGAAACTCAATTCCACTGCAAGAATGTAAAAGTAAAATTATAAACCTAGTTGAGTGAGTCTTCAAGTTGTTTCAAGGCATCTATACATTAATTAGTTGTCCTTGGTACTCTTGAAATCATTTTCTCCCAAAAATAATGTCTTCAAGCTCATGTGGAGCAGGCATTGTTTTAATTTGCATGAGTAATAAAATTGGAAGCTAACACAACTTAACGAGCTTATTAAATAGTGTTTGTTCATTATCGGGTCAATGTATTCCTCCTAACACTAGAATATATGCACATATGATAAGATTAGAAATGAACATAGGCAAACATGAAGTTTATTATAAAAAAAACATGAAAACATATGTTACAATTTACAACAGAATTTTCATGGGTTACCTTATTGGTAAACAATATAAAAAATGAGAAATAATATAAACAGAAGCAATAAATAGAAAAAGACAATAGTATGTGGCACACTCAAAACCAAGTTATATCCACATGAAGAACGAGAGATCCACTATTAAACATGCTTATAAAATTTGAAATCATCTATATTTTCATCAATCAAAATCTTCACGAAGTTTCAAAAGAATCTCCAAAGAGTATCACAACTAACAATCACAAGAGACAAAGAAGCTACCTGTTGGGGGAGTTGAAAGAATGTCAAATCGGATCAATATAGTGAGTCGGATACCAAAACATCCCAAAAACTTAAGTTCATGAGAATGAACATTTTTCACTATGTATATTGGATTCTATTTATCCAATATCTGAGTGGGACTAATTCATTATACCTGACATTATAATAATCTCCCCCATCAGCTGTAATTTGACTACATCAATTTTAATACTCTTAATCAAAAACTCTTTTACACAACCGGTTTCATCGTATAACCCATACTAACAGGTTTTTATCTCATTTTTTTGATTTTTTTAAAGAAAGATTAACATACGACTCAATTCAGTCATATCATCGTGGTACTCTTAACTAATTCCACCGTGTGACCCATGCTAATGGATTTTTGTCTTAATTTTTTTTTAAAAGAGAGACTAACATGTGACTCAATTTAGTAGTATTATCACGGTAATTTCGGTCTTAAGAGTTTGCATAATTTCAAACCTGAAACTCTGATACCACTTATTGGGGGAGTCAAAAGAGTGTTGAATAAAAATAATATAGTGAGCCGGACACCAAATCATCCCAAAAGCTTAAACTCATAGGATATGAGTTTTTTTCACTATAAATATTGGACTCTATCTATCCAATATCCAATATGAGACTAATTCATCACACCTAATATTATAATAATCTTCCCTTTTAGGTGTGATTTGACCATATCAATTTTAACACTCTTAATCAAGAATTCTTATACTCGACCAGTTCCACCATGTAACCCATACTAACAGTTTTTTATCTCATTTTTTTGATTTTTTTAAAGAGAGATTAATATGCGACTCAATTCAATTGTATCATCATGGTACTCTTTTACCTAACCAATTCTACCGTGTGATCCATACTAACGGATTTTTGACTTAATTTTTTATTCTTTTTTAAAGAGAGATTAACATGCGACTCAATTTAGTCACATCATCATGATAAGTTTGGTCTTAAGAGTTTATACAGATTCAAACTTGAAGCTCTAATATCACTTGTTGGAGGAGTCGAAAAAGTATCAAATTAGATCAATATAGTGGATCGGACACCAAACAATCCCAAAAGTTTAAGCTGATGGGATATGTATCTTTTTCACTATATATATTGAATTCTATCTATCCAATATTTGATGTGGGATTGATTCATCACACCTGACATTATAACACTGCCTCCAAGAAGTACTAGAGAGACATGTACCCGAAAGTGTGCTTATCTCTCTCTTTCCTCTTTTTTTGTCCCTCTCTCTCCTTTTCTCTTCTCTATTCCTCTTTCTTTATTTTTCTATACCTTATTTTGTTGAGTCCAAATTCTACTCTGACTATTACTACTAACATAAATTCTATTCTTGTTGAGTTCAAATTCTACTAACATAAACTTTGATTCCAAGTTCGACTCAACCTTTAAGGCCAAATTCAAAATATTCAAACTAAACAATCATGACATTAGCTTAAACTCATGTGCATAACCATGATGAAACTTTACCCTCATCTCTAATCAAGCCCCCTCTCCATGGGGTACCATCTCGCTCAACTAATCACAAGTCACGAACTAAAGCCCACCTTGAATACACTCTTCATGTCTATATTCTATATCTTTGGAAGCTCTTTAGAAAGATTATATGACTTTTGTCATGGTAAAATGTGAAATTGGAAGTTTCCACACCTCCCAATACTATATTAGAATATTATGCTTCTTTCTTGTTATTGTAGTCGTTGGAACTCCACCTTCAATGATATTCTATATAAGGAGATAAACATTATTACACTTCTCTCCTTTCATCAAGATCATGATATCACATGCCAACTTCATGACGCCATCTAGGGTTGTGAATTTAACTTGAAGCTTGCAAGCAGATCAAGCTTGACTTGGTTAGAACTCGAGCTCAATTCAATCATTTACAAATTGAGCTATGCTTGATCCTAATTTGAGAGCTCAATTTGTTAACAAGCTGAGCTCAAGTTAGTACTAGATTACTTTGTTTCAGTTTGAGAACTCAACAAATATGTGAATATGAGGCCATCCAATGGTTTGCAACAAGCCAATTGATAAAAATTTTGATCTTGAGACAACTTAAAACATAAAAAGATATCTATTTCAGCTTGATGGTTCCACAACTTTGACAACTAGGGTTTCTCCAAGATTCATTGTGTGATTGGTGACTCAACGCCGAGCTCATTTGATCCAACCTTTGCCTCAAAATTGATTACATGAGCGTCCAACATTTCATCTCATGCTCCTCTAATGCCTCTCCAACCCGGCACTTCGATCTCTTCTGTAGAGTCTCATCTACCTCAGTAATTAAGCTCCACCTCTCGACCTCATGCTTCACCTTTGCTCCATGCTTCTTCGTCGCCCCAAGCTGGGTTAGCTCGCTCAAGCTTAGCTCATATACACCCCTAACTCCATCTATTAATGAGTAACTACAACCATTTGAGATCAAGGAAATAGCCTGGATCACTAGCCAAGGCCCCTAAATGATCATTTAGTGATAAAGGAGGTAGGGGTGTATAGACAACCAGGAGATTTTCCCAGAAGCAACCATCCTTGAAAGAGTGCATAATAGCTCACTAATTGAGCACTCTTGCACCCAAGATGAACAGGGCTAAGTGAGCTATCAAAGAAGTGGAATGTAAAAAGGCATTAATAGGGCAGCGTTCCACCTTAGGGAGAAGCACCTGAGCAAGCATGTGTGGATGGGGCAAACACATGAAGTGCCATTAAATTCAAGCATTTGGATTTTGATCCTTTTTATACTAATGATCTCATAATTTGAATCATCACCCAACCAAATAGCACCTTCCTTTTTATCCATGTAAAATGGAAGCCAACACTTCCTAAAGCACAAATGGTAAGAATTATTTGAATCTTAAAACCACTCACTTGAAGTGTCAATGTCACAAAAATCATAAGTATGTATCCTCTTAAACTAATCTTAGAAGTGTGCCCTATTATATTGTTGCATGCGAAGACTCCATCTAATCACTTTTGACACTCTAGATAATATCATCTAATTTGATGATACTTCCTATAGAAGTAATATTTTACCTTCAATTTCATTTTGATTGGGACCACCATCTGCCTTCTTTACATTTCCTTTCTTTCATGAGTCACTAACCTTTTATCAACCTTAATGATGATTTTAGATTTTCTTTTTCTCTAGTTAACAAGGGTTCAAGTTGTTAGCTTCTTTATTTTTGAGGGTCTCTTTTTGTAACCATATGATTAAACAAAGAATGAAATGATATCTAGAGAATCAATACTTTGTTATCATCTTCAAACTTCATATCAATTTTCAATAGATTGTTAACAATTTTGTTGAAGGTCTTAAGATAACATAATCAATTATACTTTTTCTTATGCATAATCTATACAACTATTATTTCAAGTAGGACTTGTTTATGAGACTTTTCAAAATTTGCAATTTCTCAAGTTGTAGTGAGACATCCATTAATTTCTCATCATTAATGATATTATATAACATCTCATCAATTTAGCATAAAATAATTGAATTTAATGTCTTTTGATTGACTATCTCCAAATCTTTATTTCTTATCTTTCTATGATTTCCTTTTATTGCTTTCTAACACTTTGTGGAGATTTGATGAATAGGAAGCACCTTTATTTTTTTCCATTATAATGCAAAATTTATTTTGCTATTAAATTTCTCCGCCTTAAATGAGGACCTCACCATCTTAGTCAATTGTTTCTTGACTTTGATACAACTTGTTGTGATTTGCAACAAAAATTTCATAATATAGATCTACAAAAATTTCAAAAAAATTCATAATACAAGTGATTTCACAAAAATTTCAATTGATAGTGGTTTGCCGATGTTATTTTATTTTTTAAATACAATTATAGTGCATAAGATTTCCTGCTAATAATGACATAATAGGTAATTTTTATAAATTCGTCATAATACAAGTGGTTATTTATTAAATTTTTTTTATTTTTTTATTTTCTTGGGAGAAAACTCACGTTTGAATGGCATTAGGCGAGGATTAGGGCCAAAATCCTATACTCCTTGAATTCTACCATGTTGGAGTCTTGAAATATATGATATCTTCTTTGAGAGTTAATGTCCTTTTGATTGTATTGAGAATAAAAATGATTAAAATAAAATAGCTTTCAATATAAGAACATATAATTTTACATATAACGTCTTGTTATTTAAATACTGATATGTGCCCATTTTAAAATTTTTGAAAAGTCCGCGAGTTAAATTCTCTCTTTTCTAAAGTAGACTCTTTTGATTATTGTGTAACATGTAGTATTTATATTTTAGGATTTTTATTTTAATACTGCATGAAACTTCTAAAATTATATATATATATATATATATATAGTAATTACTCATATACTCCTCAAATTTCCAAAAAATTATGTAGAAATCTTATGCTTTGTTCCCAAAATTACAATCAAAAAGGCGGATGAACTACATTTGAAAAGACAAAGTTGACCATTTAAAGCAAAACACTCAAATTAAAATCCAATTTTTCAAATTCACTCAATTAAGTATAAATCCAAAGCCGGGATCATACTCAATCATTCAATAACACAAACATGTCACATTCAATCGTAAGTAATTATAAATTAAAAAAAAAAAGATAGAGAACTTTATATCAACTTCTTACCTATGAGTGCTATTTTTTTTAGGTAAAGCTAAGCTCATCACTTTGTTTGGATAGAGTCAAATTCATACAAGTTATCTTACAAACTACAAGCACCGCTCTACAAGAGTCGCACTCTTTCAACATCTCCTAATACACTAGAAGATTTTAGAATGAAAAGAAGAAATACATGAAAAACCGTAACATAACTTGTCTCTCAAGATCAAAGGCTACGAACACGAATAGCTAAGATTTAAAAGCTGAAGCACTTAGAATAATATTTGAGAGACTTGGAGGGTAGATAAGGCTAAAAACTCTTAGAAAGGATGTGACAGATCGCTTAGAAAAGTGTGTCCTATTTACAACCTTGAGAGAAAATTTCTGTTGTAAAAGATTTTCTTGACAAAAATCAATTAATTTCTAAAGATTGGCTATTTGATGTTTTTGATATTATTGAAATAAGCAAATATCTAAAACACATGAAAAGCTTTCACTTTAAATATTTTTAAAAAACCATTTGACTTGTGGTAATTTTATGAAAAATTACTTATATTATCACTATTAATAAAAAAATCACTCATTTTATATTTTAAATTTATAAAAAATATCTCTATTTAAATATTTAAATAATATTATATTTTAATTCAATTTTATTGATTAAATTAATGTAAAAAATCAAATTATTCCACTAGTTTTTTATTCAAAGAGTTGATCAACAATCACTAAACAATCGGTTTGAGAAATTATATTTTGAATTCTCAGTTTTATAATACCAGACAGTGGGTTTTTCGTAGAAATTGGAATAAGACAGGCAATTTTTTTATATTAACTTAGTCCTAACCAAAACTAAATGAAGACAATTTATTTTTTATCTTATTTTAATTAATAAAATTAAATTAACAATATAATATTTTTTAAAATTTTAATTAAAGTAATTATTTTATAAATTTATAATATAAGTCGAGTGACTTTTGCTAAAAATTATAAGATAGGAAATTTTTTGTAAATTCGTTATAAAATGAATGATTTTTTGCTAAAAATTCTTCAAGTTATTATATTTACATAGAATTGGGAAAAAAGAATGTAGAAGGCGAGTAAAGATAGGAAAATAACAAAAATTATGAAATAGAGGAAAAATTGCTTCTTCAATCATTTAGGCTAAGGTGACTCAAGTTTAATCATAGGATTTGAATAGCAATGTCCACTATCTTTAGGTGGAGGGTTAAATATTATGAAAAATTTTGTGTTTTATAGTGAATTTAAGAAAACAATTTTTTTATTGTTAATAAAAAAATAACTCTTTTATAATATAAATTTATAGAAAAATACCTCAATTAAAATATTAAAAAATTATTTTTATTTTATTTTATTAATTAAATTAATATAAAAAAATCATTCGTTTTGTACTATAAATTTTATTTCAAATAGTCAGTCTGACAAAATTAAATTTTATTTTTTTCATTTTATAATATTAGACAACCGATTCTTCATAAAAATTAAAATAAAATGAGTAAATATTTTATACTAATTTAATAATTATATGAATTAAAATTAAATAAGGATATTTTGATCATTTTTATTAATTTAATTATCAAATTAAATTAATAAAATATTTTTAAATATTTTAATTGTAGTGATTTTTTATAAATTTATAGTATAAAACGAATGATTTTTCAATAACAATAAAATAGGTGATTTTTTATAAATTTGATATAATATAAGTATTTTTTTAAAAAAAAACTTTATCATAAATTACAAGTACAACAATTTTAATATTTTATAAGAGTTATATGTGAAAATACTTTGACCGAAAAAAGAAAGACAATCATCAGTTACTTTGAAGCACGTGATTGAGAAAAATAATCACGAGTTATTATACAGCATAAATTGTGATTAATCTTTTTTTTATCCCAATTCCAGCGTGGCCAACGCGAGCTTTTTTTCAAGGTCTTTACCTAGAAATTATAATTTAATGGCATAAATTAATCAGAATTTTTCTAGCCTTTCAAAAATTAACTCAGCTTCCCTCCCTTTCTTCCTTCCAGTTGTATCTGTATACATATACCTTGCCAAGCCCAACAAAAACCCGCAGCATTCTCTTCTCCACCATTGCGAACTACTATCAAAGCACACACACCATGTGCCAACCTACATTCAAACACAAACATAACCAAGAAGAAGAAGAAGAAGTAGAAGAAGACGCCGCCACCATACACACTTCATTCCTCCACAAGCCCCCGGCCATCGCCCTCCTTTCCCTGGCCTTTGCCGAGGCCCGGGCAGTCCTGCAGCTCGCCCTTCCCGTCACCCTTGCTGGACTTCTCCTCTACTTCCGCTCCCTACTCTCCATGCTCTTCTTAGGCCGCCTCGGGCCCCACCCCCTCGCCGGCGGTGCCCTCGCCATTGCCTTCGCTAACATCACCGGCTATTCCGTCCTCTCTGGCCTTGCTTCCGCCCTTGATCCCCTCTGCTCCCAGGCCTTCGGGGCTGCCAACTTTCCCCTCCTCGTCCATTCCCTCCAACAATCTGTCCTCCTCCTACTCGCTGCCTCCCTTCCCATCTCCCTCCTCTGGCTCTCCATGCGCCGCCTTCTCCTCCTTGCCGGCCAGGACCCTGCCGTCGCCATCATCGCCCACCACTACATCCTTTTCTCCCTCCCCGACCTCGTCCTCCACTCCCTCCTCCTCCCCCTCCGCATTTTTCTCCGCTCCCAGTCTATCATTACTCCGCTCACCTTATCCTCCGCCATTGCGCTTGTCCTCCACCTGCCCTTCAACTACCTCTTTGTCTCACTCCTCCGCCTCAGCGTCAAGGGTGTCGCTCTTGCCGGAGTCTGCACCAACGTCACTCTCCTAATCTTTCTCCTCTCTTATGTTTTCTTCTCTGGCATCCACGCCCGCACTGGAGCTCTCAAGCCTTCTGTTGAGTGCTTCAAAAGATGGCAGCCTCTTCTGAGCCTAGCCGTTCCTTGCTGTGTCTCTGTCTGCCTCGAATGGTGGTGGTACGAGCTTATGCTGCTCCTCTGCGGCTTCCTCCGGCGCCCATCTGCGGCCATCGCCGCCATGGGGATTCTCATACAGACAACGTCGCTGATCTATATATTTCCCTCTTCCCTCAGCTACGCCGTCTCCACCCGCGTTGGCAACGCACTCGGTGCCAACCGTCCCGACCGTGCCCGCTGCGCTGCCACCATCGGACTCCTTTTCGGTTTCGCTCTGGGCTTTGCGGCAGTCATCTTCGCTTGCAGCGTCCGGAATATCTGGGCAGGTATGTTTACGGATGATGCGACGATTACAGCCCTGGCAACGGCGGCGCTGCCAGTGCTTGGAGCGTGCGAGCTCGGAAACTGCCCGCAGACAGCCGGGTGCGGTGTGCTGCGGGGCAGTGCCAGGCCACGTGCTGCTGCAAGCATCAATATTTGCTCATTCTATGTATTGGGGGCCCCGGCGGCGGCAGGGCTCGCCTTTTGGGGCGCAATGGGATTTACAGGGCTGTGGTTGGGGTTGTTGGTCGCACAAGCATCGTGCCTTGTGCATGTGCTATTTGTGATACGGCGGACTAACTGGGCTCGGCAGGCTGAGCGAGCGCAGCGGCTTGCTGGAGTGACAGGCGAAGGGGTTCTTCCCGTTGTTGGTGTGCCGGAGATCGAGAGGAAAGGATGCAATCGGGAATCCGGATTGGTTTTGGGCGTAGAGATTCAGCAGCAAGTCAGCTGATAGGCCACGGGTGTTAGATTGTACATGTTTTTGCATTTCAAGGGATTTCTTTTCAAACTTTAAAAAATTATCAAAACCCTCTTAAGAGTTTCTTGAGTTTACAAAAAATTCCTTTCATGAGTCCATTAAGGAATTATTTGGATGGGTTCCAGAACTCTAAAATTGGAGAAATTTGAGAAATTAAAAGTCTAATTTCCTAATTCCAGTATTTGGTTTGATTTCAAAAATCAGAATTAAAGAAATTGGACAATTCCTCTCTTCTTCCAATTCCGGAAATAAATTTCGAAAATCTTTTCAGGAATCCACCCAATTCCTGGGAATGGGGTGGTTCCACTAATCAATTTTTCCACAGATTCCTAGCGAAGGAGTCTGTTTCCTCCTTTCTTCAATGGCTCGAGCAGCTCCATCCCGATCTCACCAGCCATCTCTCATCCATGATCTCGGTGAACTCGTCCATTGAAGTAGCCGGCGTTGGAGCCGAAGCAGAGGTCGGTGGCTAAGCAGCAGCACCAGTGGTGGTTTCCGTACCCCATGGAATAGGGAACAACATCCCGTCACTGCCGGCGTCGAGGCTTCGACACTCGCTGGCAACCTCTCATAGAAAAGCTCGCCGCTTTTTGCTCCCTCGAGCACCGCCAACGACCCCTGCTTGTTGAGAAACGACAGCTAGTCTTGGAGCTAAAACTCATCAATCAAATCCCTTGCTCCTCCAGCCTCGCCGTAAAAGTTCGCCAGAATCTAAATCTCCTCCGGGTTATGAACCTTGTCTACAGAGGCGGAGCGAGAGAAAGGTGATGCCTATAGTGGCACCCAAGAAGTCGAGCTCAAGGCAAGCGGCGGAGGAGGAGCAGAGAGCAATGTTGGCTCGAAGTTCGGGCGAGAAAGCGGGACAAGGCCGAGGTCCTTCTAGGCCTTGACGACAATGGAGTGAAGCAGCACCTCCGAGCTGAAGGCCAGTCGAATCATCTCCTTCTCGCCGTGGTCCTGGATGAGGGTCAAACCAATTCATCAATTCCATTTGTCAACCAAACAACGGAATTTTAAAATTTATGAATTGACCAAATTCCAATTTCATTCAAAAAATACTCATCCAAACACTGAAATTATCTAATTCTTTCAATTCTTTCGATTCCTCAGAATCACTCAATTCTCTTGATTTCATAATTCCAAATTCAGAATCAATCCAAACGACCCCTAAATGTGAAAACAGTTACGTTTTCAAAGGACGTTTAAAAGGAGATACAACATGATCCCTTTTTTTAATATTTAAAATATAAATAAATATATATATTGTAAAAATAATTAGTAATGAATTATAACTTAGTTGGTTAATATTTTCATTTTTCAAAAAAAATCTAGATTTGAATATTAGCAAAAAAAATTTATTTTTTTAAAAAATTTAAAAATTCTAAATATCTTTAAAAAATCCGAATAAAGTAAATAAAAAAAGAAAATAATGTTTGTATTTGGACACGTAACAAAATTTTTAATTTTTTCCTTAAAAATAAAAAAACTTTTATAAATATATAATGTTCATATTTAAATTAATTTATGAATATTATGCATATCTATATTTGAGATATGAGAAATCTGCATTATCATTTAAAATATGCTAAAAAAGAAAAAAAGATCGTTGAGGCAAGGGGTTACACTCAGTGATTCCATCTGATGCTCAAGTTAGTAAAATAATTTAATAAAAATACAAAAAATATTTTTTTGAGCAATTAGGATTTACCATTAAAGCCTTATTTTAAACAAGATTCAAATCAATAATCTCTCACATAGAAAAAATTGGTATAACCACCAAACCAATACTTGAGATGTAAATATGAAAAATAATTTGAAATATACTGATGCATACTTGTATACTCCTAACTTACCAACACCATTCATGTGATTGGAATAAGCCTTTAGAACACCAAGTTGACTTACAAATTGCCGCCGAAGTACACAATCTCCTAATTTCATGGGTAAAGGAGGTAGAGTCAATTAGGTCTGCCCCCATATAGTTCGACAAGGCCTATTTGTTGCAGCATGCTCTATTTATGGATCAGCCAACTAGTATATAGCTTGATCCTTGTGTTAATTTTTCTTACCAAGTATTAGCTCGGTCTAATGCTTAGTCGGTTATTTCAGGCCTTGATCAGATCTTATTCATGAATGATATTCCAAAGAAGAGAGTGGGTGCTCTTGCCCAACCCACGAGGAGGAAGAATCCCTCCAAGGTGAATGTCCCTCTTGCCCCTGCCATGGCTGCCCTAAGCCACAGGGAGAGGAAAAAGAAATGTGAGGGTGAGAGGAGCCACTAGAGCATGGGTGAGAGGAGCCACTAGAGCATGGGCGAGGATAAGAGGAAAAGGCTGGTGATGTCCATCCCCTTTGGTACTTCGGCTTGGATTACAACTATTGAGGACCCTGTCTGAAGCACCCCAACACCATCCCCTTTGGTATCTTTGACCCTCTTCTTTTTTTTCTTTCTTACTAACTTTTTTTAAATTAATGTCTAACTTTTGAATCTATTGCAAGAAATGGAATACTTTTATTTTGCAAGGCGCATATTTTATGAGGCCAAGAAGCAATTGGTGTCCTACAAGTCAAAGTACACCCTATTGAGGAAGAATGGAACCTCCTTCACTCCCAACTTATGTCTCTCCAGCTTGACATAGAATAGAAGAAGAAGGTGGCAAATGATGGGAAGAAGATCCTCCAGGTCGACTGCAACTTGGTCTTAGAGAGGATGGAGAAGCTCAAGGCTCAGTAGGAGCACAAGTTGAAGAAGGAGAAGGAGGAGGTGGAGGCTCACTACCTTCAAAACCTAGAGTTTGTCTAATTATTGAGATAGGCAAAGGCAAATATCATGGTTGACTTTAAGGTCAATGAGGAGGACCTTCGTGACTGAGGGTAGCTCTTCGCTAACTCCTTTGAAGAGGGCTACTTTGTTGTCGAGACATAGTTAAACATATGCATTGGGCCCCAAACTTTAACCCCGAGGACTTTTGAATCGAGCTCTACAATGAGGCTCAGATCTTTCATCTCAAGTGAGAGTACAAAGAACTAATTCCGAAGGATCCTACCCCTTGTGAGGAGGAGGAGGCTTGACAAAATCTCGGTATGGATGAAACTAAGGCCCCAACACTAGAGAGCCAAATTTGGTAATAGAAATACAATTTTCTTTTCTTCATGTAAGCTTTTTCCTTATTGCAAGCATTTTGTTTGCCAAGTTTCGGCTAGAAACTATAATTCACCAACTTTCATTGAAAAATTTTTCTTACTTTTCATACAAGTTTTAACTCTGAATGGTAGTTTGTTTGATTGATTGGGAATCAACTATGGTAATAATCTAACGAGCCTTTGTTCAGCTCTCAATTAAACTAATCCAAAATTTATCCAAAAAATCAATCTAACGTATAGTCCAAACTGAAACTAACTTTATCCCAAATCAAATAACTCAAAATCCCCGACTTTAATAATTCAGAATCAATCCCCAACTATTTAAATAACTCAAAATCAATCACCAAACTATTTAGCTAAATAACTCAGAATCGAAAATGATTTCACTCATATTGCTTAATTAAGTAATTCAAAATCAAGGAATGTCCTAATCCTAGGAAGTTTTCAGCAAGTTCTAACTTGGATCAATAATCTCTTAAAGTTAAAAACATGACTTCAAGATTTTCTATAATCTCCAAATAATTAACTCGCGATAAGAAACTTATTCAATACATAACCAATTTTTTGAGATGAGTTACATTCATTGTGATAAGCTCCCCAATAGGGTTTGTTAAATTCCCACAAAGATATCTATGCCTTGCTTAGGTTGCTAACCTAGATTTGAGGTCTTCTATGCTAGACTTATGAGTCAAGGCCTTCTGTGGTTGAAGAGCCAAAGACTGATTAAAGGACTAAGGTCTTTTGTGCTACTAATGAGCTAAAGATGGATAAAGAACTAAAGGCAGCTAAAGAGCAAAAGGTGCTTGAAGAGCCAAGAGCGGGTAAAGAGCTAGGGCTGGTTGAAGAGCCAAGGGTGGCTGAAGAGCTAAAGATGGATAAAAAGCCTAGGGTAGCTAAAGAGCCAAAGATGACTAAAAAGGTAAGGCTAGTTGAAGAGCCAAGAGCAGCTGAAGAATGAATATTATGCCTTGGCTGGATGCTTGGACCCAAAGCTAATGGCTTGTGACTTCCCTCCAAACTAATTTTTTGCCTTGCTATTAACAAACTTTCAAGTAGATAAAAGAGTCATAATTTTCATTTAAATATAAAATCTTATGAGGTGTGAAGCTACAATCAATTGCTCCAGATAGCTAAAGACCTCATGAAGTAATATTAAAAATAACAAATGAAAACCAAGTGGATTTGAATGTGCAATCATGGATTGTGAGAACATGATTTTCAACAAGCACAATCTCTTGTTGTTAATTATCCTGACAATTATTATAAACCTCCTAAATTGAGAAACTTAGTAATAAAATAGAGACAAAGAAAAAAGTATAATTTGATTAATTTTAAAAAAAATATATGACTTAAGTAAGAGTATACACTAACTTTATAATTTAATAAATTTGAATTCATAATCATAAATAATATAACATAAGAAAGGGGATGGAAAATACTTGATGCTCACCGCTGCCTGCTCTCGTGCACTTGATTAAGTAAAACTTGACTTAGATGGATGATTAGTTTGATTCTTAGCGAATGCTGACAACTTGCTTGATTTCAAAATATGGATAAGTTCTTTAACTTGTGTTCGTTTGCCCATTAAGATTTAAAATATCATCAACAGTTTTTTGCTTATTGTCAGTTGATTTCTTTTGATCTTTAATTTAAGAGAATGATTAGCGGACTTAGCTTATGATTATCGTCCTTAATTTGATAATCGATGATCTCTTAACTTATTGTCAATTACATTAGAAGCATCATCGACATATTTAAGCTTATGCCAATTGAGCTAGAAGAATGGATGATAACTTTATGCTTATTGTCGATTAACTTTTTTTTAGTATGCACTTGGCTAATTGACTAAGCGAGTTCAAGTCTGACTTTAGTTTGGTTTGAAATAGTTAACGACCTTGATTTATGCTAACTATTTCTGATTTAATAATTGATGGTCTCTTTGGCTTATTATCGATTAAGTTTGAAGTATGACCAATGACTTTTATATTTGTGTTGGCTAATCTTAAAGTGTGGCTAACAGCTTTATGCTTGCTATCAATTAACTCCTTTCGAGCATGATATTTGACCGACTGATTAAGCTAGTTTAAGTCTATCTTAGTTCGATTTAATTTGAGAAAATAATTAGCAATCTTGGATTATGCTGATCATCCTCAATTTGATAATCAACAGCTTCCTTAGCTTGTGTCGACTAGGTTTTGAGGTATTATTGATAACTTTGAGCTTATTATTGACTACCCTAATTGATTTAAATTTGACTTGACCCAAACTTAATTTTAGTTCAAGTCTAATTTGATTCAATTCGATGTTCAAAACTTGATTTCGATCAAATCTAATTTGATTCAATTCAATATTTAGAACTTAATTTCGATCAAGTCTAGTTTGATTCAATTCAATGTTAGAACTTGATTTTCATCAAGTCTAATTTGATTCAATTCGATATTTAGAACTTGATTTTGACCAAGTCTGATTTGATTCAGTTCAATTTTTAGAACTTAATTTTGATCAAGCCTAATTTAATTTAATTTCGCTAGGTTCAACCTTATGTTGTACTCTTATTAGTTCTTGATGGATTTTGAATGGATCTTAGATCAAACTGTAATTGAGTTCTTATTGGATCCTTAATAGATCTCAAATCCAACTTTGATGGATTCTTATTGGATCTTTAATGGATCTTGTCCAAGTTTGGGTTCGATCCCTTATTATGTTTAGGTTTGATTCCTTAATGGATTTGGATTTGACCCATATTGGACCCTTATTGGGTGTGGGTTCAAACTATATTGGATTCACATTTAAACCATATTGGACCCTTAATGGGTTTAGGTTGGAAGCATGTTGGACCCTTATTGGGTTTGGTTCGAATTGTTCTAAACCCATATTGGGTTTGGGTTTGAGCCATGTTAGAAACAAATTGTGTTTGAGTTCTAATCCTGTTAGTTTGGGTTTGACCCATCATGATTCAGATCCAAGTTCAACCTAATTTTAGTTTAAGTTTGACCTAATTCTAATTCAGGTTCGACCTACTTCTAATTCAGGTTCAACCTAGTCCTAGTTTAGATTCGACCTAGGTTTTGGTTCAAGTTTGACCTAATTTTAGTTTAGATTCAATCTGATTTAATATTAATTTGAACTTAACTTAATCTAATTAGGGTTTAGTTGGAATATGGTTTGATATAATTAGGGCATGGTTCGAACTTGATTCAACTCAATTAGGATTTGACTCAAAATTGGTTTGACCTAATTAAGGTTCTATTCAAACTTAGTGCGACACAGTTAAGGTATGATTCAAACTCAATTTGAATGTGATTCGTCCTAATTAAGATTTAGTTTAAAGTTAGTGTAACCCAATTATGGTTTAGTTTGAACTTAAGTTAAATAAATTAGGGTTGGTTTGAGCCTATTTAACCCAATTAGAATTTAAGTCAAACTTGACTTAATCCAATTAGGATTTGATTTGAATTTAGCTCGATTTCAGGTGGATCTAATTTGAACCCTATTAGGATTGGGTTTGGACCAGATTTAATTTAGACTGACCTAATCAAGACCAAATTGGGTTTGGGTCTGATCCAATTTGACTCAGGTTGACCCAATTTAAATCTGAGTATGGTTGGATTTGAATCAATTTTAATTTGAATTGACCTAATCAAGATCAGATTAGGCATGTCTGATCCAATTTGACTCATATTGACCCAATTTGAACTTGACTAGGGTTGAATCTGAACTGACTTTAATTTGGGTAGATCTAATTTGGATTCTAATATACTTTAATTTTATTTTTAGTCCATTTATTTGATTAATTTAGGTGCATTTGGTGGTCCGTTCGAGTCAAACTAGTTTATCTTAATCAGTTTAGCTAAATTGACTCAGTTTTAATTTAATTAAATCAATTATTTTAATCAATTTATGTTAGTCAATTTGATTAATTAATTAAAGAGCCCTCATGTTGTCCATTTATTAGAATGGCCTAGGGTTAGTCAGTGGATTAATCTTGAGCCAATTTGACTTTCAGGCGAGTATATATGATGGTTTTTTGGTTGATTTGACTTTCAAGTGAACACGCAAGCTGGCTTTGAATCTATTTGACTTTTAGGACATCCCATGAATTGGTCTTAAGTTAGCCCAGGTGCCGAAGACCAGGGACTCACTAGCAATGCAGGAAAACGCTCTGAAGGAAAAAGAGAAGATGTTGGGCGATGCCAAGAAAGAGATCGATGATCTCTCGGTCGAGGTGGCCAGGCTTCGATCCAAGGTTGACAACAACGAGATCGGCTGCGGGCGGCTAAACGTCCCGTCAATCTCTGGACCTCCTTGACGTTCCTTTTTGATTTTTAGGTAAGTCAACAAGATGATGTTTAGTTGGTTTGACTTTTAGGAGAGCTCACAAGTTAACCTTTTATCGATTTAACTTTGGGTGAGTTTGCAAGTTGGCTTTTAATCAATTTGTCTTTCAAACAAGCTCACAAGCTGATTTTTAGTCAATTTAACTTTCAGGTGAGTCTACAAGTTAGACTTATGAGTTCACACACAAACTGATTCTAAGTCGAGTTGACTTTTGAATAAATCTGTAGGCTAACTCTAAGAAGGTAGAGACGGATCAAAACAAGAAGAATTTTTTTCCTCTTTTTGTTGGTTTTTTTCTTTTTACTGCAACCCCTTTTTTAACCACAACTTCTTCTTTTTTACCTCCATTTTTTTATTCCTCTGACAACTAGTAGCAAGAAACACTTTTTTTATTCTTTTTATTTTTTTTCTCTTTCCTATTTTTCCTTCTCCCCCCTCACATCTTCTTCCTCACTGAATCTTCTTTCTCTTTATTCTTCTTCAAACTTCATCTCCTTTCTTTCTCTTTATTCTTCTTCAAACTTCATCTCCTTCCTCTTTTGTTTTTACCCATAGCCTCCCTCCTATTTGTTGATTTTCTTCTCTCAGCTCAACATTGTGCTAGCTGGCTCAGACAAAATGAATAGCTCCTGGTAGGGTGTCTACTCGAGAAACCTAGATGGATTGACCCTTGACAAGAGGGAAGAGATGATGTCAGATGCATTAAGCTCCTTGTCTCTATCATCGTCCTCTAATTTTAGCATTTTGCAATCAAGATTAATGTCGAATCACATGAATTTGGTAGCTTCATCATTGGTGAGGCCCTTTTTAAAGTAGGGATCATGAAGGATCTCATCAATAGTGATTTGTGTTTTTAGGTTGGCATCGAGGAGGCAGACAAGCAATTTTTAGAGTTCCAGTGACGTCCACCAATAGCAGTGGTACTCACCGTGGTAGAGATTCATGAGGTTGGAATCATTGAAGGGGAGATACTTGGTGGTGTGGATTAAAGAATGGAGGGTGGCGAAGTATGTTTCAGAGGAGGCATTTGGTGGTGGCTGTAGCCATCAACAATGATGTAGGGACCCAAGTTTGGGTCTCTTGGCGATGAATTCCTTCTTAGCTTGAATGTTCACTTCATTCACCTCAGGGTTATAGCTTTTGACTCAAGATGAAGTAAGACCAATCTCCATAGGTATGACCACTTCAATTCTGTAGGTGAGTATAACTCACTAGTCATCATCCATAGGGTAGTTTAGTAGGACCATAAGTCATACAGTAATTTCTCAACCAATGCACCTTTGCCATCTTGAGGCACTTTTTTAATTCTAAAAGTAGAGTTTGATTTATTACCTCAGCCAAGTTATTAGACTAAGGATACACCACCAAGTTAAATTTTTGCTTGATGTGGAGGTTGCTATAATACTCCTTAAATTTCAAGTTGTCAAACTACTTTCCATATCTGTGATTAGCATCCATGGTAGCCTAAATTGAGAGATAATATTTTACTAGAGGAACTCCTAGATCTTCTTCTAGGTAATTATGGCAAGGGGTTCGACTTCTTTCCACTTAGTGAATTACTTAATTGCTACTAAAAAAACTTCATTCACCTTGAGACCAATGGAAATAGACCCAAAATGTTTATCTCCCATTGGTTGAACGATCAAATAGCTTATGTTTATTGGAGTCAAATTGTCAGGTTGTGATATATTTGTTGCACTAAATATCGATGTCTACCGTAATTCACGATGTAGAAGAAGAAAAGAAAAGAAGAAAAATAACACACAAGATATTTATGTGATTTGACTTATGACCTACTCTATGAGCAAAGGTGATCTGGAGGATATCATATTGATGAGAAAGGAAAAGGAGATTATAATGATGGAGAAGAAACTGCAATATTACCAATTCTCACAAGAGATTAAGTAGCTTAGCCGTCACAAGATATTTTGAGAGTTTTGAGCTATGTTCCTCTATTTCATTCGACTAAAATCCTTAAATGAATAGGGTATTTATAGATGTGGCCTAACTAAGTTTTAGTAAAAGTAGGAGACTAACTCAAATAAAAATTTTACTAATCCAAATCTTCTACTAGAAGATAAATTCAGAAAAGATTAGACTCACTAAATTATTTCCTAATATGAATTCTAATTTAATTAGGACTCTACGAAAAATCTGGATTCAAAACACAGCTAAGTCAACAATCTTCATCTTGGCTCAAATTCTCTTTTTCTTTGAATTTGAATCTTCAATAGATGCCTTCGTCATTACCTCATAGGGTAAGATCAACAACTTTGAATATTGATCAAGTCCAAACAGAGCTTGAACTTATCAATAGGAATCACCTTCGTCAACATATCTGTAGGAATTCTTGAAATATGAATCTTTTATAAAGAAATCTCATCGTTTTCAATAATATTCCATATAAAGTGAAATCGGATCAATATAGTAGCCGATACCAAACCATCCCAAAAGCTTAAGCTCATGGGATATGAGTCTTTTTTACTATATATATTAAACTCTACTTATCCAATATCCGATGTGTGACTAATTCATTATACCCAACATTATAATGATCTCCTCTTTCAGGTGTGATTTGACCATATCAATTTTAACACTCTTAATCGAGAACTCTTTTACTCGACTAGTTCCATCGTGTAACCCATACTAATAGGTTTTTACCTCATTTTTTTTATTTTTTAAGAGAGACTAATATGTGACTCAACTCAGTCGCATTATCATGATACTCTTTTACTTATCTAATTTCACTGTGTGTCCCATACTAACGGATTTTTATCTCAATTATTTATTTTAATTTTAAAGAGAGACTAACATACAACTCTATTTAGTCGCATCATCACAGTAATTTCGATCTTAAAAGTTTGCACTACTTCAAAACTGAAGCTCTCATACCACTTGTTGAGGAAGTCAAAAGAGTATTAAACCAGATTAATATAGTGGGTTAGATACCAAACCACCTTAAAAGCTTAAACTCATGGAAAATAAGTTTTTTCACTATATATATTGGACTCTATTCATCCAATATCCGACGTGGGACTAATTTATTATACCTGACATTATAACAATCTCCTCCTTCAGATATGATTTGACTACATCAATTTTAGCACTCTTAATCAAGAACATTTTTACTCAACTAGTTCCACCGTGTGACCCATACTAATGGGTTTTTATCTCTTTTTTATTTTTTTTTAAGAGACACTAACATGCGACTCAATTCAGTCGCATCATCACTGTAATTTTGGTCTTAAGAATTTACACAGTTTCAAATATGGAGCTCTAATACCACTTGTTGGGGGAGTTGATCAACACTAAGCTGACTACTTGGTTCGAACCTGCTACGTGAAGCAAGAGTACCTCATTTGGCTCTAGTCTTACTAATTGGGGAGTTTTGGCTAGGTACTTCTTGAGAGCTTCAAAGGCTCGATCGCACTCCTCCGTCTTCTCAAATCCAGGGCTCTACTTAAGTACCTTAAATAAAGATAAGCATGTCTGATCCAATCTAGATAAGAAATGATTCAAGATTGCAAGCCAACCCGTAAGCCTTTACATTTGTTTAGTAGAACTTGGAAGGTTCATCTGCAAGACTACTTCAATCTTCTTGGAATTTACTTTTATTTCTCATTCTGAGATAAAGTATCTGAGAAATTATTCCGAGCCTACTCCAAATTCTAACTTCTTCAGGTTCAATTTCATTTTGAACTTTCAAAGAGAGTTAAAAGTTTATTCTAAATATTCAAGATGTCTGTCAGTACAAAGACATTTTACCAGCATGTCATCGATGTATGCCTTCACATTTCTTCTAAGCTAAGGCTCAAAAACTTAGTTCACCATTCTTTATTATGTTGTCTCTATATTTTGTAGTCCAAAAGACATTTTTTCCTAGCAAAAGATACCTTGGTTGATGATGAAGGCTATTTTTTCTTTGTCTTTAGGGTACATTGAATTTTGGTGATATCTTGAAAATGCATCCAAAAAGCTAAGGACCCTTTGCTCCTCTATTTAAAAGGCTTTGATGATAAGTTATACAACATTTGGTTTTGTATAGTTTGTACTCAAATTTGTGTAGTATTTAATATATCATAGTTATTTCTCTTCTGAATTGCTCCATTCTATTCTTGAAGTCAACATATCCCAACGTTAACTACAAAAATTGTAGATGTCAAATGGGGAGTTAACTCTCAGATCACCCATTAAAAAGTCAGACAAGCCATTTGAGATCATCACATGCATGACATTTTAGATAGATTTTGTGGATTATGGACCCTATGTTCCATGCAATCAGCCTCCTTTTTCAGATGGTCAAAAAATGGCATGCAATGACAAACCTTACAGTTGTATGCGTGAAACTTCTAGGTTTCATAAGGTCAAAAACCATTGCATGCAACCACTATTGTACTATCCTCTCTAGGTAACAATGACTCAACTGTTTCCTTCCTTCCTCGAGAGCTCAAAATGCCAGACTAAACACGTTTATATCAATTAGGGCTTATGCAACAGGAGCCAGACTTTTTTATGATAGTTGAGTTTGGTTTTTGTTGTGATAAAACAAAGGAAAATTAGGTGAAATGTGCTAAGCATGTGAGGTAAGTGCACTTCTTGCTCATGAGCCACTTTTGGATCTCAAAAGAGGAGAGAGGGAAGTGTCTTTTTAAAAAGAGGGCACAAGGATTAGCTAATCCTAACCTAATTTGAGATCTTGTAGATGAAAGTAAAAAACATACAAGAAGCTTGTTATGGAGTCATGCTATGAGGTTTTTGGCTTAATGTGTAATGCCAGTTGGAGAAACCCACTAGTGAAGACTCAAATCTTAGGTTCTTCCACTAAGTCTTCAATTTGCCCTCACATACAATTGTTTACAAACCAAGCTATGTAGAAGTGATTTGGATCATTAAACTACGAGAAATTCACCATTATGCTATTTTTTAAAATATTCCAAGGTATTTTAAAGGTGATCAACTAGTTGGTGGCACATATGGAGTATAATATTGTAGGTTTTAACACTATCTTTTGATGTAAGACCCATGAATAAAAATAATATAAAATGGTATAAAATAAATTTACATATGTTAGAGTCTGAAAAATCAATTGATAAAATTCTAAAACAATAGGATCCCAATTTTGCAATTCATAGACAATAGACCATACTATTTTTCTCAATAGTCCCCATACATACTCATTCATAAATAGATGCATACTAGTAGTATATCAACCATTTTTATGTCAAAACCATTTTTATGTATAATTATATTTTACTAAGGATATCCATAAGTGCTAATATACATCATCTAAATGAGAAGTATAAAATAGATATGATATCTAATCATATATTCACCTCAAATATTTTAGAAACTACCTCATATGATTACTAGATTCTCATATACGTGATCATCACCAACCTACCTATAACTCACGACATTCATAAGGACTTCATCTTCTAAATTGGAAGACTAAAAATAAACACATTAATGGAATCACTTTAAATAGAAAAATTAATATTTTATTGATAAATAGAATATAAATAAATACACTACAAGTAGTAATTAAAACATGATGTCATTTTTTACAAGCTATTTCAATGTGATTAGTATTTTCTTTAAATATTTTCACCGCAAGAACTTTAATATTGGGTCAGCCAAATTATCTACAGAGATCCATGAAATAATATTTTCTTTTTTCTGAACTTTTTTATGAACATAATGAAATTGCAGCTCAATATGTTTTATTTTGGAATAACATCTAACATCTTTAATGAGAGATATAACCATATCATTATTATAGATTATTTGCATTGATCTGTTAACATAATTAACTTTAGTCATTGAGTCAACCAAATTATCTACAGAGAAGATCCATGAAATAATAATATTTTTTTCTAAGCTTTTTCATGGATATAATGAAATTACAGCTCAATATGCTTTACTTTGGAATGACATTTAACATCTTTAATGAGATATATAATTGTATCATTATTACATATTATTTGTATTATCTTGTTAACATAGTCAACTACCTTGAGGTTAAAAAGAAAAAATTTTAACCACATAACATATTTACTGGCCTCACAAGAAACTATATATTTTGCCTCCATAGTTAATAAAATAGTGGTAATCTATTATATACTGTGTCATGAAATAACTCCCTCAATCAAAGTAAATATATAACTAGATATTGATTTCAAATTGTCCTCATATCCTTTCCAAATAAAGTATGAGTATCTAAGAATATTCAATGATTTATAACTATTAAACAAGAGCGCATAATTTTAGATCTTCTTTAAATAACAAAAAAAAAATTTTGTGTCCTTCAATGAGGCATTCCTAAATTACTGTGATGTCTACAAAAAAGTCTCACAATAAAGGTAATATTTGGACGAGTACAAATCATCAGGTACATCAAACTGCCAACAGCTGATGCATAAGAAATTTTCTGTATCTCCAATATTTCAAGCTCATTTTGAGGATATTGATGAAGATTAAGCTTGTTACATTTAACTGTAGATGGTTTTCTATGCTTGTAATTATTTATAACATATCTCTGAAGAATTTAAGTAATATATGTCACCTAAGAAAGCCAAAACAAGCGATACTTTCTGTCTCTATATGTTTTAATACCCAAGATATATAAAGCATTGTCAAGATT
Organism: Trichopus zeylanicus subsp. travancoricus; assembly: GCA_005019695.1. Taxonomy (NCBI): domain Eukaryota; kingdom Viridiplantae; phylum Streptophyta; class Magnoliopsida; order Dioscoreales; family Dioscoreaceae; genus Trichopus; species Trichopus zeylanicus. The sequence continues at coordinate 1,462,380 of RXID01014224.1, forward strand.
TTTCATCTCAAAAACTATAGATAATATCCTTTCAGTCTCTTTAAGGGAATTTAGTTTTATTAACAATCAATAAAATATCATCAGCATAGAACATCAATATTTAAACTTTACTCCTACTAACCTTCAAGTATATACAATTATTAGCCACATTTTCTTGAAAGCCAAACTTTATAATTGCCTCATGAAATTTGAAATATCACTGTCTAGATGCTTATTTCAAATCCTAAATAGATTTATGCAATTTATAGACTTTTTTTTCATCATCTTTTCTAATGAACCCTTCTGACTGAATCATATAAATTTTCTTTCCAAGAACTCCATTCAGAAATATTATTTTAACATCTATCTGGAAAAATTTATAATCATAATATACAACTAATGTCATAAAAATTCTAAATAAACCTTTTTTTGAGATCAGAGAAAAAGTCTCATCATAGTTAATTTCTTCTCTTTAAGTATGACCTTTCGTAATTAACCTCACTTTGTACTTGTCAACTTCATCATTGGATTTTAATTTTATCTTATAAACTCATTTATAGTCAATTGGTTTATAATTTATAGGAGTTTATATAAGAGACTAAATCTCGTTTTTATGTATTAAGTCAATTTCTTCAATCATTATATTCATCTAGAATATTATATTCTCGCTATTCATGGCCATTGAAAATCTTAATAGACTGTCATTCTCTGCAATTGATGACATAGGTACCTCCTTTGGATCATCTAAACTTTAAGTATGTAAATCTCCAAATTTTTTTAAATATGTAATATAGTCATTTGATATAGTTGACTTACGAATTCTTTCGAGTCTTTCATTTAATTAACTTAGCGCAAAGGATAAAAGAGAGAGGGAAGCAAGCAATAAGTGAGATTGTACTATATTCAAGAAAACTATAGAAGCTCAGCAGCGAATGGATTTGATTACAAAGCATGAACGGCATCAAGTTGTAGTGCCACAAGCCCTTTAGAAAATAAAAAGCAAGCCATTGGTGTTTCATTTTCCTCAACCTCATCTAACTCATCCTCAAACTCAATTCTTTTTCTCTTACTTCATGTGACAAATGTTCCTTGTTTTATAAATTTGATATCTTTGCTTTTAAATATGAGACCTTGAACTAGATTGTACAATCTACAACTTTTAGACCTTTCAAGAAAATTTACAAATTTACAACTTAAACTATGAGCTATAGTTTTCGATATACCAAGTTCAATAATTTTGGCTCCTATATCTTAACCCCAGATTCTCAGATAATTAAAAATGGATTTTTTGCTAACCCATAATTAAAAAAGAGTTTTAAAAATAGATTTAGATGGTACTCTATTTAAAAATATATGTAGTCATTTTCAGTGTTTTATTACATAAGGAATCTGGTAATTCATTGTAAAACAGTATGCAATGTACCATATTCATCAAAATTCTATTTCTCCACTCTATGACTCCTTTGTATTTATATTTTTTGCAATAGTTATATTTGTAATAATCACATGTTCTTGTAGAAATTTCAGAAATTATCTAAAGTGTACTCATATCCTCTATTTGACTTGATTGCTCTAATCTTTCTACCCAATTGATTTTCAACTTTAGTATTGTACATTTTAAATATTTCAAATAAATTTGACGTTCTATGTGGTAAATACACATACTCATAATGTGAATAATCATCAATAAATGTCACAAAATGTATTTGGCCATTCCGAGTAGCAACCCAATTTGAACCACAAATATTTGTATGGATCAAATCTAATAAATTGTCAAACTTTGATGCTTTTGGAAATGATGTTTGTGTCATCTTATACATATAACATGAATAATTATCAATAAATATCACAAAATGTATTTGGCCCTTTCGGATAGCAACTACATTCAGGCCACAAATATTTATATGGATCAAACCTAATAAATTGTCAAACCTTGAAGCTTTTGAAAATGAAGCTCTTCTCATCTTATCCTTAATACAATCCACACAGACTCCAAAATCATCAAAATTTATGTTCTGTAGGAAATTATACTAAAGTCTCTCCAATCTGTCTTTACCAATATTACCTAAAGGACAATACCACAAATGAGAAAATTTTTATCCAACTGTTCATTCATATCACAAGAAGATATATACTTAGAATCAACGTTATAACATTAAACTATAGAGTCAAGTTTCAATTTCACATGCAATTTATACATGGCATCAGATACAATACAAGTAGCAATAACAATCTGTCATACATCAAAAATACACAATCTCTGCCAAAAATAAAAGAGTAACTAGTTTTTGCTAGTCTAAAAAATGATAATAGATTATGTTTGATAACTGATATAAAAACTATATTTGACAATAAAATTATATGACTGCCATGGAGAATCTAAGAGTATGTCCTAACATCGATAACCTCAGCTTGCTCATTATTCCCTATGAATACATAGCTCTCTTGCTCATTTAGTTTTCTTAGATTCAGAAAATCCTATATAATAGTTGAAATATGAACCAATGTTTCCAAGTCCACAAGTCATACATCAAGAGAAATATCAATATAATTTAATTCAAAATAAACCAGAATTTTAACTCATATGCCATTGAAAATATTGTTAAGATATGTTCTCGGATGTTTCTGTACTAAGCCAATTTTGTATTATAGAGTTTGCGAGTTAACGACAAGTTTTTAGCTTTAGAGGACTCAACAAACTTGTTATGAATACTTTGAAGTAACTCTTTGATAAAATAAACATATGAAAAATTGATATGAATAGTTTCAAAAACTCTTCTTCTAATTATCAACTTTGTTAATTTATCTGCTTTGTGGCATTTCTCAAACTGAGATCTCTCAAACTAGTTAGACCCAATTGACAATTCAAGAATATCAAGAGCAATGTCAAAATCTTAAAATATCAAATGAGCTTCTAATTCACTTCTATAAGTTGAGTAATTTGATCTATGCCATAACTCAACCTTTAAGAACTAACTACTATATTCCATATAAATTTTGTAATGAACAACTTAAATATACGATGAACGCATTTCAATAATAAATAATTCATGATTTCATTGAATTCAAATAGGGATTATATTATGATCTTGTATTATCTCATTTAAGAGACTAATACAAATCATGATATCTCACAAATAACTATCAAAAACGAAATTGGGACTATGTTATGATACAAATCACGACATCCATCAATAAAATCCATAATAATCATAACAAACAATAAAAGTCTGTTTTAAGTTTCTTTTATTATCACAAATAAATTCTCATAATATTCTATATTTATTTCTTCTTTTCACCAACTCAACCTTTAGATTAAACGGACTAAAATTAAAATAAACATAGAATAATAATATTTATAAATTAAAATAACATCAAAACTCTTTGAAAATTTATTTGACCATTTTAATTCATAAATATACCCAAATCATTATACTTAAATTCTCATTGGCATAAGTGGTCAAGACTAAATTTTGATTAACATAATGCTCACACAACTATATTACAATTCAATGTAATTTGTAATTCAAATTTAATGTAAATACAAATGAATTAAATTTTGCATAAAAACCCTTGCAAATTTATAATTCACAAAATTTTCAAAATATAGCTTATTTATTGAAAAAACATCATAAATTGAAATTTCGGAATTCAATTTTGAATTTTCCACCACTAATAAGATCATCAATATCAATAGATTACTCAAAACAATTTTAAGTCAAAACTTGAGACAAAAATTTGATTTTCTTATGAATCGATATCAAAAATAGGCTTTGATTTTAATTGTAAGTTCTAATACTATCTTTTAATGCAAGACTCACGAGTAAAAATAATATAAAATTATATAAAATAAATTTACATACCCTAGAGTCTAAAAAATCGATTGATAAAATTTAAAAAATCTTTTCTATGATTCATAATTGATCCACCTTAAATTTTTTCTATTTTTAAATAGAAAAGAATTGAAAAAAGAAAAAAATTTGAATTTTTTCAATCAGTTCAAGAGAAAAGTATGGGAGAAACAAAGCAAGATATCGAATTTCTCTCTATATCACCACCTCAAAAGACTAATGTTTAGCCATTTTGTAAAATAACTTCTCAAGGATTTATACATTATAAATAAGACCAATATATTCATAAAAAAAATTCAGTGACCAAAAAATTTTAATAAATTAATTCAAATTTAATTTTTTTAAAAATTAAATTGAAACCCAAAATTTATCTTCTGTTAATTAGGCAATCTCAAGATAAAATCAGATACTAAGTATATAATAAAATATTCCGACCTATCATGAAATAGCCAATTGAGTGTATAAATAAAATTTTAGCTCTATCTATACTATCATCTATTGTCATTTAAATATTTAATCAGACAGTTAAGTTTAAACCACTTATTACATTTTCAAATTATTTGATCTCAATTTTATAATTAAATTTATTTAAAATTAAACTAATAAATAATTTATAAATTCACAGGATTACCACATATTATTGTAATCACTTTTGCTTACTGTCAAAACCAAAAAGACGCTCATACTGGAACAATGTTAAATAGCGACAGGATGGTATCTTTCATACTACAACAGCAAAGCCTTTTTGATTGGCATGATTATGAAAATTCGTCATTAGCTAGTTGGATGAGTGAATGAGCCACGATAGGATTTGAATCACATAAATATTCCAAAAGTTATATGATTTTGTTTGGATGTATGTTCGGCAGTAGTAATAAAAAACATGTTTTGATGAATAGATAATAAGGTGATAATCACCTGCCTACCTCCAGTCCAAGTGATTTAATCATTAACATTTGGTATTTGTGGTTGTACCATTTGTTCAGTTCTCATTGTTAATTTTCATTTGACTGGATATCCGGTTTCTATTGATTTTCATCTTGTATGTACGATGATGGTTTATGCGACAGCTCACCAGGGGCCTGGCTCGAGAGTCTCTCACATTCATTTCCTCATAGAGGAAGCACTTTGCACATAATCTCTATATGTACAAAAAGAAGGGTTTTGTATTATATGAGGGTAAGGCTTACAAGAAGGTTATAAAGTCTTTATAAACATAAAAGAGAAATAACAAGAAAAGGGAATACGATCAATGCCCCAAAATCAAGTGATTACAAATCAATCAAAATTAATTGATTTGTAATATCAATATTAGGCAACATTCCCCCTCAAACTGAAGGCGGCGAGAAAGTCGCAACGTAAATTTGCAAAGAAGGTCATGCAGGCAAGCGGGAGAATGGGACTTCGTAAAAATATCAGCCAATTGACCTATTGAGGGACACTTAGAAGAGAAAAAACACCATCTCGAAGATTATGTCGAATGAAGTGAGAATCGAACTCAATATGCTTAATACACTCGTGAAGGACATCATTATGAGCGATTTATACAGCATTCTCATTATCACAATGTATGGTGGTACTCAAGATTTGAGGAACTCACGTCTGACAATAATTGATGTAACCACAAGAGTTCAGAAGTAGTGTCAATTAGAGCTCGATATTTAACTTCAGTAGAAAATCAAGCCACTCTAGTTTGTTTCTTACTACATCAGGAGATATGGGATGATCCAAGTAGAAAGCAAAATCCAGTAGTGGATCAATGATCAATAGGATCACCAGCCCAACCAACACTAGAAAAACTTGAAACTTTAAGAAAAGATTAAGAAGAGAAGTCCATGAAAAAGAGTTCCGTTAATATACTGAAGAATGAAAAGATTGACAACATAGTGAGTAGAGTGACATTGATGCACAAACTGGCTGACCTAGTGTGTCGCATATGCGATATCATGACGAGTGACAGTGAAATAAATAAGACTGCCAACAAGATGTCGATATAAAGCCGGATCATCAAGAGGCAACCCATCCATAAGATTAAGACGGGTGTTATATTTTGAGTGTATGCTAGCAATCTCACTATCTAATAACCCTATCCGAGAAGAAGGTTCGAAGAATACTTTGCCTGAGAGTGATAATAGACATCATATATAAATGTAATATCAATGCCAAGAAAATAGCTAAGAGTACTCAAAGACTTTCATCTCAAAATTCTGTCCAAAGAAGCGCTGCAGATCTTTGATATCAGCAACATCATCCCCAACAATGATTATATTATCCACTTAGAATAAAAGTAAGATGGCACCAGTATCAGCTGTGCGAATAAATTTGCAGGATCATAAGAACTAGACTTAAAATTTTGAAGTGAAATCACAAAGCAAAACTAGAACTAGACACGTGGCACTTACTTAAGACCCTAAAAAGCACGTCATACAAGAAAAACTTTGTTAGGAGGATGCTCACATCTCAGAGGATATTTTATATAAACTTCCTTGGTCAAATCTTTATTTAGAAAAAATATTTTTTACATCCATATAGAAAAATTGTCAATTGTGAGTGGCAATAACAAGAAGCAAAGTTTTTACTGAGGTAAAATGAGCAACAAGAGTAAACTCTCCTCATAATTAATTCTATATCCCTAAGTGAAACACTTGGACACAAGATGAGCTTTGTATCGCTCAACATATCCATCTGCTTGAGTCATGATTTTGTGAACCCATTTACATCCAACAAATGTCTTTCTAGAGGACAAATATATTAAGTCCTAAGTATGAGTTTCGATAAGAGTATCTAGTATTATAATGTCACGTGTGATGAATTAGTCTTACATCGGATAGTAGATATATAAAGTCTAATATATATATATAGTGAAGAAACCTTATATCTCATGAGCTTAAGCTTTTTGAATATTTTAGTGTCTGGTCCACTATATTATTTCTATTTGACATTCTTTCGACTCCCCCAACAAGTGGTATCAAAGCTTCAGATTTGAAACTATCCAAACTCTTAAAACCAAAATTATCATAATGATGCGACTGAATTGAGTCACATATTAGTCTCTCTTTAAAAAAATTAAAAATTAAGATAAAAACTCATTAGTATGAGTCACATAGTGAAATTATTTAAGTAAGAGAGCACCATGATAATACAACTGAATTAAGTCGCATGTTAGTCTTTCTTAAAAAATTAAAAAAATAAGACAAAAATTTATTAATATGGGTCACACAGTGGAACTGGTCGAGTAAAAAAATTATTGATTAAGAGTATTAAAATTGATGTAGTCAAATCACACCTGAAGGAAAACATTGTTATAATGTCAGGTGTGATGAATTAGCCCCATATTAGATATTGAACAGATAGAGTCCAATATATATAGTGAAGAAGCCTCACATCCCATGAGATTAAGCTTTTGGGATGGTTTAGTGTTTGGTCCACTATACTATTTCTATTTGATACTCATTCGACTCCCCCAATATCGAATTCATCAAACACAACATCAACTCCAGCTACAGCCACCAAAGTAAGAGGGTAGCGCTTCCTTCTATACAAAAAAAGTGGGTCAAAACTAGCGTCATGGTAGGTGTGAGGTTCATAAAGAGTGGCTAGGCCAGAAAAACAATGATAGTGAGTAAGATAAGAGGGAGATATTTGTACTTGAGTTGGAAGGCGAGGCTCAATGATTGGAGGTGGAAAGTATTGTATAGAGATGCTTGAGGAGTAGGTAAGAAGTCAAGAGAGTCCACAGACACATCAGATTCATCATTTGCAGTTGAAGGTGGAGTATCTATAAAATAAAATGTATTTTACATGAGAATTGAGGAAAAAGTCAGGCAAAGGCTTAGCAAAAATTGGAGAATGAGAAGGAGTAGACTCAAGAAAAGAGGCTAAGCTGGTGATAGGACTGTGTTCCCAAAAGACCACATGATGAGAGAGATAAAGGCATTTAGTTATAAGATCATAACATTTGTAAACTTTCTGGTTGGTGCCATAGCCTAAGAAACAACATAGTCTAGATTGAGGCTCTAATTTGTTTCTTCATGAGGAGGAAGGAGAACAAAACAAGCACAACCAAAAATGTAAAGATAATTGTAGTTTGGAGGAGTACCATGAAGAAGTTCGAATGGTGTTTTGTTTTTAATTGTAGGAGAAGGTACTTAGTTAATGTCAAAGACGCCAATAAGAGTTGTTCTCAAAAATGTTTAGCAAAAAAAGAAGAGATAAGGAGAGATATCACATTGTCTAAGATATGATGATGTTTGCATTCTGCAAGACCATTCTGTCAGAGATCTTAGGACAAGACATTTAGAAGACGAGGACATTTTGTTGAAGAAATGCTTTGAACTCTAAATAATACTCCATAGCATTGTTGGATCAAAGATCTTTAATGTTTCTATAAAATTGTGTGTATCATTTTTTGAAAAGTTTGATGCATGGCATAAAGTTCTAATCATTGATGCATAAGATAAATCAAGCTATAACAAGAGTAATCATCAATAAAAATGACAAAATAGTAGCATCCCCCTATCATGGAAGTAAGTAAAGGTCCCCATATATCAGAATGGATAATATCAAAGATAGCAGAAGTAACAAAGTCACTATTATTAAAAGATAATTTAGTTTGTTTGCCTAATTGACAATATAGATCATCAAATTTCTAAAAAAATAATAAATCTTAAGTGACCTCCAGTTGAAAGTTGTTGGACATGAGGTAGAGAAGCATGATCCAAATGCAAATGCCACAAGGAGGAAGGGATATAAGAAGCATTGGTAGAGGCAGAGATAGGTGCATGAAGTTGCATATATGTAAGTTCAAACAAATGCCTAACCTTATGGCCCAAGCCAAGAAGCTGACCCATTTTGTGGATCCTGCACATCACAACCCTAGTTAGAAAATTTAACCTTAAGACCCAGATCATAAACTTAGCCTATCTACAAAAGATTTAAAGATAATTTGGGTACCGTATATGCATTTCCAATAGTGAGAAGAAATTAGATTGTACTACTATGACCTACAATCATATCAGATCCATTAGCAATATATCTTTTTCTGGTGGTGGTGGGGAGGGAAGAGAAAGAGGGTTTTTCTTGGTGAATACAGAAGGGATTAGAAGTCATATGGTTGCAACAAGCAAAATCTATCAACCACAAATTTTCACCTAAGATGGCTAAGGGAGTAGTGAAAGAATAGGATTGAACTTGGTGAAGGAATGCCTATTTGTCAGCTATAAAAGGAAAATATGTTAGTGAAGAACACACTGAACTAGATGAGTCTATTGAAGCAATTACAATTGTCTTGTGTGATTAAGATCCTTGAGCTTCACTTGCCAATTTTAGCTTCAATTTCTCACAATCAGCAATAACATGATTAGTAGCTTTGTAATATCTTCAAAAGAGCTTCTTGGATGTAGATGGTGCTGAAGAGGATTGAAGTGGAGGCTTATGAGTAGTAGTCAAAATTGAACCAATAGAGTGCATTATCATAGTAGATCAACAATTTTCTTCATAAATAAGCTCAGCAATGGCGACCTCCATAGTTAGTAGAGGGTTATTGTAACACCCCAAATCTTGAAGACATAAACCAATAGAATGAATTAAGATATTAGAAATCTCCAAATGCAAATAGCATCATTAACCTAAAAACTTCATAACTATAACCTCACCGATTACAACATAAGTCTTGAACATTTATAACAAAAATTAAAATTAACTATCAATAAGAGTGTCTTTTCTCATCCCAATGCAACACATTGTCCCCTAATATTGGTTAATCATCCACACTGGCACCTGAAAGAGGTAAATAATAATTTCATGAGCATGTCAATATATTTAGTAGATGGACCTCCTATTCTCAATCCATATAATATACTAAGCTTATAAGTGTACAATAATAATAAGAAAAGAACTACAACACCACTGAATCTCAAAGGGAATACTAATAGACAAGTGATATTAATCCATATAAATAACCAACAAGAAGAAATATCAACATCGTAATAATAATTGACAATCAATCAAGGAGTATCAATAATACAAGAATTCACCAACAACCAACAACCATCAACTGGAATCAATAACTAACAAGAAGTAATTGGAATCAACAACCAATAACCACCAACTAATAGTATATACGGGGAGAAATGCATACTTTAAAAAAATAACCATCCTGGAGAAAATATGGCAATAGAACTCTCTAAGAAAAAAAAAACTATCCCGGGATAGACATACCCTCAAAATCCCCTAAGAGTTGTGTCCCTACACTTCCCACAAATTGTGAGCGATATCTACCTGCCACTATAATATTTTAAGGTACTTTCAGAATTCAAAAAACTCCCCTAATAGTGTCCAAAGTACTAAAAAAAAGATTTCTAGCATTTTTTTGACGTTTATTAAATGCTAATAAAAGAACAGTCACAAAAATTCTCAGCATTCTTATAATGTTGAAAAAAAATTTCCCAATATTTTATGTGGTGTTTGGAAAATGTCAGTGAAAAGAATCTTTCTCGACATTTTTGACAAAAAAACACCAATAAAATTGTTGTCATTTTTTAAGAGAAATGACAGGAAAAATTTTAGCATTTCCTTAAGAAATTTTGGGAAAGATTTAGTGAGAAATGCAAAAAAAGATCTCGTGAGAAACACTAGGAAAGACCCTACTTTTCCCATAAAAACAGCAGAAAAATTCCGGCATCTCCCATAGAAATGCTGAGAAAATCTCGTGTTCCTAAGCCTAAAAATATTATATATTGTAAATACATATCCTATATTTAAAAATTATATAATATATTAAAAATATAAAATATTTGAAACTACAATGTTAACATACATTACATTGATATAGCAATCCGAAAATTACATATATAGTATATACTTAGTACTCAAAAATGACATATAAACACAGCACAAATGGGATGGATGGTCATGTTTGTAGCATCTCTAATGCCTTCACATGTGACCATGGATCTTATATTGACTCTGATCCTTCTGTAGAGAAACAAGAATGAATAATATCTATAAAGCATGAGATAGAAATACATATTGCAATGTAGGTTTTCATGATTTTACCTGAGATAATGAAGGAGATGGAATTTCTTCGGTGCTCACCCATATACTAGATCATTGATCAGTTCCATGTTAATTTGTTATCGTTGGAACTTGTATATTTTCATACATATATTATATCATATGAAATAACAGTATGTAACAAATAAATAAAGAAGTTCAGTTAAATAAGAATAAATACCATGGAGGCGACTATGTGTCCACCACCAATACGAGCCTCTAAAGACATGGAGGCACTATGCAATCTAGCTATAATCTCCTAAAGAGGATCAACATGTGTTTATACTTGTTCTTATACCTGTGCGTCTATAAGTGCATCTACTTCAATATCTGTATAATAGCATTCACCGCAAGATCCTCCGAAGGTACTCCCAGAATCTGTGTGACTGTGGGTCCCAATCCAAAAGTTTGTAGTCGACCATGTCTCTCAAGATCAAATATTTTGCTATGAATCTCATTTTGAGGTATAGTATCCGATTGAAAATCCTCCGGTAGCTCTTGTCACAATTGTTCAATTTGGACATGTACATAGTGAAAAATATAAGAAAATAATTTACTAATAAAATATGAAAATGCATTATGTAAATATCCTCACTATTGCTTTGACAGATGTCCTGTCGACCGACTATCCATATTTTGGTATAGGAGGACAAAAACACATCAAGACTTAAAGACTCGAAAACAGACTACTCTTTCAACTTTGAAAAGTATAATAAGAGACAAACTCAATAATATATTAATAAAAAAATAGAATAATGTACATCAATTTTATGTACAATTGTCAAAATACCTCTACTCTCAAATTAACATAGTCCTTGAGACCCAGGGAATGACCCATCTTTTATTTTTTTTAGCTATTTTATTTTCTCCTTTTTTCTAAAAATAATAATCAGGTAATTTGTTTAATAGGTTAACATGTATGACATTTTAAACATGTAAAAATGAAAAAGACAAGAGATACCTAAATATCTAAACTTTGCCAATATGCCACTAGAAGAGGCCACTGATTTGATTCAACCCTAGGTGATGGATAAAACATGGCAAGTTGCTCTGGTTGGTTCTTGAATGGTATGAAATAAATCCTCTTCACATCTACCTTCCAATCTCATCATCTCTTACCAACAATTATATTATGAACTTTCTACAATTCTTCTCTAAATTCATATTTGCCTGTAAAGTAAAATGCTAATTTATTAATATACAAACATACAAATAAAAAAAATATAGCATGGTAGAAATATTACTTTAATTTCTTACTAAATCCTCTGTTTGTTCACTTCTGGCATTACTCGCCAATCAGTATAGGTCAATGGCAAATTGTTACCATCTTTTGCCATGATGCCTAATTGAGTAACGAGTTTTGCCAAATTAGGTTCAATAATTTGGCCATATCAGTTGATGGTCAATTCCAGCCAGTATCCCACTGTGCCTTAAACACCGACAGGTCTACTAGGCTGCATCATTGAAAAGAAATTGCACCACTTGGACCTTAAAATGAATATATATATATATATAACTCAAAAATCATGAATTTAATAGAAGAATGTTCAAACCTTTGTCATAGTCTATCTCCCAGTCCTCCATTCTGTAGAGTAAGAAAGACATGTTATCTCTATTGGAATTTACGTTTGAACCATTATCCAATGAAAACTATGTTTTCAACACTAGTTCCTCTATCTTCATGTTGTCAATGGTAGCCTAAACAGTCCCAATATGTCTTCTTGGGCAAACTATTTCAACCTAAAAATCAGAAAAAATATGTTGATCAGTACAACATGTTACATAACATATAAAATATTAATGTAAAAATATAAAGAATGAGACTAACAAGCACATATTAATATACAACATGATATATAATATATTAATATACAAACATAAGAAATGAGACAAATGATTATATTAAGTTAGCTTAGAAGTGCAAGCCCACGAACTGGTTTAGTTCGCAAGCTCAAAAGTCGGTTTAGAAATATAAATCCAAAAATTGGCTCAGTTTGTGAGTTTGCAATATGGCATAGAGGTGTAAGTCCGAGGACTAACTTAGTTCGGAAGCTCAAAAGCTAGCTTAGAGGTGGAGCCCAAGGATTTGCTTGATTCTCGAGCTCAAACACTGACTTAGAGATGTGAACCTGAAGACTAGCATAAAAACAAATCCAAATGTTGGTATGAGTACGAACCCAAATACTAGCAAAGTAACAAGCCCGAAGGCTAATATGAGTGCGAACCCAAAAACTAATATAGTGGTGAACCCAAAAGCTAACAGAATAGCAAGCCCAAAAGCTAACAAAGGTGCAAGTCTGAAAGTTGGTAAAGTGATGAGTCCGAAGACTAACATAGTAGTAATACACACAATCCAGATATTAAGACCAAGTCTATTTTTTTTTACCAACAACTCTCTTTTTATTATTATTTTCTTTTTCCTCTTTTTTTTTCTATTTTCCTTCTTCTTCTCCTTAAGCCCTGGCTCCTCCAGAATCCTACCGAGCCACGATGACCTGGCGCTCTTCCCTTCTGGATCCGGCCATGATCGCCAGCATACAGTGGCAGAGGCTGCTTGAAGTCAGCTACGACGATGAGGCGGCATTGGAACGCTGCAAGTGTGCACGGTGGCTCAGAGCAACGGTAGGGAGCACAGAGCGGCAGCGGCTGGGATTCAGGGCAGCTGTGCAGACTGCGGCACAGAGGAGAGGGCTAGCCGGTGAGGAAGCCGCAGAAGGTGGTTTGGGCAGCAGACGTGGCGAGAAGGCAGGCTGGTGAGTTAGGGTTCTGGTAAGGAGGAGACGGTTGAATCTGGGGAGGAGGTGGTCAACGACCCGGTCCCTTCCCCGCAAGCAGTAGTGGCCGGGTTCGGCCTCCTCAAGCGACAGTGGAAACAGTCGGACTCATGGCAACAGGGCGGTGCGTGGGCATCTCCGGCGAGGCACAAGCGGCCATGGGTGGTCCAGGCCACAGGGAAGAGAGGGGAGAAAGTCACCGGTGGTAGGCTGTGGTGACTGGCGCACAGGGACGATGCTAAGTGTGTGACAGAGCGGTGCACGGCGGAGCTCGATGCGGTGTTCTATGTCAATGGTGAATCTCACGGGTAGGCGGATAGGGCGCATGGACAGCTAGAGTGACGGTGCTTCCTCGGGTGGACAGCGGCGTGGAGCGGGACAGAGGAACTTGATAACCGTATGGGAGAGGAGGAGAGCAGAGAAAAAAACAAAAAAAAGAAGAATGTAGCTAAGTCTGAATTTTGACTTTTTAATCTTTGATGGATTCTTCGCAGATGGTTTTCTCATACTCTCCTCATTCTTCTTTTCTTATAAGTTTTTATTTAATTTTATAGGTCTTAAGAACATTTGTAATTAAATTTCTAATTATTTTGATTTTGAAAACACGGTTGGATTTTGATTTACTCGTATATAATTTCCTTAATTGAAATTTATTTTCTAACGAAGAAATTTAGAATTTGTAATATTTTTGGATATTGAATTTTCATAGGATTATTTGTAAACTTTTTTAAAAAATTTAGACCAAAGTAAGTTATAGAGTTTTTTTGTAAAATGAACTTATTTGTGAAATGTTAAATCTTTCAGGATTCTTTTTGTAAGAAAATTTCAAATAACTACCTATTTGTAAAATATATTTTGTTCAAAGATCTATTTGTAAATATTTTTTATTTTTTATTTTGCTCTAGTTATTGGATGAATTTTGAGCTTGATTTTAGTCCAAATATGTTGTCCAATCAGCTCATTTTACCTTAAACTTATATTTTTAATAATTTAAGTTCAAATTGAATTCAATTTTGATTAAATTTGATCATGATTTAGATTCAACTAAGATACATATTTGAGTCATGATTAAGTAACATTTATCTTTTGATTATAATTACATTTTGATCAAAATTTGATCTTAGTAAAAATTACCTCAAATACTATTATAATCTCGACTTCAAACAAAAGTACGTAACCACCTTCATTGTTGTATTCCATATTATCTGACTATCAACATCAACATGACTTTCCCATTGCTTATATTATAATGGTTTATAATACTTGCAATATGTATATAATGCACTCTCATTCTTATAAAATATACATTGATTGGAACAAACATGAATTTTTTTATACCCAAACCCCAGATCTTTTACAATGTTTTAAGTCTCATGGTAACAATATGAGAATAAAGTCACTTCGTGGAACATCTTCTTCAAAGTCTCTAATAGAATGTTGAAAGATTTATTACTCAATGAACACTTAGCCTTCATGGTCAACAACCACATAATGAAAGATAAGAATATAAAATTCTTACATTCATGATACAATTCTCTATTAGTTTCATTTAGTAATTTAAAGAACCTCATATCATCATTTATGGAAACTTTCGTCGCTATTTCTCCAGCTATAATACCAAATGCATCATACAATAAATATTCAATGTCATCTTTATTTTCATTATGCACCTTAACTGACTCTGTAACCTGCCTATGCTACATTCTATGTTGATACCATGACTCCTCTTTATAAAAAATCTAATTAGTATATGATAAAGTTCATCCCCTTAATATTACATATTTATAAACCTCTTTTCATATCAGATTATATATATTTACACGAGAGAGAGTGGACGGCAGGTGACGAACGGTGGGCAAAGACCGATAGTAAGTAGCATGAAAGGTCTGCATACAACGGCCAAGAGCGAGAGGTGGAAGAACCTATGGTTCGAGCTATTTGGCGATGGAGACCAATCGGCATGCGGCGGCTGCGGCGAGAGTGTGTGGCGGCGAAGACCAATGGGTGTGGCTGCATGTGACTCCATGCAATAGCTGAGAGCAAGGGAGAAAGAGCTAGGGTTTGGGGTGTGCAGAAGCTGAGAACAAGAAATTTGGGGTTAGAAGAAGCTGGGATTCAAAGAAGGATAGGATTAACGGCCATTTCTAGCATTTTTAAGTGCAAAATGCTGGTCATTTACTAGCGTTTCTAGTGAAATGCTGAAAAATCACCGGCATTATTTTACTAAATGCTAAAAATTTCAAACATTTTACTTATAAATGCCAAAATTTTCCAGTTGTCATCGATAAACACTGATAAATGTTGGTGGTTAATAATAAATATCGGGGATTCTTGGCATTTATAAAACAAATACAACAAAATTGTGGCCAAAATACCAAAATATTATAGTGCGTCGTAATAAATACATCTCCTATACAACCAAAAATTGGTGGTCGCATTTGATGGCCTAGCTAACTCCTAAAAAAATTACACCTATTAGTACTGACTTGCCTGCTCCTTGGGATAGGATTGTCCTATGTAAACCTCTTCAAATTAATTCCATTTGGCAACTATGGTTAATTGAAAAGAACAATCAAAACAGAAATACAACATTCAAGAAAATTATTTAATTAAAATTAAATAATAAAAGACTAATATCAGATATTTTAAACTCATAATTAATTTTACTCAAGAAGATAAGTGCAATGGATCTTAAATCACTAAATTTGGGGTTCAAATTAGAAAATTATATCAAATTGAAAATTTGATTTACAAATAGCCACCTGCAATATAATTAATTATAATATAATAACAGCAACAAATTAAATAAATTATATCTTAATTTGATATTTTTATAGAAATATTTTATATTAATTATAATTTAATTTTTATGATATTTTGCAAAAAACACCTCGATAAGAATCAAATTCAAAACCACAATTAACTAAAATTAGAATCGAAACCATATTAAACCCAAACCAAAATTGAAATCAGAATCAATTCCATCCAACCAAAATCAACTTAAACCCAATCAAACTAAATTAAACCCAAACTAAAACCAAATTCAAAATAAATTAAAACTAAATTAACTCAAAATCCCTTATTTTCTTCCTCCTCTCCACCAAAATCCTAACCCTAATTCTGCTGCCATGCGACCATCGCCACTCTGTGTTGCCCTGCCCTGCACTGGCCCGCCACCACCCAGCCTTTTCCCATCGGCTACCCCATTACATAGAATTCTCTCTGCAGCTCACGATGGAGAAGACAACCGTTTTGTTTTCAAAACCCCCAAAAACTTAATATTGCAATTAGGTCCCTAATTTCATTTATTCTATCTCATTCGAGTTCTTTTCTATATAAATTCTATTATAAATAGATTTTTCTTAAAAATAAAGTTTCTAAATTTCGAGAATCAGCATGTACCTACCCTAAGTTTTGATGAAATTATTAATATACACATATTAGTTTTTGTCAATAATATTTTCATTCATAAATTTTATAGGAATAAACATGAATTAAAGAATACTAAGAAAGAAAAATCAACAATCGAAAGTGGCAAGACAACATGAGAATCACCTACTTCAATTCACGCTCAAGTTTTATTTAATTTTTCTGACAACATTTTCTTTACCGCATTTGAAATAATCATATGAATTATATATTTCCTGTTAAAATCTCACATTCTAACCATCTAACAATCTTATCTTTATTCTAAATATTACCTCAAAATATTCAAAAATGCTATTATAACAATCACGATGAAGAAGGGATGCTCGAGCAGACTCAAAATCACCATGCCTAACCATTACAAGTGCATGAATTTCCTTTAGTCTCGATATTGAGAAAATAGCATAATATTTGCTGGAGCATTTAAGTTGAGGTTATGCAAGAGTCAACTGGTCCAAGAGATTACAAACAACTGAAAAAAAAGTCTACAACGGACTGACCTGGTGCTTGATGAAGCTAATATAATTTAGTTACAATATGAAATTGTCAGCACGCGGCATCAGTGTTGTTGTAACGTTCAACAGCTTTGGCATTCTTAAACTAAGGAAGAAAATTGTTGATAGATGGGGCAGAAATGCTGATGAACCAAGATAAAATCTTGAAATCTGTACTTTCCTAATCTTCAAATCTTTCTACAAAGTCTTCGGATT
Source organism: Trichopus zeylanicus subsp. travancoricus (assembly GCA_005019695.1). Classification (NCBI taxonomy): domain Eukaryota; kingdom Viridiplantae; phylum Streptophyta; class Magnoliopsida; order Dioscoreales; family Dioscoreaceae; genus Trichopus; species Trichopus zeylanicus. The sequence goes on from RXID01014224.1 coordinate 1,480,173, forward strand.
TGTTAGATTAGGCCCGAGTGAGTTTAGGGAGAGTTGCAGACACTTATCACCATAGTTTACTATCCTTAAGAAATATCATCATGGTAAGGCCCATAAGTTACAGTTGGAACCATCAAGAATAATTTCATTTTGAGAGGGTTGGGAGGTAGGCTTGGACATGGTGTCAAGATTGCGCGGACTACACTTAAAGATGGGAGTGAGTGTATTCACCTCGGAGCAAGAAAAAAAACACAGAAATACTAGGATTCTTGTGGCTTTGGTACCATGCACAAAAAGAAGAGTTTTTGTATTATTTGGGAGTTGGTTTTACAGGAAGGCCCTACATACCTTTATATACATGAAGAGAATTGACGAAAAGAAAAGACAATACAAGCAATACCCCAAACTTCGACTGATTACAAATCAATCACAATTAAAAGATTGGTAATATCAATATTAAACATATTAATTTGGGTATAATAATAGTGGACAACACTATTATAGAACTAAAGCATTTTCTTTTTATTCTGCAACCCGTCATTTACGTAATGATTTGGACTTGGGATTGTTATCCAAAAAATAAGATAAAAAAATCTTATCATTGCTCCATTATAAAACATGACTAAGAATGTTACGCGACAACTCTGGCTTATAACCCAAAAAATAATAAATACGAAACCATTGTTCCACCTTGTTCAATCCGGTCTTATCGAAGGTACGAAAATGTACCATCCTCCAGTTATATAGCACTCCAATTAATCTACAAATCCATGCTTGTCGTGTTGCTAATTAAGCACTAAATGGGCCAGCTCAGGCCTGGTTTTCCGTCTAAAATGTCAGGCTCGGGCTCACAAGTAGCCGATTCGGCTACGTCTTGGTCTCCATGGCGCAGGCCTGACTCAGCCCATCTATAAAGCCTTGTGTGTGCTGTGAACATGTCACACTTGCCCAACTATTCATCTTTTTTGTTTTCCTATAGTTGGACTTCAATTTTGGCTTCTTTTGAAGTTTGATGCGGTTGAAAGAGACATATATTCTAAAGGAATTATCGTCATATACACATTCCCTAACGTGCTTCTAACTGCTAAAAGAACATGCCTCACATGTACTAATTTTCAGTCTTAAAGTAATTTGACAAAAAGTTCTTATACTTACCATTGATTTGATGACTCCGTTCTCTTCGTCGTGCTTTCCATGGGGAAGGGCATGTGTAGGCCCCAGGTGCGACTTGGCCCTGGAGGTAGTGTCTAAAAGCTTGACTAAGTTAATGTACTGTCACGAGCCATGTGTCACGAGGAATGAGTAGGTCACAACTAATGAAGGTTTGAATAGTCTAAGGAAGCAAAAGAATGTTTTAAACATCTATTAATTGTGTTCTTCATTAACATTCTTATGTGAAAATTGCACGTGCGAGGAATAATGCTAGGAAGACAACAAGCGTTGGATGGCTTGGTCACTTGGTCATGTTGTCCACCATCTCTCCAATTGCTTAATGATACATGGTCACATGGTCACGAGCCATGTGTCACGAGGATTGATACATCACGACATATTCCTAAAATGCTCTGCTTTCCAATCCGTACCTTCTTTGTAAGTTTGGTCGTGCTTTCTTATCTGCTTTTATTATAAGTTATTTAAGCCCTCATATAAAAGCTCTCAACTCCATCGCTCCAACAAGCCACAGAGAAGCCCTAGAGCCAGAACTATGTGAAGCCAAAGCACAAAACAATAGGGAAGTCATGGTCGAAGCAGGAGAAGCAAACATGAGTGTGGAGTGGCGGGTGACGGTGGCCGCAGACGGGCCTATATCATCCAAGACAGAGCCCGAGACGAGCACCGGGTGGCTAGGGTTTTGGATGGTGACAGTGAAGATAAGGCTTATATCATTTGTGAAGAAGATATGGAGGATTGGGGCTGATGACCCGAGGAAGGTCATCCACGGCCTCAAGATTGGCCTTGCATTGTGCCTCGTGTCTTTCTTCTACTACACCAGACCACTTTATGAGGGACTCGGGGGCACTTCTATGTGGGCTGTCCTGACCGTAGTGCTTGTCTTTGAGTTCAGCGTGGGCAAGTACATTTTGTTTCGATCAGAAACTCAAATTTTTATCTTCGGTCACATGCCAAAAACATAACTGGGAGCTATACGAGATTTTATATTTTTTAACATAAACATTTGGCACAATGATTAAGCAATAACGTGCATTGTGCATCGTTTTGTATAATGTTTTACAAAATTGTCAAAACTTATGGAAACCTCAGGCGGATGCATCTACAAAGGATTCAGTAGAGTGAGTGCAACCTTCGCTGGAGGAGCTCTTGCATTGGCCGTCCATTTCGTCGCCAACAAATCAGGGAAGACGATGGAACATATCATCCATGGCGCCTCCGTCTTCCTTTTTGGTACGTCTTCTTTATCTGACCTATCTATTGTGCTTAAATTGAACGTTGAAACATAAAAAAGAGAGGGAAGCCTATATAGAAAATGAAACTCTCTAGCTATTGTCGTATCTGCTCTGCTTCAGCCGCTAGCTTCTCTCGGTTCCTCCCGGCGGTGAAGGCGAGGTTCGACTACGGCATCACCGTCTTCATCCTCAGCTTCACCCTAGTCTCCGTCTCGGGCTACCGCGTGGAGGACCTCGTGACAATGGCCCAACAGCGCCTCTCCACCATCTCCATTGGCATCTCTATCAGCTTCATCGTCTGCATCTTTATCTGCCCGGTCTGGTCCGGAGCCGATCTCCACCGCCTCTTGGTCCGCAACATGGAGAAGCTTTCTTCTTCCTTGGAAGAATGCATGGCGCATTGCTTCGAGTTTGATTTCCATGGAACTGAGGAAAAAGAGGGTCGGAAATGGCAAGAATATAAGTGTGTGCTTAACTCCAAGGCCTCCGAGGATTCTCTGGTGAGCAATCAATCATTAAAGCAAATCTTATCGTTGGCTTACTTGTAAAATCTTCATTTCTCATACAACATCCAGTTTACTAAACCATAATTTGTTATGTAACAGGCAAATATGGCCACGTGGGAACCGCCTCATGGATCCTTTGGCTTCAGGCATCCATAGAAGCAATACCTCAAGGTCTGCGCTACCATGAGGCACTGCGCTTGCTGCTTGGAAGCCCTTCATGTTTTCACCAATTCGAATATACAGGTAAAATTAGTGTTTAGTTACAAATGTATGAATGTTTTTACTCACTAAGCTTGTAATGTGCCACAGGCACCAGAATACATAAAGAGACATCTGGCAGATGTCTGCATGAGGCTGAGCTCAGAGGCTTCCAAGACCCTCAAAGAGACGGCATGCTCGATTAATTCAATGAAGAGGTCCCCGGCCATCGAGATCTTGCTTGCCCGAGATGAACGGTGCTGTAAAGGACCTCCGTACTGCCTTGAGAACTCTTCCTGACAAGCCTTCAACGCCGTCTCCAGCGGGAACGGTGTCGTTCATGGAAGCCCTGCCTCTCATCACGGTGGCTTCACTGCTGATTGAACTGGTGGAGCGAGTCGAGGGAGTCGTGGACGCGGTTGGGGAATTAGCCGAGCTGGCAGGGTTCAAGCATGCTGATCGGGAGAAGCCTGAGAAGCCCAAGCTTCAGGAAAGCAATTTTGTTTCTTCAAAAGAAGCAGAACTCCAACAAGTTTGAAGTGCCTATGGATCGAGTTGGAGATATAGACTTTTTACTGCTTATCGTGGGAAGTCATGTCGTAAAATATGTGAGGTAAAGAATAAAGGCAAGTCTGTTGCTTGTCAGCATGCACTGGAGAACCGCATTAGCATGCTACAACGCATGTAAATGCATGCTTTGTCATGCATGTCTCGTTTATTGCTTATCATGCGTCATAAGTGGTCTGTTAATCCAAATACCAGTTTCTGATCCATCATCAAAAATTTTCATGATAATGTGCTAAAAAACATAAGATCTCCAACATATGTAAAGAGAGAAGGTTCCCCTGACCGACGTTTTCAAAACTTGAGACCCGGGACCAAAGTGCGAGACCCAAATTATCAAAACTTTGTTCATTGGGTATGTTTTCTTAAAAATTTACATATAACTCCATTATATTTTTAGTATTTATATGTCAACTCCCTTGCCCTTTAGTTTGTTTGCCAAAAATTTCTATTTTGTTTCAAAAAATTCTTCCCAAATGTTAAAATTAACCGGGTGAAGTATTAATTATATTTTGGTCGTGATATCTAAAATATCAACTGCGATATACATGATGATGTCTTTTGTAGATGACCACCAAAAACAGTGTGGGCAATGTCAAGTAAGCTCGTAATTAAACAGCTTTCTGAGCAATGCAAGGGTGGAACCACCTCCCGATTATGGGCTAATATCTTGTGGGGATTGTTGATTAGCTAAATTAAACATTGGTGCTAATATAAGCTAAAAGTAGTTAATTACTTATAAAAATTATTAAAATTAATTTTTATAATTAGGTGAAAAAGATTAGGTGAAAATCGTTGGTATAATAAATGTTAAGTAGGGTAATTGTAAATAAAAAAACATGTGATAATTGTGGCTTGGTTGGTGTAATAGTGAATTAACTCTATAAATACATAAGTGGCTTAAGCACTTGGAAGTTTGGAAGTATGAAGTGAAAAGTAAATAAGTGAATGTTGTTGTAGAGGTGTAAGAGAACAATACATTCTTGAATGCTTATAATATTATTATTGTGAGAAATAAGTTATTTATTTTAATAATCATTTTTTTTTATTTTTATCAATCTTCACTTAATCCTAATTGGTATTAATGTTAGATCCACTATAATTTCAACATGAGGTATCAAGATCGAGATCTACTTCATTAAATAGCTAGCAATCTTCTCCAATCTCAATTTCGTAGGTTATCTAAAAATAATTACGATGATTAAAATATTCAATTCAAAGTATTGTTTGATGTCCAAAAGCTTGGGATTGAAAATTCATGATCGGTATATGAACCTCACCTGAGAAGAAGAAGCAAAAGGCATTATTTCTGCTCTGTTAAGGGTTAGATGAAACCAAATTTAAGAAGATCGCCGTAGTAACCATAAGTTGTCAAATATAAAGCATCCTTAAAGCCATGTTCAAAAGTGTTGAACATATAAATGGTATACCTACAAGCCTTGAGGGCAAATTTTAGGTATGTCAAGATAAAAAAAGGAGAAACCATCTCAACCATCTCAAGTACTTTTCATGCTTAATTATAATCGTGAATCAAATGAGATAAAATGGTGAGAACATTGTGTAAGTATGTATTGGCAATTTTTGAAATATAAAATACGATTATAAAGAAGATCAAGTCCCTAATATAATTCATCAAAAAAATTACATTTAAATTCCAATCAAATTGAATTAAAGCACAAATGCTAAAATGTAAAGTAAGATAAGGAAAAGTACATCGTGATTTTACATGGCCCGACGATCAATCGTGCCTATTCTATGACTCCTACCTCACTTTTAAGGGCTACAATTACTCCACTAATGATGTCGGTTCCTAAGGCAAAATCAAGCCTTTACATAAAACTCCAAACCGGAATGTCGCTTCCTTCAGGTAAAATCAAGCTCGTCATTTTTTTAGGGTGAAACCATGCCTATACAAATAATCTCTTCAACCAAGAAGATCTGCTCCACATTAGAACTATTGTACTCTCATACTCCTAGTATGTAAAAGTATTTACAAGTAAAAAAAGAAAAAAGATATTACATTTGATATTCACTACAAATTTTCTCAAGATAGAGGACAAATGTTAGAAAATTTGACTTCAGATTTGAAGGTTTAGAATATTTATTGGGCCGATAGACTTGGAGAGCTTTGATCTCTTCTCTAATGACAAATAAAATTATAAAAACTTATTAAGAGAACTCCAACCATATCTATTTATACTTTATGGGCTGAAATAAAGCCGTTGGGAGTGAGATACCACAATTTAATTTACTCCAACCTTCCAAAACTAGCCGTTAGTAGCATAAATTCTGCGAACTGGACATCCAATTCCCAACCAGGCTTCCATTTTTGTTAGAGTTGAAACTCTAGTTGGGCGTCTAGTTTCAAATCAAGCATTTAGTTCTACATAGGATTGAAGGTTGAAATATTCAATCTGACTCAAACAATTATCCGGTTCGGAAGTACATATCCGGTTCAGTCAGAAAAGCTCTATTAAAAGCTTCTTATAAAACTCTACACGATGAATGATCTAAACTATTAATCTTAAAATAAATCATTGACTCGACTAGATAAATGAAAATCTAAATATAGTTGAGGCGAGCTTGATCTTTTTGAGTTTTCTTCAAATTATCTTCAAATCTTTTAGTTTTATCTATTGATCCACCGTCACATCTCAACTTCAATATTGTCTTCATATCCATTTATACTTGAGCCTTCTGAACGGCTTTAATCTCCATTTCAAACTTGGCTATGTTTCAATTTATATTTCTCAAGAAATCATCAAATATATAATTTGGTCATCATCAAAATTACAAATGACAATACATTAAAAATATTTGTGTCATGGAGAAGATACTCAAATCTCTCATATCAAGATTTAAGCAAATAATTGTAATAACTAAAGAGTCAAAAAAATTAGAGGATTTTAGTATCGAAGGGCTAATGGGATCCTTTTAAGTGAATAAACAAAAAAATAAACAAGAGAATGACTTCGACGACCCTAAAGCAAGTATTATAATTCAAACTCAACTTTGAGAGTTACAAAGAGATCAATGGACAATTTAGTCTATAACATGGTGGTAGTTACAACGGAGGTCATGGCAAAAGTAGGGTGCGATTCAACTAACAAAGTCAACCACAAGCACAATAGAGGTGTTCAAATTTCAATTTCAATAAAAGAAAATGCATTAATAGAGGTTAGATCTATATATGCTCATAAAAGTATTAAAACTATTCAATATTACAATTGCAATAATTTTGGGCACTTTGCCTCCAATTGTTAGAGTATGCCTATGGAACAAGGAGAGAGGTCCAATTTTATTGAAGTTTTATATCAAGAAGATCATACTTTTCTCCTTATTAGCAAAGATGCACCAAATTGACAAGATATTTAATATTATGACTTGGGTGCCAACAACCATAAGTTTACTATTGTATCAAAGCTCAATAATATCTGTCAAAATTTCATAAAATATAACATCTCATATTGTTGGGTACATATATTTTATGTTTGCGAAGATTTTTGTAACTGCCTTCAAAGTCACACTAATATTCTTTCATTAATTCATCTCAAAATTCTTAATATGGAACCTGAAATCATTTATGAGATCGTCCAAGAATCTCCTTGTCTATTTGTCAAACCTGACAACTAGTAATGAAACACTTTGGATATATTTTATCATTGTCAGTTCTTTCTAAACTAACAATATACCATAAATTTATAAAAAAAAATACATCATACTATATAAGAAATTATAAACTATTTCATCTACACTTACATAATCTCTAAATCACTTAGCACATATGTCATTATGAATATTTTTCACTTTAAACTTTTCATTCTGATATCGTTTATCCATTTTTATTATTTGGAAGTGACCACTAATAGACAAATTCAAACGACTTATTTAATAAGAAAATATGTTAAGGCGGATTATTTTCAATTTGATCTTCGTACATATTTGTGGTAGAGATTAGCAATGTCTAAATTAAATAGCATGTATCAAGATGCTTGAGTTTATTGAACTTCACTCAAGTATTGAGCATCTTGCAACATCATAATTGGGCAGTCAATCTCACCTTCAAACTTAGCTTTAGTGATTTCAAGAAAATAAATTAAAGTTTGACTAAACATCATTTAAATACATTGAACAAAATGTCATATATTTTTTAGTCAAATATTCTTATACTTTTGATCCTAAAACTAATGATATCCTTTCAAGTGAACAAACAAAGAATAAAAAAGAGAATGACTTTCATAATTTAAAGCAAGTATTACAATTCAAATTCAAATGTGAAATAGCACAAACTCGAGATTAAATAACTTCAAGGTATTCACAATAAGTACGAATAATTTTACTGATAAATTTTTTTGTTGCAAATTAATAGTCTCAAAAAATCAAACTCAATTGATTTGTCATATAATAGCTATTATAAATCTCCCCCAATAGGGCAAAAAAAACTAAATTCTAAAATCAAACATGCTAATCTATAAAGATTTTTAAGAATAAAGCACAAGAGTAGAAATAAAGTTAAAATCTCAAATCTAAAATTATAAAAAATATAAACTAACATTTAATTAAGATAAAAAATAAAAATAATATTTAATTAAATAGTCTTAAGATTCATCAACACAAAAAATTTAAGATATTGAACTCTCACGTATTATCGAGATTGCTGCGATGGAGCTTCTTTGTTTTTTGTGCGCAAAAGAGTCTGCGGGAGAGGAAAGAATCAGGTTGGTTGGGATTTTAAGGACTTTTTGCAAAAACACCCCTCGTAAGAATAGTGTTTATATTTGAGTATAAAAATTTTGGGTTTTCACAACAAGATAGAGAAGGAAAATCAGAAACTCAGATCAAGATGCAATTCCCATTGGTGGAGCAGTGCATGGACCTCACTTGAGAAATCATGGGCTCTTTCCTTTTCATTGCTCATTCTTAATATCCACTTATTTACAAACAAAACTCAAAACAAATCTGCATTCACATGGCTCCCAGATTGTGTACACATTTCACATTTTTTTTCCGATCGCAATAATATAAAACTGCACACAGCTATAAATCTTTTAGAAACTGTTAACTCTGTTCACCATGGATATATGCAGACATGCATCGCGCCCGAACATGCTCCATAGAGCAGTTAAACTAGACAAATCACCGCCACTCGAATTGTCATCACTGTTACCATCATCTTTGCTACTCAAATCGCTTCCGCCTATTTAAATAGTGATCCAAAAAAAGCTGAAATTGTTCTCAAATACCAGTCGCCACCAGAAAACTGTATATCCATGTGCATGCCATTTGGAAAATCGACAAAGAGGCACCGCCTGTGAGGTTCCATTGCCTTGAGATACCATTTCGTATGTCTAATTGTCCAGACGGTAATGATAGTATCTTGTACCTAAATCGGTAGCTCACTTTTTCTAAATAATGGGAAAGAGGACTGAAACATACCACTGAAAGATTTTATTCAGACAAAAAGATGAGCTGTCAAGAACGTAGAGGAGGTAGGATGGACAGTTGGTTAAATCTAGTATGGATCGTACATGGATGAGAGTTGGAGTCGGCAGCTCTCCTAGGGTTCCCTCATCTGGGATCCCTGAAACAAGAATAAGATTGGCTGTTTGATCTGCGAATTAAAGAAAAAGGAAAATGGAGTGCCTTTGCTAAATATCAGAACGTGTAAATTATCAAAATAATTTACAAGTTTGAAATTGTCACAAAGAAATAAAGAACTGACACTATGATTTCACAAAGAGGCTACAGCAGAGATACCATCAGAAAATGAAGCAGTGAAGCACAGTGAAGTATCACCTAGCTAAAACCAGTGATATATATTAAGTAGATCTTGCAATAACATGGATTATATCATATTTATGCAGGAATTTTCCCGTAAAAGTTCCATGCTTTTAACACGACCTGTCAATCAAGATAAAATTTGAATATGTTAGGCCAAGATAAATTTGGATCTTTAGAGCATTTCAAGTAATGAACATTCAATAAGTACTGAAATAACAGTCCATCTTAAGGGAAAGGATGCAGATTATGCTGTACATCACTATGGAAGTAGACAAAGATCATTTCCTTACAAAGATAAAAAAGATACTAGAATAGCTTCTACCAGAACATTCTTGAATATAAATGCTTTAGGTTAGTTCAATCAATCTTCTACCTAGATTCTTTTCTTTAAAAAGGACAGATGAACCGCTGAACCAAACTTTGCAAAATCATCAGAAGCAATCTTATCAAGGTTTCGACATGGCTTGGGCATGAAGGGACACAAACTACCCCAACAAAGAATGGGAAGATAGTTAACCATGTAATGAGCTTCAATCCGGTTTAACTCTGTAACCCACTTAACAGATTCTGCATGAAAGACCAACAATCCAACTATATCTAGAACTTATCCGTCCACAATTAACCATACACAGAACAAAATTTTTAATTTAGTACTACCAGTATCACTTAGCTTTATTTCTGATATATAACATGATAAAGTAGCATACAAAATGATTTCAGGAAGAAACTGTACGCAATTTCCATGCACAGTCAAAAACCTAGAAACAGAAAGAGTATATGGTAATATTTTGTGGAGAAAACAAAATATTCTTCGATTGATGTCAAAAGCTTCTTGAAGAATGGAAGGTTAAATTTGAATGGACATTACAACACGACAGGCAACGATGATCCAAAAAATTTCCATAATGATGACCATTATTGGCAGCATTACAATGTTTTCTATGTTCTAAAGGAACAATAATTGATCTAGATAAACACAGGTGCTACTTTACAGCATCACTTTTTTTAACCTCCAGACCCTACAATCAAATTGAATGAGTCTTGCGAAAAGAAAGGCTCACCTTCGCAAAGAGGCCAATGGTACTCTATGATGACCACGCCAAACAATACTGATGAATATTTCAACTTCAACTGCTTTCATGATCGGAGACTTGTATGTATTGATACTAACTGCCAACCACGGTAAGGCTTCTTGGAGTTGCTCTGATCTTCTATCCTTTCATTTCGTGGGATCAAACTCAATAGCACAGCAAGCACCACTCTCCATTATCATCTACCCAACCTCAGGTGTAATGAATTAGTCCTAAATCGAATAATTGGGCAAATAAAATCTAATATATATGGATATTACCTAATACCTTTATATATTTGCTTTGGAACCTAGCCTTGCCCATGGAACTCAAGACGCACCCCCTTTCGTATTACCTAAACGAGTAAAATGAGGATGTAAAATATCTAATCACATCTCCAAAAAATAATATCTTTACATGGATTACAAGATTTGTAATAATATCTGATTTCACAGGGGGGATATTTTTACACAGACAACCCATAGAACCAGAACAAAATCCAAAACCACAAAACAACAACCATTTGCAAAGAACTAAGATGTCAACTTGATACCTTCAACAAGTCCAATATCCACTGTTTTCTTCCAAACATTTATGACCAATTTAAACTAAAATTCAATCTCTACATCTAAGCTCAGCAAGTACACCACCAAGCCAACAACAGGTACAAATCTGAATATATCTACTAGCCTCCCATTGCTTTCCTTCACATTCTGAAGGTTGTCTCCAATCAACCAGGGTTGAAAGATGGAATACAGAATTATATCCCATATAAATGCATATGCAAGCCTCTCTGATCCAATGTACGAAAGCAAGAAATTCCAACGATCCTCAACACATCCAAAGCCACCATCAGCACGGCCAAAAAGTGCCCAAAGTATCGACATAACACAGAACGTTCCACCAATCAGACCCACGATAGGCGCACCGTTTGTCATTATTGAACCTAATTGAGAACATTTGGAAGGTGTTTGGTCTACATCAATCTCATTGAGCCGAATTGCCATGTAAGGTATCAAGAATGCTGTTATACAATAAATAATTGTTCAAGAAAATGCAAGGAATATACATTGAAAGAGGAGGAAAAATTTTAAGTAAAACTTCAATGAAGCTTACTGTTTGTAAGGAACATCTGCAAGCCCCACAAGAGGTCTAATGATCCCTTGTATCTATCTCTCCGATCATCAGTGAATAGCAATGGAGCAAACATAAGTGTCCAGCCAATTACGAAATTGAATAGTCCTTCAGCTACCTGGTTAATGGAAAAGAAATGCTTATTGTAAGTTTCAGAAAAAAAGGGTTTGACATAAAAATCTCCACTTGGAATGCAGGACCAGTGCAGGGATCCAAAACCGATTACACAAACGCCAACCTTTCTTTTCTGATTGACACAACACATTTGAACCCGTGAAAAACAAATCCAACACTGCTACACTAGTCAAGAGCATTTGCAGTTTCTTACCGGATGGAGCACTGGTGCTTCAATCACATTAATGCCAACTATACTGCCAAAACAAGAGTGGATGCATTATTGTATTTCCAACACATGATAAATAAGCTCAAATTAGTGAAATAGTCAACTGCAACAGAATGAAATAAGTTTGAAATGATGAACATGGTGAAAGGGGTGCCAGACAAAATCGAATGTAGTGAACAATGTAAGACCTTAACTAGATTCTCTGTTTGAAAAATAATGTTAACTTAGGGAGGCAGTATAAGTTCATTAATGTCGTAAAAAGAGTTGCATGGAATTTACAGAACTGTTGACTGCTTGGTTACATTCTTTAAGCATTTGAAGAAACTAAAGAACCAAATTCACCATAAAAGGAATGTTTAAAACTGCAAAAATTTTATAAGCTAGTTGTCTGCAACATCAATGACCTCACTCTAAACATGCCTTTGTGTTTGTGTGTGTATGTGTGTGCGTCTGGGTGTGAGTTGCTTGGCCTTTCAATTGATTAGGCATTAATAGCAAAACTGATATAAAGACAATTATATCTTTTTTACAACAAAATCGGATGTTAAGTTTAGAATAAATTTCAACTCTAATTAGAATTTATTAATATCGGTATACCTACAATCTGAAGGTCATATCTTCTAAATTATTCATCTAAATCAACCAAATAATTATCTATTAAAAAACCGAGATCGACTCCTACAATTTAGTTATTTACTATTTTTTACTAATTCAATCTCTATATAAGTCAAAATTAAGGTTTACCAAATCCGAGTTTGTAACAGTTATATCCCAATATACAATAAGATTAATATTAGACTTGAAGCCTTATTTCTAATTGATTTCAACTAAGATTTTAAGTTTATTAGAAAGACATATATATAATCTCAATGTTGTAACAGATAAAATAACTTTATCATCCATAGTATTTTCTTACTTTGGGTATTTTCTCTCTGTTTTCCTTATGGATTTAAAAACTTATCACGGTGAGAAGACGGTAATCTTCTTTTCTATCACTCACGCTTTCCCGTTGCATCAAGAACTCAAGTTACAATAATAGACAAATCACTAGTAAAAAATGTTGAAGCATCAACCTTTAGAAGCCACTAAAACTGAGGGTTGTCCTTCATCAGCTACTATTGGAGTATATTTGCTTGTTTTATTTCTTCTTAGGATATATAGAGACATGGAATAATTTTCAACTTCACAATTTCTACTTGTAGGCTTGGAATTAATCCTACTATAGGGATGATTTTACTATTCATAGAATACAAACAAGCACATATTCTTGTCATAGCCATGATAATTGATGGGTGGTTTTAATCTGGATGCTGTCGGTATTTATCAATTATATTTACTGCATTATGTAATTGATGTTTAATTTTCCCAATCATTTGTTGGACAATTGAAGAAAAGCAATATAGATAGATGAACAGTAATAGCTTTATTTTGTGAAGGATCTGTGGCAAAAAAAAAGAGGTAAACAACTGCAAGACTAATTCTTCTAATGCGAGCACGCTCTGTCCTGTTTCATTTTCACTAGATCCAAAGACCTGTTTATTTTACCGATAGCCTTTTCACATAACTTTTGGTGCCATCAACCAGAAACTGGCTGTGTGTTCCTTTTTCCATTCCTATTCCTTAGTTTTCTCTATTTAGGTCACTCTTACCATTCTCTAGATCCTAGCCCACAATCCCAGCATCCGAGTCAGAAGGTTCATTGATATTCTAAGATATTATGGCATATGTGATTGGACAACGACATCGGAGTGACAACTGCCAGTGCAATTCAATATGAAAAATTAAATACAAGTCGAAGTTACAAAGAAATTATCGAACTTCATAATTCATCGGAGATCCTATATAGATTTTGCTGACATGCTAATTAGGATAATGATGATGTTATCATTAGAAAATTCACATTTCAATGTTATCTATCCTATATAGATTTTATTGACATGCTAATTAGAGTAATGATGATGTTATCATTAGAAAATTCACATTTCAATGCAGATGAACAATTAGATACATGGCAATATAATAGTCAGTAAATACTCCCCATCAGCCATGAAATCACTAGCTATAAAGAATAATGTAAAATGAAAATACTTGTTGATACAATTATCATAATGTAAAATCAGTTCAGCTACATTTTCTCATATTAGGTCCTGGTTGCATATACGAATTCCATAAAGAACATACCATGCACCTCCATGAGATTAAAGGTGCTAACAGTTTTCACCAATTTATATATTTGGATCTTTGATCATGATGCAGTGTTTTTAGAAAAGCCATCACTTCAATTGAATTGGTGAATGTTATTTAACCCCCAGCAACTTTTTGTAGTATGATACAGAAGACTCTATTAACAACCATTCTTCTTTGGATATGGATCAGTAGCAGACATACCAGCATTTGACAACGGCAAAATAAAGAAGAAATTTAGTGACAGTCCCACAAGATCATTGATTGTCTCTGACTTGATAGCCCACACTGGATCACCCTGAATGCCAATAAACAAAGTCAGATATTAATATAGCAATTCTTGAATTTCTTATTTTTTGGAAAAATAATCTAAATATGCAATTTAAAGAACATTAGAAATGATGTATTAAAGCAAGAATATCTTCCTTCCTCCATAATTGCTTGTGGAAGAATCTGAATACATAATGAGAAAATCAATTTTGGTATCATGTGTCATTTATGTTGTGTCCATGAATTTCAAAAATAGTTCGTTGAGTTGTAGAACCCTTACTTGCAAATGATATTGATACAGTGTTTCCAAACTGACAAAACAACAGAAAAATTTTGAGAAAATAATAATTTTGCATTCGAACACCTACAATTATAACTCCCTAACTATCATTGGCATTATAACACCACTACTCATTAGTCAAAATCCAAAACCTGAATATTTGTTAAGAACATTAGTTTGTGTATAATGTTATCATTTACTTAAATTCATTTTGATTTTTTTTTTTTTTACTTTCATGAATTTATCGGAAATTTTCCCTCAGAAACCTGGCATATCAAAGGATTGCATTTGCAAATTAGGCTCCAACTTTAAATATAAATCATTACAGAATCTCCTAGGCTGCAACAACCCAAGAAGACACATATTTCCTGCCCAAAAGTGCTTAATAATAACATGACATCATAGTTACTTAGGTTATATTTGAAAGCACTCTTTCCTTTTTCCATAGAAATGCCAACTTTCTGTAAAAGAGAAATAAATTCACTTCTACAGTTAAAAAAACTATAGGTTTAGGTATATATGCAAAAGTAATTTTGTAAAGGGTATGTACAAAATAGCACTTTATTGGGCATATATGCAATTTTTTCATTACACAGACTATAAAGGCAGAAAAAACCTATGTCCTACAAGTCTTCCAACTGTCTAAATATAATATTGTATGTTTCACATATTCTCATTTGAATAGCGATAGTAATACATCTTCCAAACAGAAATTTTGGCAAATGCTTGAACATGATAAATATTGGGAGGCAATATTTGAATGACCACCCTTCTGTGCTTATTGTTGATTCCTCAACTGTTGGTAAGAAAGATAGCCCAAACTAATTAAATTACCAACACCAAAAATTTGCCCCCATAGAAAAAAGCCGTAGTGAGGAAGCACATACGCTTGATATGTAAGTGTAGAAAGCTTTTGAAGGGTATGAGTATATCAGAGTTGTTGAGAATCTCTATAACTTATGCACATGTACTGCTTTCTGAAAGGCACAATTTTTTCAGAACTTAAAGCTTTTTGTTAGTGACCTAGCTCTAAGCATCTAGATTCCCACAGACAACTATAAGAACAAAGTGGTGTGCGACTGACAAACATAACAGTTCCTTAAACAAGTTCAAGAACAGAACAAGTTACTCAAAATGATAATCTAGCATAATAACCAACATAAAATTGCCATAAAGCTGACTCTACTTAGAATTGAACAAAGTATTCCTAAACATATTGAAAGAAAATGGCCCGCAACTTGCCATTTAAAAATAATAAAATCAACAAATAAAGCTTTTCCCATTCACATATATTGATATATATCAAATGGAATTGAAACCATTTGTTAACACCACAGCAAAAGCCAACAAATCTCATTCACAAACCCCAAAAAAAACCCTGAAATTGAGGAGAAGTACCGGAGCATAGGGAAGGAGAAAGAGCCAGAGAACATAAGCAGCCTCGGCGCCCCACAAGCCCAACTGCAGGGCCTCTCTCGCCGGAGAAGAAACCGCACGACGGTCGACAGGACCTGGCGGCGGCCGGCGGCCGGAGAAGTCGCGGAATTGGAGGTCTCTGAAGGCGACCAAGCTAGCGCTGTTCTTTTCCCTATGGTTTGGATTAGAGGATTTGAACCCCATTCTTCTGCAGATATAACCTTCAATTGCGCGCAATGGAAGCGACATAGACGCCATTTACACCGAAGAAGAAGAGGAAGAGGACGAAGCCGCGTTGCCGTATCACCAACTTATTAGTTATCACCAATAGGTCCGATTCATTTCAACCAAACGGATTTGTAAAAAACCAAAACCGGTCCCCCTAATGAAATCATACTATTGCATATACTCGTCTTCTCGTGACCTTCAAATTAGGTGTAAGCGAAAAATAATAATAAAATTGATATACCAAACTGTATCGATTGAAAATCATATTGAATAATTAATTTTTAAACCAAATTGGTATAATTCTAATTTTTAATTTTAATAGAATTGAAAAACTAATTTCAGTTCTAGATTATGTGAAAAACCGATGAACTAGAATTATACGATTATTTAAACTATATTATTATATATATATTATATTATATATATATATATACACATTTCTAATTCCTATTCGTCTTTTTCATTCTTGAATCTTAGGTCATTGCATCTCCAATCTCGCTATCTCTGTTACTCTGATATCTCATTCTCAAAGACTAAAACCCTAGTTCTGTTGCTCCAATTTCTCATTTTCAATGACTTAAATCCTAGTGTTTCACCATCTCCGTCACTCCAAGACTCTGACTTCGATCTCTAATTCTCATACTCTCCATTGCTAATCTGGTGACTAGTGTTGTTTTCTCCTCCGTCCATCGCTAGAGCAACAGTCTATGTCAGTATGCCCTCTCTCTCAACTCTACCAGCTCTTCTCTTGCCTTTTCGCCCTCTCTCCCTCCTTCGTATCAATTCTCGATAGATTTCTGATTTTTACTAATGTGGGGTTCTATTTTTTGAGGGTTTTCTCAACAATATTGGGACTAGGAGCTAAATTTCAACTCGTTTGGGGATTTTTATGTTGCACACTAGTTCTATGAATTAGGTATTGCACTTTCACATTTCTTTGAATTTCATGTTGGATTGGGTTTCGGGGAGTGATAATGTCACTAATGTGGTATCCACTTGCCAAGCAGGTGAAATGGTGGATTTTATCATAAATTTGGATTTCTTTGTAATCTCTGTTTATCATGATTCTTGCTTGAGCTAGCTTTTTTTTTCCTTTTTTTTTGCTAATGTGTAGATGTAGAAAATGTATTTCAAGTGTAGAGAACTTTATGTGTAGTGAATATATGGATGAATTAAATTTAATAGTGGTTCTGTCTAGTGTTTCCGTATCATAGACCATAGTGTAGGATTTCAGATAACCATGTGATTTCAAAATAATGATTTTTTTTTTCTTGAAACTCCATTTAAATCTATTTGATGAACCTTTGGCCTAAAAAGCAATTTTTTAGAGAATAAAAAACTTTTAGGTCAGTAAAAAATCATGAGGTTAAGAATGCATAAAACGAAGATTCAAGCATGATGTGAGTTAAATTTATTGAAAATTTGAACATACCTGATATACAAACTGCTTTGATTTTTCATATGGAAAATATATTTTTCCATTAGTCAATTAAATATGTTTTTGAAATTTTTTTGGATCTGTATATACTCCCTTGAAGTATAAACCATTCATGTAGTTCTACTAGAGCTATAGTGTTTGGTTTGTTGGTTATAATGAAAAATGAAATGCTATATATGCAAAATTTATCCTTTTTTTTACTGTTATCACTGTCATAATCTGAATTTTTTTTAATTACTTTCTTTCTAATCATTCATGGTTTTTATGTAATTATTGTTTACCATTTTCTTAGATTATCTCTTGTAGGGCTGCTTAGTGAGTATTTTTTGGTTTTTTTTATTTTTATCAATATTTATTTTCATTGGGCAAAAATAGCATACAAATTTCAAATTTCAAACATGAGTTGCAAGTGCTAAATAATTCAAATATAGATTTTCTAAATCCCAATATGGACGTTTACAATGGTTAGTTGTTTATATTAATCATTTTTATGGTACCTCATTTATCTTCTTTCTTCTATTTTAGATAGATTCAAATAGAGAAATCATCAATAAAAATGCAACTAATTGTTGAACATCATGCCAAAACTTGGGCTATATGAGTGTGACTATTCACTATATTGATGATGATTGGAAGTTTAAGAAAAAAAATTTAAAATTTTTGTTCAGTTTCAAGTCATGTCGATATGGTAATTGGTAAAATATTGGAATTGTGCATACTTGATTAGGGCATAGATAAGGTCTTCATAATTACTATAGATAATGCATCTTCTAATGATGTTGGAGTTCAATATTTGAGGAAGAGGCTTGATAGTTGGAAAGATCATATACTTAATGGAGAGCATTTGTATGTGAGATGTTATGCACATCTCTTGAGTCTAATTGTTAAAAAAGGACTTAAAAATTCAAATAATTTTATTGCTAGAATTTGGGCTGTAGTTAAATATGGAGATCATCACTGGCGATAGCACAAATGTTCAAGCTTTATGCGGAATAAGAAAAAATAGAATCCAAAAGTTTGGTTTGTCTTAATGTTAAAACAAGATGAAACTCTACATATCTAATTCTTGATGTTACTTTGAAATTTCAAAAAGCTTTTGAATTATTAGAGATTCAAGATTCAAAATATGTAGAGGAGCTAATGAAGGAGAAGTCAAAGGGTTCACTGACACGTGAAAATTGGGATATTGCTCAGGCTTTATTACCTTTTTTGAAAGTATTTTATAATGTTACCTTAAAAATATCAGGTTCTTCTTATGTGATAAGAAATATATATATGTGCAAAGCATGTATGGAGTTAGTATGATTATCAAGAAATTTTTTGAATCAGATGACTTTTGCTCAAATAATATGGCTTTTAAGGAAAAGACCAAATATGATAAATATTGGGCAATGTTGAAAAGTTTAATATTATGCTATTTATTACTTCTGTAATTGATCCTAAGCTAAAGTTGGAGAGTGTAGAGTGGATGATTGAGGAAAGCTATGAGAATGAAAAAATCAATGAGTTGAAGTGTAAAGTGAAGAATATTTTGGATAGATTTTTTCAAGAATATTCATCCATATAAAAATTATCTTCTCCTTCACATAGTGTTGCAAGAGTTGAACTGATAAAAAAAAGAAGGAATGATGTTGGAACAAGTAATCTTGATGTACTTCAATTAGTTCAAGATAAATTGAGAAAAGCAAAAGTAGAGCAAGAGGCTTGCACTTGCAAAACAGAATTGGATAAGTATTTGGAGAAGGAACCTGAAGATGGAGCACAAGATTTTGATATTCTTCGTTGGTGGAAAATAAATAGTAGTAGGTATCCAGTTCTTTTCATGATTGCTAAAGATGTGCTTACTATGCCCATATCTACTGTTGTTTTGGAGTCGACTTTTAGTACAGGAGGTTGAGTTCTCGATCAATTTCAAAGTTCTCTATTTACAAAAATAGTGGAAGCACTTATTTGTATATAAGATTGATTGTATTCTACTAGTTCTTCTATTAATATTGAGAAGACACTTGATGTAATTAAAAAAATATTCGAATGTAAAAATTACTTGTTCATTATATTATTTTTGTAAAAACTAATTATTGGTATTTAATATTTATCTTATATATTTTACATGTTTTATCTTTATAATTATAGAAATAACGAACAAAATGAAAACAATAATCTCAATTGATAACTAATTTTCTTTGTTGATGCATGTAATTTTGAAAATGTAAGTTGTATTTTGTATAACTTGACTTATATATATTAGGCTTTTATATAACTTGTGCAAGTGTATCTCTAAATCATGACAAATTTTCAAACATACATGAATATGAGATTTTTTTAATTATAGATATGAAATTTGGCAATATGTTGAATACTAGAAAATAAAACAATATGTTAGTCTAATTAGCTTCTGATTTTGGCTAAGATAAATCCTGCAATGAAACAAATGAAACAGTCAGGTTACAGCTCTACATTAGAAATTTATAAAAAAAAAGGATAAAAAATTATTATTCAAAATTGTTGATGCATTTTCTAAGACCAAGATTTCAAGAAAATAATTTCTTGTTTTAAATTTGTAGTAAAAATATTTCTTCAAAAATGCTTTATTTATTATAGGTTATTATTTTATTTTGATTCTTCCAGGGGGTTTTGAAGTGTCAAAATAATTTTTTATTAAAAACACACCCAAAGATAATGTTTCTCAAGAACTGCGATCAATGATATAACGATGATATTTACTAGACAAACATTGGTGTCAATTCTCAATCATTGACGATGTTTCTCAAAAAAGTGCCTCCATAGAGTTGTTAATAGTGGCGCTTCTCAAGTACCACAAAAAATGTCAATTTTTTTTTTAGAAGTGTTGCCATTCGACAAATTCTCAATGCTGTAAAAAATGTCAAAATTTTTTTTGGCACTTTAGAAGTGTCAAAAAATTATGACACTTATTCGATGATACTTTACAAGCACCGCAAAAAAAACATTAGTATTATATTGTTGATGTTTTTTTGGGTATTGGTTGTACTTCCAAAGTGCCAATAGTGCTCCAATATATTTTAGTGAATCCAAGATTTACGAGGGTTTTTGTGGATTTTGTGTGGCTAAATTTGAATGGAACATTTAGTATTTTTCGCACTAAGTGAATATAACGTTACTAAGAAAGCACCATAATTTTTTCTGAAATTTAGGAGAAAATTCTTTGGAATTTTAGATGAAATCTTGGTGTCAAAATACTAGAATCGGCCACTATTTATAAGACAGAAATACATGTGAATCCTAATTGGAGGACTCTATAGTATGCAAAGTCCAAATATTTGGGGTCCAATTGGGGGCACCAATGAGTTAGTGCCTACTTTTAGGTTGGCCCCCTGTGGTAATTCAATTGCACCATCACGTTAATTTCGATTTTAAGAGTTTGCATAACTTCGAACTTGAAGCTCTGATACCACTTGTTGGGAGAAGTCGAAAGAGTATCAAACTAAAATAATATAATAAGCCGAATACTAAATCATCACAAAAGCTTAAGCTCATTGGATATGAGCCTTTTTCACTATATATATTAGACTCTATTTATTCAATACCCGATGTGGGACTAATTCATCATACCTGACATCATAACAGTCACAGGCACTAAAGAATTGGCACCCGCACCCCATACCATAAAGCGCTAGGCTCCGAATCCATGTGGAGGCCAAAATGATGGGGTCCACGTCTAGACTTATGTGACTGGCTTCAGCATAAAAAGTCTGAAAAATATTTCTAGAAATCCATTTTCCTTTGAGAATTTCATATCGCCCAAAACTTGGTCAATGCTTAATTTCTCTGAAAGTTTCTATCAAATTCTTTTCTTTTTCCTCAAGAAATCAAATTTCAAACTTAGATAAAAACACAAAATCTTTCATAATCCAACCACAATTTTACAAATAAAATCCTAATATCAAAGATTTTACAAATGGTTTCAAATTGAGGTGATTTTGCAAGAAAAAACTTGAAAGATTTGAAAATTAAATTCAAATTAATCTCATAGTGGAAAATTAAAAAATTCAGCCCTTTTTGCCAAGAAAATTTTGAAATAAGTATTGTTTACAAATAAACTCTTGAAAATTAAAAAAAAAATAGTGTAACGATCCAAAACATAAAAATAAGTTAAACAAGTTTGGCTTTAGGTCTCATGAGAGATTTTAAAGACTATTAAAAGATGTGTATCTAAAATCACATATGAGTTTTCGTTGTTCCACTTCTTATGTAGCTCCTTTGGAGCGTCTTCCAAGATATACTTTCACTTTTTGCAAGCCTTGTGATATATCTCCATGCTCCTAGCCCACGGAATGTATTTTCAATGTCTTTGAACTAGGTCAAGGTTGTTGTGGGTTGCTTCTATCTCGGCAAGGTTTGCAATCATCATTATTGGCTTCCTAAAATTTTTGTGACTTAATTTTAGGTGAGATTTAATAGTGAAAATTTTTTAGAATTTTTGAATAAAAAAAGAAAAGAAAAATTAGGATCTAGGGTTCTCATATCAATGGCAAAGTTTAGCTCCATTATTACGTGGTTATTCTGAAATTACAAAATTTACAAAACCCTTATAAAAACATAGTCTTGTATAGTTAGCAATCTGGACTTTCTAGAAGCTCTAATGTGCTGCTCTTGAGCTAATTACAAATTTCTTAAGACTATGATGCACTCAAGCTTACTAGTATTTAGATGGTAGTTTAGTACAATCATATTTGTTGTACAAAATATTGATGTCCACCACAATTCACGATGTAGAAGAAGAACAAAAAATAAAAAAAAATAGCGGACAAGAGATTTATGTGACGAAGACAATTCAGAAGATATTGTATTGATGAGAAGAGGAAGAGAATATTACAACGATAGAAGTGAAACTCTAATATCACCAACTCTCACAAAGACTAAGTAGACTAACCATTACAAGACGTCTTAAGAGTATTAATCTATGTCTCTCTCTTTCACTCTATATTGAAACCCTTACATCAATAGAGTATTTATAGATGTGACTTAACTATGTTTGAGTCAAAGTAGAAGACTGACTCAAATAAGACTTCTACTAATTTAAGTCTTCTAGTAGAAGATAAATTCAGATAAGTATTAGACCCACTAAATTACTTCATAATATAATTAAGACTCTTCAAAAAATTTAGATTTGAGACACAATTAAGCCAACAATCTCCACCTTAGCTTGAATTCTCTTATTCTTTAAATTTGAATCTTCAATAGATGTCTTTGTCATTACCTCATGGGGTAGGATCAACGACCTTGAATATTGATCAAGTCCAAACTGAGCTTGAACTTGTCAATCAGAATCACCTTCGTCAATATATTTGCAGGATTTCTTGAAGTTTGAATCTTTTGTAAAAAAATCTCGTCGTCTTCAATAATGTCCCGAATAAAATGAAATCGGACATTTATATGTTTTGATCTGGCGTGATACATTTGGTTCTTCGCAAGGTGTATGACGCTTTGACTATCGTAAAAAATAAAAAGAATATTTTGAGAAAAACCAACTTCACTTGCCAATCCTTTTAACCATAGAGCTTCTTTGACGGCTTCTGTAGCTACCATATACTCAGACTCTGTTGTAGATAATACCATAGTTGACTGTAAGATATACCTCCAACTAATAGGTCTTTCACAAGGAGTGAAAAGATAACCAGTGGAGGATCGTCGTCAATCAAGGTCTCTAACATAGTCTAAATTGACGTAGCTAATAATTTTGGCCTCTTGAACTTTTGGTAATTTTACCAAGTCCTGAGTATGGTTTTTTTGAAGAAAATTCATCTTTTCATTCATAGCAGCTTACCACTGATAAGAATTCTTATTCTACATTGTTTCTTTATAGGAAGAAAGATCACCATTGTTAGTAACTAAAGCAAAAGCTACCATATCTTCAAAACCATACCTTTCAGATGACTTTACGTTTATTTGAGATCTTCGAAGTAGAGTCTTCTCAAAAATTTGATTTTTAAAATTTTCTTGAGAGTTGGGCATACCCTAAATTCTTTTGAAGGAAGTACATACTCCACCTTCACTTGCATTATATACTATGTCTCTCTCAATAATTATATTTGAAATAGTAGGATCCCATAAACGATAGCCCTTAACACCTTTAGCATAACCCAAAAAAATACACTTTTTGAAATGTGCATCTAACTTATCATTGACAATATGCACATAAGCAGGACAATTGAAAATCTTTAAAGAAGAATAATTTGCAGGTTGACCAGTCCATACCTCTTCAGGAGTTTTGTAATTAATGATTGTTTAAGGAGAACGATTCACAATGAAACATGTTGTATTAACTACTTTTGCCCAAAAATCTTTATCAAGATTAGCCGTACTGAGTATACTACGTACTTTCTCCAACAAGTTTCTATTCATCCTTTCAGCCACACCATTTTGTTGAGATTTTTCTGGGATGGTAAAGTGGCGTTCGATACCTTCATCTTCACAGAATTTGAGAAATTATATTGATTTGTACTCTCCATCATTATCACTTTTGAGGTATTTAATTTTTCTGCGAGTCTTTTTTTCAACTGAAGTTTTCTACCATTTGAAAACAAAAAACACTTCAGCTTTGTGATGCAAAAAAATAAATCCACACTTTTTTGAAAAATCATCAATAAAACTGGCAAAATAACGAGCATCAGATTTTGATAGAATAGGAGAGCACCACACATCAGAATGAATATAATCAATTAAGTCTTTAGTGTAATGAGTACTTGTGTTAAACTTTACTTTGAACTGTTTACCATAGAGACAGTGCTCGCAGAAATCTAATTTGCATGAGTCAAGGTCTTTCAATAATTTTCTTTTATTGAGCTCACTTAAACCTTGCTTACTCATATGACCGAAATGCATATGCTATAAGTGGGTCATATCAGAAGAAGAAGTCTGAGAAATTGTTGCACCACCTTTAACGATTTTTCCTACTAACTCATACAAATTTTCATGCTTTAGGCTCTTCATCACTATCAATGAGCCTTAAGAACTCCACCTTCAGTAAAATACTTATAACTAGTAGAATCCAAAGTACCCAAAAAGATCAAATTCTTTTTCAAATTAGGAACATGTCTAACGTCAGTAAGACTTCTAATAATATTATTAAACATCTTAATTTTGATTATTCCAATTCCAACAGTTTTGCATGTATTGTTATTATCCATCAAAACTAAACTACCATCATAGGACTTGTAGTCTTCAAACCAATCCTTATTTGGACACATGTGGTAAGAATAACCATAATCAAGAATCCAAGTATCATGGTAACGATCAAAATTAGAACTAATAGAGAAAACATTACCAAAATTATCATCAGAACTCCCTTCAACAACTGACACTTGTACTTTGGCTTGCTCTTGAGATTCTCTTTCTTTCTTTGCTTTGAGCTTCCAATACTTTTTAATTGCATGTCCTATCTTCTTACAATACTTGTAATTTATTTCTTTGGATTTGGATCTAGAACGACCTATCTTTGGTCTTTCTTTGATATGACCTCTAATAATCAATGCTTCTGAATGTGATACATCCCCTTTCAATTTTTTTCAAATATTCATTAGATAGAAGAGCAGCAGAAATATCATCAAATTTTAAATCCTTACCATACATGAGAGTAGTTTTCATATTCTCAAGAGAAAGAGGTAAAGACGATAATAAAATAATTGTCTTGTCTTCATCCATCAATACTTAACAATTGAGAGACTAGTTTATTGAAAGTATTAAGATGATTAACTATATTCGTACATTCTCTCATTCGAAAATTGAAGAGCTTCTGCTTTAAGTAAACTTGATTTGAGATATACTTACTCATATATTATTTCTCCAACTTTTTCCATAATTCTGAAGGTGATATTTTATCAAGAAACGGATAGAGTACCTCATCGGTGAGACTGAGGATGATTGTGTTATGTGCACTAGCATTCTGATTTTTTCAGACATTTTTGGTGACATCTTCAAGCTTGACATCCTCCAATGTGTTTCTCAACCCTTATTGAGTAAGAATTTCACGAACTCTTACTTCCAAATAGGAAATCCTTACTTTTCATTGAATTTCTCTATATCGAACTTCGTAATAGACATGTTGAACCAAGCTCTGATACCACTTATTACACAAAATATCGATATCCACCATAATTCATGATGTAAAAGAAGAATAGATCTCTTAGAATGGTTTGGTATCCGGTCCACTATATTATTCCGGTTCGACACTTTTTTGGCTCCTCCAATAAATGGTATCAGAGTTTGAGGTTTGAAGTTGTGTAAACTCTTAAGACTGAAATTACCGTGATGGTGTGACTGAATTGAGTCACATGTTAGTTTCTCTTAAAAAATCAATAGAATGAAACAAAAACCCGTTGGTATGGGTCACACGGTGGAACTGATCGAGTAAAAGAGTTCTTGATTAAGAGTGTTAAAATTAATGTGGTTAAATCACACCTAAAGAGAGAGATTATTATAATGTTAGGTGTGATAAATTAGTCTCATATCAGATATTGAATAGATATGGTCTAATATATATAATGAAAAAGACTTATATCCCATGAACTTAAGATTTTAGTATGGTTTGGTATCCGGTCCACTATATTATTTCGGTTCGACACTCTTTCGGCTCCCCCAACACATACTATTATTGTTTAGATCCAATAAGAGATGCATGAGGATATAGATCTAAACTCTTTTGATAGGTGTCTATCAGAAGTTGATTGTTTATGCGTCTAGTATTTAATGATACAATATAATATGTAACCAACTAAGCTTAGTTTGATAATGTGTTAAGGCTAATATAGTTTCAATCAAACTAGAGTCCAAATATCAAAAGACTAACTTGTTTCATCATGTTTTAACAAAAAAAAAATATTTATCAAAATACGCCTACCTTTATTCTTTCAAAATGTCAATATTAACATTTGCAAGCGTAATTAGGTAAAATTTTTTAAAATTTTCACTAGATAGACTACCAACCAAATACAACAAAAATAACTATATTATCTTTTTATATTTCAACCTTAATCTTAACCTTAGTTTTAAGTTTAGCTTATTATTAAATGCATCCTAGTTGGCATTTGACCATTTAATTGCTACTTTTCTTTTAAACAAATACATAGCTATATTAAAAAAAATATTTTTGTAACTAATACTTTAATGTTATAATTATTAAAAACCTCTAGGAGTTCTAGACGGAATGCCTAGGTGTTTTAGAGGACTATTTCCTAATATTGACTAAGTACTTTAACTACTTTATTTAGATGTGAGTAAGGGGTATCTATAAAGATTATTGGGGTTAGTATGTAAACAAGGAAATTTCAGGGGTCTATAAATATTATTGACAAATACCTAGACCAAGTAATTTAGGTTCATGGATCGAGTTCAGGTCGGTCAAATCTATAGTATTACACTAAACAGGTTAATCCAAACTTAATTTATTTATTAAATAAGTCAATTTTCTAAATTCGAGCTTAACTCAATTTTTAAATGGATAAACCAATTTGACCTAAATTAACACATTTATTAAATAAATTGAATTCAGATTATGACCTAATTTGATCCGAATTAACCTATTTAATTAAATCGATCATAATTTGTCCTGATCTGAATTGATCTAATTTACTTGAATTAAATTGAATTGACATGAGTGGATCTTGACATGTTTAATTAATATTAACAATTTTAACATATTTTAAACAATTAAAATAATATTATTATTAAAAATTAATAATAATAATAATATTCTTAATTTATAAATAATAATTATAAAAATTATAAAAAATATTGTAAAATAAAAATATTAAATAATTTTAATTAATTTAATTAGAAAAATGAGTTAAGCCGATCGACCTAACCCGATCTATTTATGACCCGATAAATAAATGGGTCAATCAGATCATACAACGAATTATATAAATTGATCTCATTATGACTTGAATAATTCAATTACGACCCAAATTCATTTAATTTGGATTGTGTTTGAGTCGGATTAATGGATTGACCGATCCATAAATACCCCCTTTCTTTCTTCTTCTCTTGTTCGTTATGCGCAAAAATCCTGATACTTTGTTCTACGGTCGAGCTCCCCCCGTCAATCTTCTTATCCTATGTATCCTCTGCCATCGAGCACCTCACTCTATCCATCAACTTATTTGGAGCTATTGAGCACTATCGAGCCACCAAATTCCTTCGCTTCACTCTAAGCATTCCTCAATTTGTGAGTTTTCCTCCTATGTTTTCTTTAATTTTGTTGGTTTATGGTGTATTCAAAATTGCATACTCGATTATGCATTTATTTCTTGTAGTAGTTTTTAGTTGGGAATTATGGTGGTATTTGGGATTGTAACATTTTGGGTGAGCAATAGAATCTGGGATGAGTATTGCTCCTGATGGTTGTTGTGGAAGCAAAAAAAAGAGAGATAGATAGATAGATAGAGAGAGAGAGAGAGAGAGAGAGAGAGAGAGAGATTTTTAAAAGATTTAGACATGTTCGATCTGACACTTTAAATAGATGAAGTTGAAGCACAAATTTTTGTTATAGAAACAATGGGAATTTGAGGATTTATAGTTTTTTGAGGTTAATGATGGTGGCTAGTGACTAGAGAAGTATGATACTATTGAGAAAAATAGTTTTCAAGAAAAGCCTAAGGATGTAGGCTAGAGTTCAGTTGATATTTTTTTGTTAGGACTTTGGTTCGTGTGCCTATTTTGTTCCTTTTTTTATAAGAAATTTTGGCCATATTTGATAAGTGATTAAGAATTTTATCCATTACATCATGACATTTGCATTAGTGCCCTACCAATGTCTTGAGTAGGTTATTTCAGTTCTTATATCCTAAACTCAATAGACAAGTTTTACTGCAATCGTGCAATGATTCTTGTTAGATGCTCATTAAAGGGGTAAAAGAAAAACATGAACCATTACACTCAGTATTTGAGTTTTCTTTTTCTTTTCACCTTCTATTCCTTTCAAAATTATGGATTCGTACTATTTTGCATATGTTAATTACCTTGCTCAGTGAAAAAACATGCATCTCAAACCTGATTCTCATTTTGTTCAGTGAAATTAGAATATGAACTAAATATTTTAGTTGACTTTAGATATTCCTTACAAAATGTATATATGCTTTGAGGTCTTCCCTAAGGCATGTTTTTTCAAAGAAAATTAAGAAATATAACTTACAGAAGAAGGATTTAGGAAGATATAAGAAATAAAAGAGATGATATATATCTATCCTTAAAAGAGATATTACAATGTGTGTGTGTGTATATATATATATATATATATATAGAGAGAGAGAGAGAGAGAGAGAGAGAGAGAGAGAGAGAAGGGAATAGGAATAACCATAGGATTTGTGTAGATGGTTTTCAAAAAATAGAGATAAGGACCAATGTAGCCCTATTCTAATTTACCTATTCTAATGCATCTAATATTGCCCCTAAGTTGTCCAAATGCTTTTTTGTGTTTGATTTCTGGATTTGCTAACTGTCTCCTGCTGTTTTTTACCATCCTACTATCTTTTGAAGGTAAAAGAAGAAGATGGTTCGAACCAATATTGCAGCTAAAGTTGTTTATGATTCTTTGTCATTTTCTCATCAATCCTACTTTGCTTTTGCTAGTGAATGATGAAATTTTATGGTAACATTGAAACAGTTGATGTTTTTTCTCAATGTTCATTTTTTTCCTCGAATCAAGTCTTCCTTATATTGTTGCTATTATAAAGTATGAAATTCAACATCACAATGGGCTATACTAAGTGACAATGTGTATTGTTTGACCATTTTGTTTATGACCACTAATACTTGATTAACACAATCAGCTTTTTTTCAATTAGTTATGGTGTCCTCTTATTTTTATATCCCCATTGTATATTTTTTTTTTTATTTCATGCATTTTTTTTGTACACCTAGGGTTTTTAAGATATTTGAATTGCACATAATTCCTCCACAAACATATACTTGTATATGGTATTCTTTTTGCTTTTTACCCTAATAAGTAGATAAAGTATCACCCGCATCTAATTGAATGTTATTTAGATGTGCAATATAATATAATAGTAGACATATCACAAACCACAATATGATTTTCAGATCCTAACCATGATTTTCAGATCCATGCTGAACCTAACCATGAAAATTCTTTAGAATGATGTAGCATTCTCCATGAAGAAAGATCTTGAACACACCAAAAAAAGTGAAGAATAGGAAATATGAATTGGAATGCTCTATGTGACACTATTATGGATAGAATGTGCGAAGTAAGAAAAGGAACTAAGTTTCATATCTACTTTTGGGGCAATGAATTTACAAGAATCAAAATGATATTTAACATTCTCAAACCCATGAAATGAAAAAATAAATCAAACTAAACGCTTAACACACACATAATTAAAAAAAACCAAAGAGAAAAGAAGCGACTCAATGAAGCATAATATGTTCCAAACTAACTTTTAGCCAAAGTCATAATAAACAATACCTATAATGCCATCTAACAAAAAAAACCAAATGAATATTGGACACTTGAAGTTAGGAGTAGGAGGAGGTCGATCTGCTTGCGCCAGGAGAGGTGGACGTGGATCAACTTTATTTTTGGGGGGGGGGGGGGGGGGGGGGGTGTTTAGGACGCAGATTTGCTCGTCGGTGGGGCAGGTAGAGGGCAATGTGTTCGTGGAGGGGGTGCAGATCTGCTCGCACGGGAGCGGGGGAGCGGGGAAGTGAGAATGCAGGGGAGCAACGGTGCAGGGACCGATAGAGCAGCAGCGTGCGACTGAATAACGCAACAGGAGAGGAGATATGATTTAATTGTAAATATCAAAATTTTTTTATAAATATAACTAATTTTAAGGTGTTATACGTAAATATTTAAAAATTATATATAAAATAAAAAAATAAATATTTTAAGAGTTTAATTATAAAATTACGGAGAATAAAAATAAAATATTTGAAAAAAATTAATTAAATAATAATAAGAAAATTATAGATAAATAATTTGAGAAAAAAATTTAGGTCATTATGAAAATTTTAGAAAGTTTATAATAATTAAGGAAAATAAGAGGGCAGGTAATTAGTCCTTTATTTATTACGTTACATTGTATTTCGGTTGTTTCTCTCTCCTCTTCTTCCTCGTCTTCCCTCGTTCTCGATTTCTGGCGTTAGGGTTTGGGGATGGCGGAGGAGGAATACGTGGGGTGGGAGGAGGTGGTGGTATCCGGCGAAAGGGGCCGGCAGGAGGTGCACTACTACCTCAATCGGGGTGGCGGTGGCGCTGCCGAGCTCGCCGTGGTCGGGCGGGAGAAGAGCGCCAGGCACATGGCGTACCATGTTATGGGGCAGTTTGTGAGGTCTGCGCCTGCGGCCGCTGTGGGGTCATCGCTCAGGTGGAAGTCCAGGCGGGAGGTGGTCGATTGGCTCTCGTCGCTTATTTCAGGTATGGAAGGGGTTTTCGTCGGATATGTTGGTTTTTTTTTTTTTTTTTTGATGGGGTGGGGTGGGGGGGAAGGGCGGGGGAGAGATTTTTTTGGGTGAATTTTTCTTTGTTTTGTGGGTTTTTTCTAGTGATTCGTTTAGTTGGCATTAGATTTTTCGAACAGATTGTTCCTTCTTTTATTTTGGTTGTCCATGCCGGCCGGCAGCGTTCTCGCTCAAGCAGAAGAACAGGCGGGAGCTGGTGTTTTGGTTCTTGTCGCTTGTTTCTGGTATGGAGCGTGTTGTTGATTCTGCCTGGGGTTTCCTAGGATCTGTTGGTTTTTTATGGATTTGGTTGGTGCTTGTTAGATTTGTGGGGAAAGGTTGGGTCTTTCTGTGATGAACCCTAGATACGTAAAATGGGAGACTTTTGGGTTGTTTTTTTCTTTGTTTTGTTTGATTAGGGTAGGATTTTGGGGGAGATTGCTCCTCCTTTTGGTTTACGTCGTATGTTGTGATTTTTCGCTTGGCGTGGGGCGGATTGGGTACTTTCGTCTACGAACGAAGTAGGAGGTGAACGGACTGACAATTTTGAATGTATTTTGTCTCGTAGATTTGTGGGTAAATGTTTTTGAAAGGATTATTGCAGAATATTTATTTTATTTCGAAACCCAAAGATCGTTTCTTTGTATTTGCGGCTTCAAAATCTTTTCTTTTCGAAATTTGGTCTATCTGCTTGTAGAAAGATAGCTATTTTGTTCTAGCCAGCCATGGAATCCCTATTTTGTTTGGACATGTTGGTTTGAGGTGTTCTCTCCAGGTTTTCTTCTTTTATAGGTTTGGATTTGGGGGAAGATTGCTCTTTTCCCAGTTTTGGTCCAATTGGGGTTGGATTTTTGGATGAAGTTTTTTCTTTACTAATCGGCGAATTTTGTGGATTAAACCTATCTTTGAAGGAGCGATAATTGGGAATAACTGACCAATTGCTTGTGTTCTCAAATGGAGTTTAGATTTGTATCTTAGAAATTTAATGTAGATCTGCTTATTTCCGATTGGGGGACTTCATGGAAAATAACATGCATTTTCTGTTTTGGGTTGTTTGAGATCCAATCGCATGGGTGTTTGGGTGAAGATTTCATCTTTTTTTTAATGTTGTCTTTTGTTCAAATCCTAAAAGGGATCAATAATTTTTTTTTTCTTGTTTGTCCAAATTTCAGATGTATCTTTTATTTTTCCCTCAAAATCTTCTATATGTGTTAGAGTTATTCATTCTTCTGTTGATTTTTTACTTCTGCTTGTGTTTTCTATTTCTAACCTTGAAAACTGGGAACTTGAATTTGAAGTGGGGATTATATATCATGTTCTATTTATCTGCATGAGTAACCACTTGAATCATCTGAGAATTTTGTTTGCTTTCTTATGCCTCTGCTCTCTCACATTTCTTTAATTCTTGTGTTTTGGCAAACTCCTCTTCCCCAACTCCTACACTCAGGATTGCTAGCACATCTCTCGACAAAAGTAACCATAAAAGATCTACCACTACTAATACCCCAACTATCACCAAAAATGACAGAGGATTTTCTTTTGGTCGTCCTTCAATTTTTTTCCTCCTATTGTTACTTTTTCTTCATCATATGCTAAGGATGCAGGGAGGCATTTGTATGCCACCTATTTAAATGTTCTGTTTGTTCAGGCAAGCCATTGAGTGGCGATGTGCCTATGCTAGAAGTGGAATGAAAGTATTTTCTCTATATTTTAGGTCGTCATAATTGGGTTCCTTTGTTAGCTATCTAGTGTTGTTGTAAATCTGTATATTATTATTCTTCTTGTGTGTGTATCTATCTCGCAACTAGTTTTAGGTGTCCAATAATCATCCGGTTTTTTTTGGTTAGAGGGCGCTGTAGGTATTGTTTGTTCTGACTTGGGCTGAAAGTAGTTTGGAAAATATTATGCTTCACTTGGTCCCTTTTTTTGTTCTTTGATTTTTTTAATCATGTGTGTGTTAAGCATTCAGTTTGATTTATTTTTGCACTTCATGGGTTTGAGAATGTCAAATATCATTTTTGATTTTTGCAGATTCACATATGTGTAGGTTCTCTCCTATGGCTAGTCGACTTTTGGATGATGAAGATGCTGAACCTGTTGATATCACTGTCCCAAAGGTAGATATGAAACTTAACTTCTTTTCCTGCTTTGCACATTCTATCCATGATAGTGTCACATAGAGCATTCCAATTCGTATTTCCTGTTTTTCACTTTTTTTATTCGTTCAAGATCTTTTTTCATGGAGAATGCTACATCATTCTAAAGAATTTTCATGGTTAGATTTGGCATGGATTTGAAATCATGGTTAGGATCTGAAAATCGTGTTGTGGTTTGTGATGTCTACTAGTATATTACATTGCATCATCTGAAAAATATTCAACTAGATGTAGGTGATACTTTATCTACTTACTAGGGTGAAAAGCAAAAGAACACCATATACAGGTATATGTTTGTGAAAGAATTATGTGCAATTTAAATATCTTAAAAATTCTAGGTGTACAAAGAAAAGATATGAAACTAATCAAAGAAATACAATGGGGATATAAAACAAGTGTACATCACAACTAATTGAAAGAAAACTGTGTCAATAAGCATTAGTGGTGATAAACACAATGGTTAGATAATACACACGGTCACTTAGTATAACCCATTGTGATGCTGAATTTCACAACTTATAATAATAATAATATAAGAGACTTGATTTGAGAAAGAAATGAATACTGAAAAAAACACCAACTGTTTCAATGCTACCATAAAGTTTCACCATTCACTAGTAGAAGCAAAGTAGGATTGATGAGAAAATGACAAAAACGGATCATAAACAACTTCGGCTATAACATTGGTCTTAACCATCTTGAGTAAAGACTTTGCTATTTTGGTTGTTTGCTCTTAAGTTTTGATACTAATTATTGAAATTCACAGCAAAATGTTCACGAATCACTTTATTTTAAAATAATATAAGAAGTGAGGAATAATGTAAGATAAAAAAAATAATAAGAAAAGATATAACGATATATGTAGTTCAACAAAAATGGATTACATCCATGGCGAGAGCGAGAGATCTACAATAAAAAAGCTTTACAAGAGTTTATAAAATGGTTTTTACTCTTTCTTATTTAACTAAACTCCTTTATTAAGATTCGCCAATGCCTCTACCTTTAGAGAAAATTTTTAAGAAAACATTATGAGAAACCACTACGAGAGACCACCAAAATATACTAAAAAAACTCATATACGAGAGTTGATATACTTTCTCTTTCTTTTTTCTTTATTTTTTTATTTATCTCTAGTTCAATTTCAGCACTGTACCATTTCTAAATTCTATATTTTATTAGAGTATTTATAAACTCTTATTGAGTCTAAGTTTTATTCTAATTACTACTACTAATATTATATAATAAATATTTAAAATCAAACATAAGTCCAAATTCAATTTTTGATTTTTACTTTAACTCAAATTTCAATTCGAATTTGAAATATCCAAACTCAATAGTCTTTATTATTAATTTTAAAAAAATATAAATTTTTAAATTCCTATTATTTTTATAACAACAATTCGTGCTTTAACTTCATATGTTTAAAGTGTCAGAACGAATATACTTAAATCCTTCAAAATCTCTCCTTTTTTTTCGCTTCCACAACAACCATCAGGAGCAATACTCATCCCAAATTCTATTACTCATTCGAAATATGACAATCCCAAATGTCACTATAATTTTTATCTAAAAATTGCTATAAGAAATAAATGCAGAATTGAGTATGCAACACTAAATACATCATAAACCAACAAAATCAAAGAAACATAGGAGGAAAACTTACAAATTGAGAAATATTTAGATTGAAGGGAAGAAATTTGGTGATTCGATAGTTCTCAAGAGTTCCAGATAAGTTGATGAATAGCGTGAGATTCTTAATAGTGGAGGGTATACAGGATAAGAAGATTGATGGCGGAGAACGTGACTGTAGAACAGAGTATTAGAGCTTTTAAGCAAAATGAATAGGAGAAGAAGAAAGGGAGGGGGTATTTGTGGACCTGACCGATCCGTTAATCCAGTTCGAACACAATCTAAATTAAATGGATTTGGGTCGTAATTGAATTATTCGAGTCATAATAAAAGCAATTCATATATTTCGTTTATAATTTGATTGGTTAGTTTATTTATCAAGTTATAAATATATTAGGTTAAATTGATCGGCTCAACTTATTTACTAATGAAGTCAATTAAAATTATTTAATATTTTATTTTATAATATTTTATAATAATAATTTAAATTATTATTTATAAATTAAGTATTTTATTATTATAATTAATTTTTAATAATATTATTTTTTTAATTATTTGAAATATATTAAAATTATTAATGTTAATTAAACATGTTAAGGTTCACTTAGGTCAATTTGAGTTGATTCGAATAAATTAGATTAATTCAAGTTGGGTTAAATTATGTTTCATTTAATTAAATAGGTTAATTCCGATCAAATTGGGTTATGATCCGAACCCAATTTGTTTAATAAATAGGTTAATTCAGGTTAGGTTGGGTTATCCATTTAAAAATCGAGTTGAGTTCGAACTCAGGACATTGACCCATTTAATAAACATATCAAATTTGAATTAACATATTTAATGTGATATTATAAATTTGATCCGATCTGAATTCGATCTGTGAATCTGAATTACTAGGTCTAGGTATTTGTCAATAATCTTTATAAATCCCTAAAATTTCCTTATGTACATACTAACCCCAATACCTTTATAGCACCCTCTACTCGTATCTAAATAAAGTAGTTAAAATACTTGGTCGATATTAGAAAATAGTCCTCTAAAACGCTTAGGCATACTGTCTAGAACTCCTAGAGGTTTTTAATAATTATAACATTAAAGTATTAATTACAACAATATTTTTTTTATATAACTATGTATTTGTTTAAAAGAAAAGTAGCAATTAAATGGTTAAACATCAACTAGGATTCGTTTAGTAATAAACTAAGAGTAAAATTAAGGTTAAGATTAACGTTAGAAATATAAAAAGATAATTCAGCTATGTTTTTTAGTATTTGGTTGGTAGTTTGGTTAGTGAAAATTTAAAATTCTTTTACTAAATTACCTTTACAAATGTTAATATTGATGTTTTTTTTAAAGAATAAAGATGGGAGTATTTTGATAAAATATTATTCTTTGTTAAAAATATAAAAACATAATGAAAAAAGTTAGTCTTTTGATATTTGGATGTTACTTTGACTGAAACTATATTAGCCTTAACCCATTATTAAAGTAAGGTTAGTTTGGTCGCATATTATATTGTACCATTAAATATTAGACGCATAAATAACAACTTCTGATAGACACCTATCAAAGAAGTTGATCTATATCCTCATGCATCTCTTATTGGATCTAAACAATAATAGTATGACTATAGTAAACTGCCATCCAAATTCTCGTAAGTTCAAGTGCATCATAGTCTTAAGAAATTTGTAATTGGTTCAGGAGCAACGCATTAGAGCTTCTAGAAAGTACGGATTGCTAACTATATAAAATTGTGTTTCTGTTAGGGTTTTGTAAATTTTGTAATCTCAGAATAACCACTTAATAATAGAGCTTTGTCATTGATATGAGAACCCTAGATCCTAATTTTTTTTTGTACTCGAAAATTTTAAAAGATTTTCACCGTTAAAATTCTAAAAAACCAATAGTAACAATTGCAAACTTTGCCGAGATAGAGATAACCTACAACAACCTCGACCAAGTTGAAAGACATTGAAAATTGTATTCCATGAGCTAGGAGCATGGAGATATATCTCAAGACTTGCAAAAAGTGGAAGTATACATAGAAAGACCTTCCAAAGGAGCTACGTAAGGAGTGGAATAATGAAAACTCATATATGATCATAGATACATATCTTTTTATAGTGTTTAAAATCTCTCGTGCAAATACATATCTTTTTAGTCTTTAAAATATCTTGTGCGACTTGAAGTCGAACTTGTTTAATTTATTTTTATGTTTTGGATCGTTACATCATTTTTTTAATTTTCAAGAGTTTATTTGGATCATTACCTATTTAATTAAATGGATCATAATTTGATCCGATCTGAATTGATTTAATTTACTCGAATTAATTCGAATTGACGTAAGTGGATATTGACATGTTTAATCAATATTAATAATTTTGATAGTTTTCAAACAATTAAAAAATAATATTATTAAAAATTAATTATAATAATAAAATACTTAATTGATAAATAATAATTTTAAAAATTATAAAAAATATTATAAAATAAAATATTAAATGATTTTAATTGAGTTAATTAGTAAATGGGTTGAGTCGATCGATCCAATTCGATTTATTTATGACTCGATAAATAAACAAATCAATTGGATTATAAACAAATTATATGAATTGATCTGATTATGATTTGAATAATTCAATTACGATTCAAATTTATTTAAGTCAGATTCTGTTCGAGTTGGATTAATGAATCGGCCGGGTCTATAAATATTTCTTTTTTTTCTTCTTATCTTGTTTGTTATACTTAAAAACCCTAATGCTTTGTTTTATCGTCAAGCTCCCTGTCATCGATTTTCTTATTCTGTGTACCCTTTGCCATCGAGCATTTTACTCTATCCATCAACTTATTTGAAGCTCTTGAGCACTATCGAACCACCAAATTCCTTCCCTTCGCTTGAAGCATTTCTCAATTTGTGAGTTTTCTTCCTATGTTTCTTTAATTTTGTTGATTTATGGTGTATTCAATATTGTATACTCGAATTTATATTTATTTCTTGTAGCAGTTTTTTGTTGAAAATTATGGTGGTATTTGGGATTGTCATATTTCACATGAGCAATAGAATCTAGAATAAGTATTGTTCTTGATGGTGGTTGTGGAAGCGAAAAAAAAGAGAGATTTTTAAAGGATTTAGACATGCTCGATCTCACACTTTAAACATATGAAGTTGAAGTACGAACTGTCGTTATAGAAATAATGGGAATTGGAGGATTTGTAATTTTTTTAGGTTAATGATGGTGACTAGTGACTAGAGAAGTATGATACTACTGAGAAAAATAGTTTTTAAAAAAGTCTAAGGATGTAAGCTGGAGCTCAGTTGATATTTTTTTTGTTAGGTCTCTAGTTAGCGCGCCTATTTTTTTTTTTTTTTTACAAGAAATTGTGGTCATATTTGATAAGTGATTAAGAATTGTATCCATTACATCATGACATTTGCATTAGTGTTTTATTAATATCTTGAGTAGGTTATTTCAGTTTTTATATCTTAAACCCTATGGAGAAGTTTTACTGCAATCATGCAATAATTTTCGTCAAATGCTCATTGAAGGAGTAAAAGGAAAACATGAACCATTACATTCATTATTTGAGTTTTCTTTCTTTTTTTTTTACCCTCCCTTCCTTTCAAAATTATGGATTTCTACTGTTTTGCTTATGTCAATTACTTTGCTCAGTGAAAAAACATGCATCTGAAACTTGATTTTTATTTTGTTCAATGAAATTAGAATATGAGCCAAATACTTTAGTTGACTTTAGATATTTCTTACAAAATGTATATATGTTTTGAGGTCTTTTTTGATGCATGTTTCTTCAAAGAAAATTTTAAAAAATAACTTATGGAAAAAGGACTTAAGAAAATATAAGAAACGAAAGAGATGATATATATATCTATCCTTAAAAGAGAGGTTATATATACAGAGAGAAAAAAAAAGAGAGAGAAGGGAATAAGAATGACCAGAGGGTTTGTGTAGATAATTTTCAAAAGTAGAGATAAGGACCAATGTAGTTCTATTCTAATTTACCTGTTCTAAGGCATCTAATATAGTCCCTAAGTTGTCCAAATGTTTTTTTGTGTTTGATTTCTGGATTTGTTGTTTTCTAATGTCTTTTGAATGTAAAAGAAGATGTTAGAACCAATATTGCAACCAAAGTTGATTATGATTTTTCTTTATCATTTTCTCATCGGTCTCACTTTGTTTCTGCTAGTGAATTGTGAAACTTTCCGTTAACATTGAAACAATTAATGTTTTTTCTTAGTGTTTATTTTTTTTGAAATCAAGTCTTCCTTATATTGTTATTATTATAAGGTGTGAAATTCAGTATAACAATGGGCTGTGCTAAGTGACCATATGTATTGTCTGACCATTTTGTTTATCACCACTAATGTTTGATTGACACAGTTAGTTTTATATCCCCATTGTATTTCTTTGATTAGTTTCATGCATTTTCTTTGTATACCTGAGATTTTTAAGATATTTGAATTATACATAATTTTTTTACAAACATATATTTATATGTGGTGTTCTTTTTGTTGGTTACCGTGGTAAGTAGATAAAGTATCACTTGTATCTAGTTGAATGTTTTATGATGCAATATAATATACTCGTAGACATATCACAAACCACATTATGATTTTCAAAAAATAGAAATAAGGACCAATGTAGTCTTGTTCTAATTTACCTGTTCTAATGCATCTAATATAATCTCTAAGTTGTCCAAATGCTTTTTTGTGTTTGATTTTTGTATTTGTTGTCTTCTACTGTCTTTTGAAGGTAAAAGAAGAAGATGTTAGAACCAATGTTGCAGCCGAAGTTGTTTATGATTCTTCTTTGTCATTTTCTCATCAGACCTACTTTGCTTCTGCTAGTGAACGGCGGAACTTTATGGTAACATTGAAATAGTTGATGTTTTTTCTTAGTGTTCATTTTTTTTTCAAGTCTTTCTTATATTGTTATTATTGTAAGGTGTGGATTTCAGTATCGTAATGGGCTGTACTAAGTGATCATGTGTATTGTTTGACCATTTTATTTATCACCACTAATGCTTGATTGACACAATTAGTTTTCTTTCAATTAGTTGTGATGTCTTTTTATTTTATATCTCCATTGCATTTCTTTGATTAGTTTCATGCGTTTTCTTTGTACACCTTGAATTTTTAAGATATTTGAATTGTACATAATTCTTCCATAAAACATATGCTTGTATATGGTGTTTTTTTTGCTTTTCACCCTAGTAAGTAGATAAAGAATAACCTATGTCTAGTTGAATGTTTTTTAGATGATACTAGTATATTACATTGCATTTGGGTATATATCACGCATTACTAGTTACTTTGATTAAAGACTGTATGCTCCGCTAATGACTTGAGTTCCATCATCCACGAATTTTTTATCTTTAATTCATAACTTAAGTCACCTAGCATCTAGACACATGCATGTAAAGGTGTCTCTCTTCTCATTCATTTGGTCCATGAACGTAAAGAATGTCTCTCTTGTAAGGGTCTTTTTACAACTTACCCCTACACTTGTTCGAGTTTGTGATTAGCCATTTTTGCTTCATGTTTCTCAAAATGTTTCTTTAAGTTTTGAGAAAACTTTGTGTATAATTACTTATAAATGCCCTTCAACTCCGTTGAGGCCTGGCTGGAGCTTTGATAATTTTGGCCACTATTTTGAAGTAGATCAGGGCTTGGACCACCTTCTTTGTGACCATTTTTCCATCAATTTTGCTTTAATCTCTCTAAATCTCCCTTACCATTTCTACGCACAACATTCTGGCATTGATTTGCGCCTCCTCCCTCCATCTCCCATTGGTTTCTACGTGTTTAAACCCTTGTATACTTCCAAACTCGATTAGACTTTCGAGGTCATGTAAGGTGCATTAAGGTCCAGCAAATAGATAAGGCCCAGGATAGGCGAGGATTGTCGTCGACTTGGTCTACTGTGGGGATATATAATTGAGGAGTTAATCTGGAAGAAACCTCAGAGTTATGAGAATTGCTGTCAGACTATTGTATTAATTATGAATATTACATCAATTGCCTAATAGCTGAAGTAATGTAGGACATGTTATAATAATTGCTATTATTCTGTTATAATGATTAGTGATGTGGGAAGCATTACCTTGTTTGGCTGCAAGCCCAAGTCCAATCAAGATTCAAGATTGATATAGCAGCTGTAGATCCAAACTGTTATGGCACAAATAAGTTGCTATGCAGAAGCCATTTCTAGAAAAAAAATCATTGGTTTTCGTCAAAAAATTATATTTTCTAAATGTTTGACTTGGACACGTGTATTTCTTTGATTCTGCTAGTTCGATCATTGTGTAGTTGAAAACAGGCTTGAAGTTCAATAGTGGTATTTACATGTTAGAGTAGTGGTTCCATATAATGGGTATTAAGTGTCTGACTTCAGAAGGAAGTAACTTCTGTTAGGATTTGTTATGAAACTTTTATAGATTGCTGGAGATCTGCACTCAAATATATGATAAATAATATTTATTTCTTCGAGGATTCTCACCACCTCCTCCTCCAACCCCACCCCACCCCTCCCCCCCAATTAGAGTGTCACAAAGAGGATAAGAATGTTTTTCCAACATTACTTATTGTACGATGACAAGTTCACTAGTTGTGTATTGCAGCCTTTCTCTAACTGTGATTGGAGTTCTAAGAAATATAAATTAAGAAAGGAACTACATTCAGTTAAATAAGGGAGCATGATATTTGCAAAAATATCCTCTATATTGAAGATTAGTCTTATATTTGACATATGAGGGTGCATGAAAGCCAACTAGATGATCTTATAGGCATTTGAGTTACTCTGTTATCAGCTTAGCATTTTCTCCTTCTGGACCCCACTCTGCGGAACCATTAGTAGCTCATCCCAGCCATCTAGAATCGACTGCAGTTGCTTCATTCTGCTCTTGGATGAATATATTGTATTTCCCACGTGCTCAGGACAATACTAAAAGTCTAGTCTCTGATGTCCTAGATGACTTCACATAGTACTATTTCTGATAGTTGTGCATAGCTCTAGATCCTTTGTTCTACTGGTGCAAAAGAATCATTGCGTACTGTACTGTTTGAGGATGATTTTTATATAATTCATAATGTTGCACCTATTTGATGTGATCTATATTCAAGTTTCATTTTCTCTGGTACTGTTGTTAGTTCCTTCACATATTTTATTTTATCCAAAACTTCCTAATTATTTTCTGATATGATATTTTTACCTAAAAAAACTGTATGCTATTAGTCAATGAAAGATGGTTTTCTGGTCCGGATGCTAAACATGTTGTTCCTTATGCAGTCACCAAATGTGAGAGATATGTGCCAGAAGCCAACATCTCAGAACTCCATCAGTCAGCCACTTGATACTGAGAATGACAAAGTAGACATAGCAAAACTATTGAAGGACATTGAGTACATGGGTAATTATCTTTGATATTTCCAATTGCAATTCTCAAACTCTCTACACATCTATATATTTTGCATGAGTTCATATCTTTTATTAGGTTATGTGCTCTGTTTTATGATCAGATTGTAGGCACAATCCTCTTGGCTATATGGGGAACTACTCCAGTATATCAAAATTTACAATTATTTTGCCTTTTTTGTCTCCTTCAATGGCATCCCATGGTCTGCTACGTTTTCCACCTAACTTACTGCACCATCTAGAGTTACATTACTCAAGCACTAGAAACATAGTGCACACTTCTTGGACTGCTTTCTCTGAGCGTTCCTTTTATTGCATTTTTTGGTACCAATTTGCTGACTAAAGAAACCTTGGTTAATTGTAGATATGCATTACACAGTATGTTCAAAGATGCAACAAGAACTGACCTTAGACAATGTTAAGAGTTCATTTTTTTAGAATGACCATTATGAATTGATGAGCTGTTAGAATGGGAGGCAAATTTGAGAGGAACTAAAGCCGTTGCCAAGGATGTGTTATTAATTTTGGATGTTCCGTGTTCATTGGTTAGTCAATTTTTCGAGACCATCTGAGAATCTGCTCATTTTGTTTTTCTGAAGGCTCCTCACAAATGAGCTGGAAGGAGAGGAAGAAGTTGGAGAATGAGAAAGTAGTCACTTTAGGTGGAAAAGTATGAAACCTTCTTTAAGCTCCTCGCCCATCTTAACTTTTCTGATGCATTGGATAAATCTTGAACTCACATGCTTTTATGTTGACAGCCTGTTAAGAAGCACCGGACGCCATTGAGTGTCGCAAAGCCGGCTATGAAGAACCAGAAGAAGCGAGAACAGAAGAA
Organism: Trichopus zeylanicus subsp. travancoricus; assembly: GCA_005019695.1. NCBI lineage: Eukaryota > Viridiplantae > Streptophyta > Magnoliopsida > Dioscoreales > Dioscoreaceae > Trichopus > Trichopus zeylanicus. The sequence continues at coordinate 1,523,456 of RXID01014224.1, forward strand.
AATGGAAGAGGTACCATATGAAACAGTTCCTCTTCAATCAGTTGTTCTAATCTCCCCAGGAAACTCTGAAATTAATAATGCTATGAATATTCCCTGCTGACTTCAGAATATCCTGCTTGGCCGGTTTATGAAACGTGGCAACAACAGCAAGGAACAGAGGAAGCTGAAACCTGAGGAGCGAGTTTTGAAGTCAGCTGGGGGGCATTTCAGCAAGGGAGTACTCAATGTGAAGCACCTGTTGAAGCCTGCCCCATTCAAGAGCAACCATGGTGAATACAAGATGAGCAGTAGGGGTAAAAAGAAAGGTAAGGGAAAGAAGGGAAAGAGGAAGGGTCGTTAAATTGGTTAACTTAGAACTCTTACCTGTTGTGCCTCTCCGGTTGAATTTTACCTCCCCATGTTTTGTATCCACACAAGTGGCTTTGGTTTATTTGCATGTATACCATTGTTTTTCTAGACCTTTTACAAATACCCCTTGAAGCATGCCATATTTCTTGTTTAGGTAAAATCTCCTAAAAACACCATATTTATATCTAGATTATGTATCATATGTATGGCATGTATAGGCTTGATCTTTCCATATTTTAAATAAGTTCTAGAGTTTTTAGTAAGCAAACGACTTGTCTTTTGGTGAGTTTTGAGAAATTATTTTTCTTATTAGTGGTAATAAAAAATTATTCATCTTATACCATACATTTGCAAAAAATTTATTCAATTAAAATATTTGAAGATTGTCTTAATTTAATTTGATTTAATTAATTAAATTAATATAAAAAATCAAATTGATTTATTTGATTTTGGTTTGGATAATCATTTATAATCATTGGATAGTGGATTTGATAAAATTAAATTTTGAATTTTTTTATTTCATATTATTAGACGGTTGATTTTTTATAAAAATTGGGATGAAACGAATAATATTTTATATCAGTTTAATAATTTTTATAAACATTACAAAAAAATTTGAATTTTTATATTGATTTTTAATCAATTAAAAAGAGAAAAATATAAGACTATTAAATTTTGGTCTTCTGAAAAATATAAAAACGATTTGGTATTTTGGTTTTTCTTCTTTCGTTTAAATTTTCCATTTTTATTTGTTGGTCCAAATATAAAAATGAGAAAAAAAAAGAAAAACAATTTTTGTTATGAAAAGGGAAGATGACAAAGGAAGGAGTTGCGGAGCTCTGTAAGTTTTTTTTTTTTTTTTTTAAAATCAAAACTATGCATGTTTGGTGATGACAGCACGCAACGACCTACCAACCGCAAATTTGTATTCTTCTTCTTTTTTTTTTAAATTATTGATTAATTACAAATGGTCAAATGAGAAGGAATCGCACGACAAGAAAAAAAACGTGAAATTAGATTTCTATTGCGCGCGCAATCGAACGATAATGAGCCAAATAAACCACGACCAAGTCATTTTAAAAAATAATGCAAAATTATATTGATAACCTGATGATAAAATATGCTACAAAGTAGGGTAAACCAAGACTTCGGGTTCATGAGCATGTTAGAGGCGAATCTTTTTTTTTTTTTTTTTTTTTTTTTTGGTACGTCAGATCCGGTTCAGACCCGTAGCATGAAGCAAGTTCGATTGGTCGATCTGACACTTGTTTACTCACAATAGAATGGGAGCTTATAATATGGTTACATCCAAGTTAATTTTAAGAATTATTTAATTATCTGAAAGTGGATAAAAATATGAAGAATTTATTTTTCTTTACTTCCCACTCATTTTTGAAAGTGGTTAAAAATAATTTGCTTTTACCGTTTGATTAAACAAAAGTATATTTTAAAAATATAATTATTAATATGTAAAATATTATTAATTTAAAATATTTCACAAATAAAAATATTCTTTTAAAATTATATTATTATTATATGTAATATTATAAATATTATTATAATTTAAAATATCATTATGCATTCATTCTTACAAGTTATTTTGGATAAAAAAATTATAAAAGTAAAATTTAATTTATTTTTTACTCCTGAGTTGAAAGTTATTAGTCAACAAATTATTTTTAGATAATCAAAATTGAAAGTGAATAAAATGCTCTCAGTTTCAATCGCCTTTCTTCATGTTCTACAAACTAAACAACCTCTTTGCCAAAACAGCACTCCTATTGATTTTTCAAAAATTCTTTGGGGTTATTTAATTTGAAGGTAAAGATAACTCGAAGAATAACAATGCCAACAATAATAAAAATATATGACATTTTACAACTATTAAATTAATACTTGAAATATTTTTAAATTAATTTATAATTACAAGGAGTTTAACTATTTCAACACGGAACTAAACAGGTCTTTTTTAGACATTTGGAGTTTAATTTGCAATTATAACACGGAACTATTTCAACACGGATCAATGCATTTCAGATTATTTTTTTCTTGTAAAATTAATATTACTTATTTTATACTGTTATTAAATTAAATTATTATAAAAAATTAAATAGTTTTTCGAACTTTAAATTATTGAAGTGTTAATTTTAATAAAAAAATATTAATTTATAAAAATAATTTTTTAATCTTGATCCGGTTCCCGAATCAAACAATGTTTAAAATTTTAGACTGGCCTAGGATCCAAATGGGTACATATTAATTTCAATTGAAAAAGCTTTTATATGTCTCGTGGGCCCGTAACACGGTAGCACACAAAAATGACAGGACGGGCTTTCAAGCTTCGTGTGCCCATGTGGCCCATCGATCGAGGATCTTTTACGTTTATAGCGGCGTGGTTGTTGACAAAATCATTACCGCATCTGAAATGTCGATTGTTAGAAAAATTTACAAAATAGGGCCTATAAAATATTTAATTATCTTAATTTCAGATTATCCCCTTCATGTTTGAAAAATTTTGACAAACCTCTAGATTGGTCGAAAATGATTGCAAAAAGCTGCATTGTTCTATCTCGATCATGATAGAGTTGGAATTAAGATAGATAGGCTGGATCTTTATTAATGCAAACACATAATGTGTAGGAGTTTATACTAGCTACTAATATTAAACTGGCATTAACAATCATAGCTTATCATAAAGTAAAATCATAAAAAAAATAAAAAAATAAAAAAAAATTTAATTTTTGATTGTATATATTCAACTTTCTCTCTCTTTTTTATGACATATATATAATACCACACATGTGTATCAAGTGATAAGTCATAATTGAATCGAAAATAAAGGAGTTAATGAATATAGGTTACGGAAATTTTGTTTACTTTTGTAGGATTAGATTAACTTTTGAATATCATCCTTTGCCTTATTTAAATTTAGATTTCAGATTAAAGTTGATGCCAGATCTATTTTAAAGAATTTTTTCAAAAAAAGAGAAATGCTTGTTTAGAGAATATATTTGACGTATTAAAAAAAGTCAAGTGTGCGACTCAATAGCCCACCATTTGGCTTGGGTTTGATCCAATCCCTATGAACCATCAAATCTACTCTTTAATATTGGGTCTCGATAGCTCGACAAAGCCCTAATGACTTTTGAGCTCCTGTGTTACACGAAGAATACACCCCCACCACTCTCTCCAAGGTTCTATACTTTATATTTAAGCAAATATCTCATGTGTCCAAAAAAGTGGACTCTAAGATTGAGAGTGACCTCTCATTCCATTTTCTACTTCATCTCCCACTATCCAATCAAGTAGTGATGTACAGTAGTATGGAGGATACAATAAATTTTTGAAAATACCCTCTTATTGACTCTAGTTGAAAAATTGAAGTGGACTTACGTGACCTGAAGATTAGATTTGAGTTCACTTATAAATAGGTAGGATGACCAGATACACAAAAATTTTCTTCTTTTTATTTCCCATAAGATATTTTCCATCCCTATTTTATTGTATGTTTATTTCAACTATGCACTCTTTAATTATGAGCTGTAGTTAATATTTCACCATCATCTTCTATTTTAATTATACATGAGAAAGAGGGTAATAAAAATAAATTATTAAATCATTATAAATATTTTTGTATCAAAATAATTTAAAGAAATATTGTTTATGTCTTATTTTTTCCACTTTATTTGTTCATCTATTTTTGCAAATACACATTCATGATGTGCAAATTGTGTCCTATCACAAGATATTAGTAGCGACTCTAAAGAAGAGCCTTGTTGGTCTCAAGATGCTAGAGTTTAACTAAGAAATATAAATCAAGTATAACTTAGGGGTGGTAAAATATTATCCCTAAGATAAGTTCCAATGCCTAAAGCTAAGAACATCTCCAAGGATAAGGACAAATAAAAAAATTTAGATAAATAAGGATATTCAGCCTTCGCTACCTGAGCCTATACCCAAGAAGGTAGAATACAATATAACAGCTTATTTTAAGAAAATCCTAGCCATGTTAAGTGTGTATAATGCCCTGATAATGTCACAAAGACTTAGGGATGCATTGATAGACATCTCACAAAACTGAAATGATTATTAGGTATACTTCGCTGAAGAAAAAAATGAAGGAGTCGTTATATGCTCGTCGGACTCCTACCATCACCTTCACAAATAATGACCTATTACTAGGAATGATAGACCATAATAGATCGTTATATATCACAAGAAATAATGATGGGATCAAAATCAATCATATTCTCATTGTCCAAGGCTCCTTGGTCTTTGAAACTCTTTGTACTCTAAGAGCTCTAACTTTGCATGTATGCCATCTGTCATTCAAAATTATAGACATCTAAGGGTTTAATTAGAATAGCTAAAAAATTTTAGGAGCCATAACCATACCTCTAAAAATGGGTGAATTAATGACTAACGCTAAGTTTTATGTGATTGGCACTAACGAGTCATACAAAGCATTATTAGGGAAGTCATGGTTACATGAAAATATAGTGGTACAATCAACTACTGCATCAATGCCTCAAGTTCTTTGAGGATGGTGGAGAATGCTGAATTGATGGAGGCGTACATACTTTTAATGTTCACGAAGTATATTATGATAATGCAAAATAGGGTTCGCTTCTAGTAGTCAAGTGAAGAAGAAGATTGCTAGCTTGATTTTTGCCCCTCCTAATTTAGAGTTACACAAACTCCTCTAATGAAGAAACCCCATAAATTCACTTGGGTGGCTATTCTTCTAATGAAGATGGCAATGAAGGTCAAATAGAAAATATTCTCCTTGTTATAAAAATCCCAAAGGGTTTACTAAAGTCATTGGATGAGCTAAGCACCAATATTGTGGAGAAGTTAACAACCTTCTATATTCTTCCATGGAATGAGGGAGAAAATGAGATATTATTTTATAAGATAATCCACTATATTCCAAGCATGCATACAATCCTCAAAATTGAAGATCCGGAATATGATAGTGATAGCTAGTGGTTGTACCTAAATATTATTGAAACAAGTTTCATTGAGAAATTAAGAAATCTAGTTGCAGCCTTTAACAATAAAGGAAGAAAGCCATTTCTTCAGGAACCCATGGGATCGATCTTAAGGGAGTGTTTATATTCCTAGAAAGATAAAAAATTCCAAAGGATTGGACTACATTGCTTCAAATATCCATACATGTCTTATGATCACTATTGGATCTCTGTTTGATAATGAGGTTTATCAAACAAACTCAATGCCTTCTAACACACAAACCATATGCATTGAGCCCACCTTGGTCCCTTAGACATCACAAAAAGGTGAAGTCCTCAGTAAAACTTCATCAAAATATAAGGAAAAGGGGGTATAATGCAGTCAAAATGCCTTCGAAACCAAAAGAGAAACTTTTGCCCAATCCGATTTAACATGATGAACCCCTTGGTGAAGAAATGATCATCAAACCAAAAGAAGCTCCATCAGAACTTGAAAATGGTGGGAAGCCACAATCAATGAACTGATGGAAATCAATTTAAGTTCAGAATAAGACCCTAGGTCAATCTTTATCAGCACATAACTCTCAGAGAAAATTCAAGTTCAACTTAAAGTAGTGCTCAAAAAATACATTGATTGCTTTGCATGGAGCTATAGGAAGATACTGGGACTAGATCTTAAGGTCATAGTCCACAAGTTGGCTATCAATCTTGAACTTTCACCTATTAAACAAGCACCTAGGATGATGAAACTCGACCTAGAATCGAAGATGATAGAAGAAACAAAGAAATTGATCAAAGTAGACTTCGTCAGAGAAGAGAAATGCCCAAATTGGATTGCAAGCATTGTACTAGTAAAGAAAAAGAATGGTTGTATTTATGTGGACTATATGGACTAGAACAAAGTATATCCGAAAGATGACTTTCCATTACTAATAATAAAATCATAATTGACAATACGGCCAATTTTGAACTATTCTCTTTTATAGATGGTTTCTCAAGGTACAATTAAATCAAGATGGATCCTGATGATAAAAAGCATATAGCCTTTTAAACATCAATAAGTATTTATTGCTACATGATGGTGCCCTTTGGGCTTAAGAATATGAGCGCCACCTATTAAAGGGCCATGACCTAAATTTTTGATGACCACATACACTAGTTGGTCAAATGTTATGTAGATAACTTGGTAATTAAAACCAAGTCAAAGACAAGCATATCCAAGATCTAAGAGTGATTTTTGCTTGTCTTAGAGAATATAATCTAAAGATGAACCCTATAAAAGTGCCTTTGGGGCATCCTTAGGAAAGTTTCTTAGTTTCATTATTAGATATCGATGGATTAAAATTGATCCATAAAAGATTAAAGCTATCTTGGATATGCCACCACCGAACAACTTGAAATAGTTGAGGTCACTCCAAGATGAACTCGCATGCATAAGAAGATTTATTTTGAACCTCTTCAGAAGATGCAAGCCATTCTGCAGACTAATAAAAAAGGATGATCCATTTATTTAGGATCAATAATTGACAAGCCTTTAAAGAGATTAAGTAATATCTCTTAAAGTCACCAATCTTGATAGCACCTATGCCTGATGGACCTTTAATCCTCCATATGGTCACAATGAAAGGATTCCTGGGGGCACTTCTCACCTAGAACAGTAAGGAAGAAAAGGAAAATGCACTCTTTTATTTGAATAGAATACTATATGGACAGAGAATAACTATTTCAAATTAAAAAGCATTATCTAGCATTCGTATTCATAATCAAAAGCTCAAACATTATTTATTTTTTCATCAGGTCATTTTAATATCAAGGATTAATCCCATGAAATACTTAATGATTAGGCTCGTACTCACTAGAAGACTAGTAAAATAGGCATTACTCCTCATGGAGTACGATATCAAATTCACTATCCAAAAGATGGTTAAAGGGTAAGCCTTTACTAATTTTCTCATAGCTCACCCAATGTCAGGCAACTCTTCACCATGTTGTGAACTCCCTGATGAAGAAATTATTCTTGTTGAAAGAGGGAAATCCTACAGAAAGCTATACTTTGATAGGACATCATTCATTAGACCAAGAATTAGGCCAAAGCTCCCATAAATTAAAGCAGGTATTGGACTCGTATCTGTCACTCCAAATGAGGGCATTTTGTGATATTCCTATTCTCTCTCAAAATCATTCACAAATAATAAGGCTAAATACAAGTCCCTAATTGTAGGATTATAATGACCCTCAATATGAAAATATCATGCTTACATATTTTCAGTGACTAGTAATTGTTCATCAATCAAATGGGAGGTTAATATAAAATCTATAAATTTGAGCTACTAAAATATCATGAAAAGACTCAAGAACTTATGGGCAAATCTCACCTATTAAAATAATTAAAGTTTCCTAGTCCATCAATGCAAAAGCTAATTTCTTAACCAAATTAGCTAAAACACTTGTTGATCCTGAATAAGAGAAAATTTTAATCACAGTCCTAGCGAGCAAATGATATGCTCAATCTTCTGTATCAAATACAAGAATACTAAATTTAAAGTCATAGAGGAAGTAATAGATTTGAGGATATCACTCATCGATTGTCTTAAAAATGGAGAACTCCTATAAAATAAATCAGTAGGATTACAACTCAAGAAGAGGATCAGGTGCTTTTTGATCATTAATGGCACCCTTTATAGATGGTCTTTGATCACCTACTTCCATGATGCCTTCTAGATGAAGAGGCAAGAAAGATCATGTACGAAGTATATTTTGGGGTTTGTGGAGCCCATCAATCAGGCCTAAAACTAATAATGAAATAAACGTGTATGAGCTACTATTAGCCCATAATGGTGAGAGATTATGTCGAACTGCAAGAAAATGTCACCTATGACAAACTTACGATGACTTCAATCATCAACATCTAAATCCTCTACATCTAATGGTATCCTCATGGCCATTCGAAGTGCAAGTTCAGATATAATTAACCCAATTAAACCATCTTTTTTCAGAGGTCACTATTTCATATAAGCAAAAATTGACTATTTCTCTCGATGGATGGAGACAATCCCACAGAGAGAAGTAAAAGTGGATATTATTGTTTGCTTCTTTTGAAAAAACATCCTATACCAATTCGGTATTTTCCGAAGGATCATTTCTGACAATGAACCATCCTTTAAAAGTTTCAATATAGGATGATTTGCACATTATTACAAGATAGATGAGAGATATTCATCCATCTATAACGCAAGGGCGAATGGCCTCATTGAGTCATTCAACAAGACCCTCTCCAAAATATTGAAGAAAGCCATCGCCGGAAACAAAAGATATTGGCACTAAAAGCTTTCTGAGGCATTGTGGGCTTATCACACTATATATCAGACCCCTACTCAATCAATCCCAATGCATTGGTGTTCAAGACCAAGTCAATTCTGCTATTGGAGGTATACATTTTCTCTCAAAGGATTGCTTTATAAGAAAATTTACAAAAGATGATAACATTCATTTTCACCAAGATGAGCTAGACTCCTTAGAAGAAATAAGGTTTATGGCTCAGCAAAATCTAGAAATATATCAAGTACAAATATCTAGGACTTATAACAAGATGACCCGACTCAGATCCTTTTAGAAGGGAGAAATAGTATTGGTCTTGAGGAGACCCATAATTCCAAATCGAAGCAAAAAGATAAATTTGAGCTTAATTGTGAAGACTTTTATATCGTTGAAAGGACATTTGAAAGAGGATCCTACCAATTGATTGATGGTAAAGGAAAATGACTTATATTGCTGATCAACGCCCAATTCCTAAAAAGATATTATGCATGAGAATCTGGGAGCAATAACAAAATAAAAGTATCTATATTTTACAATAGCATTATTGACCTTTTCCAGCACTAGAATAGCACCATTATAGGTCAAATTAATGTTGGAAAACTTTTTTGATGTTATTTAGTGGTGCTAAACTAGCATCCCATAAAGTAGCATTGTGATTATTTGGCATTTAAGTAGCACCACTAATAGTCAATAGCGGCACTAACAAAACCCTTGTGATTGGCCTTAATTAGTGCCACTAATATTAATATTAGCAGCCGCTAATGTCATTATATTTGTTGCACTAATTTAAGCACCGCTAATATTATCCAGTATAAACAAACCCTACTTTAATAGTATGAATGTATCTGAAATACAATTAAACCTTGCTTTAATAATACAAAGAATATATAGACAACATCACTTCAAATACAATAGTAAATACTAATATAATCTTTAACCACAATTTATATTCCTTGAACTAAAAGTTATTATACAATCTCCAAATATAACACAAAGCATCCAAATCAGAAAAAATAACATCAATCTGCATCTGAGCCCTTGTTCGCCTATTCTGGTCTCGATCGCCAGCTTGTAAATGGTCTCCTTGTAAAAGTTTAAATGAATACAATAAGAAATTTTAAATTTGTATAAACAATATAACTTATATAATTTGTATGTCTAATAACCTAAATCCATTCAATTAGACTACCCCTGTGCCCGTGCCCATGCTCAAGTCACTCGTGTTCATAAACTACAAATGTTCAACATGTGTAATAATATTAGAATGCATTTATACTAATAAGTTTGATTGTAATAGATAAAATTTCCCCAATGAACTTGAGAAATGGAAGGAGTGTTCGTCAATCCAGCTTGCCTGCCACTAGCATCACATTATTCCTAAGATGTTGCACTCAGCGCCTGCTTAACTTGCCATGAAAAGTATTTAATTGCATTACAAATAAATATTTAATGCATACTACAAATTAGCTAGAATCTGATTCATATCTTGGATTGTAGGGTAGACCAAGACACGGTACGAGGGATCTAGTCGAATAACTCCATCCTAAACCTTTCCATTGCTAAAGGAGGTCCCCAATATAATCCTCTGAGTCAGCCCTATACCAAACATTTGCATTTGATCATATGTATTGGGCTTGAATTCTTGATCATGGACTGTGTTTTGCGTGGTTGTATTGAAAAGAGAGCCCTCAAGCTAAGACTACCTTAGTTGACTAATCTTCTCTTGCAATACATTCAAAAAATATTATCATTATTACATCAGAATAACATATTGTCAAATATCATTATTAAATACTTACTATGGTGGTTGCAGCCATTGCGCCGACAGACTGTCTATCCTTCTGAGTATGGGATGTGAGAAAGACATCTAACATGGAAGGCTCAGCTCCAATAGATGCTTCAAGCTATAAGTAATATAATTCACAATAAATCAAAAATATTGAATAAAGTTGACCAAAATTTTTGATTATAAGTTGAACAATATACCTCAACCCTCAAATTGGCATACCCCTTGCATCCAAGAGAGTGACTCATTATTTGACGTCTTCAATGCCTTATATTTATTTGACTCAATCCTTAAAAAAATTATAAAATTGTTAGGTCATGTAGTATTAGAGATAACTGTATTCATATTCTAATAATCAAGGGGTTAGAGTAATACTCGAACTTCTCACATCTACCAATGTCAGACCAGGACATGCCACTGGTCTTCTTCTATCCACATATTTAGACAAGTGATAAGTCTCTCTAGTTGGTTCTTGTAGGGCATGAAGTGTTTCTTCTTCACACCCACCTTCCAGTCATGCTAATGCTTGCCAAACATCCGTATGATGCCTTTCTTTATGTTGTTGTCCAAAGTGGTATTGGTCTGAAGACAAAGACATTAGAGAAGTTAGTAAACAAAAATAATATAATGAATATAACAATTCGAGAAAACTTAACATAAGAAGATATAACCTTTATATCCATCCATATCCATTCCTTCTTTTTATGGGGCACAACTAGCCAATCAGTATATATCATTGGTAACTTATTGTCATCCTTTGCAAAAATCCTCAACTAGGTAGAAAGTTGTGCCAAATTCTTGACAATGAGTTGTTAGTGGCAGTTGACATTAAGTTGTAATCTAAAACCATCAGTCCCCCAAATCCTTATAGGCCTGCTAGGGCTATGAAAGATCCTACTCGTGGTAGCTGTAAAAGGACAAGTAAGTCACATAAAATGAGATATCTAATTACAATATTAGAATTCTTAAATCGAGTTGCATATAGACTATAGAAAATTATCAATGACTTGGATACCTTCATACCATCAGAATCTATATCCTGAGGTAACTGCTCTAGAGGGTTAGAGTCTGCACTACTGCTAGTGGAGTCCTCGTCAGCATCTCTATTCATCTCATATCTTAGATCCATAGTGTTAGCATCCTGCAAACCTTCTGCCATATCACCTACAAATCATGCCTTTCCTCTACGATCCAGGATGACCTACAAATTGAGAAGACAATTATATACCATTAGTTAAATAAGCAATGTAGCAAACTGACAATTAAAAATAAAATAATAACAATTAGTGATACAAGTAATGAAAATTACATGCTAAATACATTTATCAATCATTTTCTTCAGGCATGAAATTATCATTGTCATCGTCGCTATCAAATTTATCTTCTTTTAATTGGATTTTCTCTTCGGTATTAGATTCACCAGTCATGATGCCATATTCATGTTCGTCTTCTACATGTGGCTGGCTTGAATTGTCATATGGAACATATATTATTACTCCTTCAATATTTTTGTGTTTAAATTCACAATAAAAATCATCAAGTTATTGTGTGGAGCAAGGTTATGCAATTGGCTCTTCATAGTTTTCATCCCTTATCATGTGATTGAAGCCAACAATGTATTTCCACGAAGTCACCTCCATAGCCATGTGCCACTCTAGATCTAAAGGACTTGCCATGTAAAATACCCGATGTGCTTGACATGCAAAAACATAAGGCTCATCTCTATGTCAGTTATATTTGTACATCAAACGTTTGAAGTTTACTAATGTATATCCAAACTCATCGGTTGCCACTCTAGTGTTATTATTAACCCAGTCACACTTGAACAATACAAACTTAAGCTTGTCGATGTACTGTATCTCAATAATATTTGTTAGAATAACATAGAACTGTAAAACGCTTGATATTGGGTGCTTGTCCTTTATGCTTGCAAAGCTTCTTGTAGTTGCCTTCAAAGTTACACTACTATTTTGCATATGATGACTCATTTTTGGCACCTTCATTTGAAACTGAAAACCATTGATAATGTATCTCGAGTATATCCTGACCCATTTGTTAGGATCGATTGCCAAGAGTAATATCTCTTTCAAAATCTTAGATGCCTTACTACTTTGTTCTAATATAGTAATTTAAAATAATAATAATCCATTTGTTAGATTTTAGATATATAAATGTTTAAATAACATGTAATCTAAATCTCGGTGACACTTATGTGCTCCCTGAACTATTTAGCAAAAGTATCGCTATGAATTTTCTTACGTTCGAACTCTCCACCTCTATGTCATCTATCAACCTTTATCAACTTCACGTGTTCCCTACATAATGAATTTCCATTATTTTAGAAGGCAAGTGAGAAATATTAGAGTTCATTATAGTCCATTGACCAATTGCACTTACCCATAGAAGGCCGCCACAATGTCTAGATTAATAGTACATAGCAGTCTGCTTATGTCCACTAAATCTCTCCTACATAATGAAGTCCTTGTTGAGCCCCAATCAGATGCCTCTCTCCGCGATTTTAGTTCTGAGAAAGTTGAGAAAAGTTCAAATAGAAGTTATTCAGATACATTGTGCAGAATGTCATGCATTCCTTTGCCAAATACTCTTCTACTACAGAACATTCTAAATAAGCTTGGTTTTGCACATAGTTCTTCAATTTGAAAAGATATGTGAATGAAAAATAGTTTATTTATTATCATGGATGGAATCAATATACGTAACTTAGAAACACTAATCATAATTTACCTCTCAACTAGATACATATAGCAGTATTAAATTGACCTCGCACGTATTACTTCCTTTTCTAGGTAAATAGATAAGTGCTCCATGATATCAAAAAATAAAGTCAAAAAGATCCTTTCAAGTTGGCAAAGAGTTAGGGAAATCTTGCACTGTAAATCTTCATACTCAGATGAGTGGCTAGATTTCATATATAAACGTCGAATGATACTGCTCATTTCGATTAGTAGTTTGGCTACATGCTTAGATAAACATGTTTCCCTTTATAGTTTTAATGATGAATAAATCATGTATTTAATGAATTCATGAGCACGTGTAGCCTATAGCCAAGTGAAGTTTCAAATGAAGATCAAGCTCATTCGGACACCTTAAGTATGGATGGACCTGAAGATAATATTGAAGATGAGGCGTGATGGTGGATCAATGGACAAAACTTGAAGATTTGAAGATGGCTTGAAGAAGGCTCAAGATGTCAAAATTGGCTCACTAGGTTTTGACTTTTTATTTATTATTTGAGTCAAAAATATGATTTTTGAATACTTACTAACACTCAACCTACCTTGGAACGCCTTTACCGGCTCATCTTTTAGTCCAAGTTTAGCTCGAAATAGTGTCAAGCATGGAGAATGTAGTTACAACAAAAATAAAAGTTTTTCTATTAACTTTGGATGGTCGATCCCTATGGTTCAGATGCCTGAATATTTTAGAAATAGCTCTCTGAATAGTTGATAGCTTTGGATGTCCAAACTCAAGGTTCGGGCAACCAAAGTTTGGAAGTTGTAACTTTTAAGAAAATTCATGTTTAGGGTCTAGTCGCCTGATGAGTTGGTCAAACATCCAAAATTGTATGCTTCGGACATCCAAACCCTGTGATCAGGTGCCTAAAGTTGTGACATCAGTTTCAACGGCTTGTAAAAATTTGACCATTGGAAGATTTCAAACGTTCGAATAGTATAGTTTAGACATCCGAGCGTGACAGAGATTAACATGTAATGGCTAGCTCTCTCACCGATGGGTATATAAGGGCTTGGAGCTTATTTAGTTGTAAAATTTTTATATCTCTGATTATTTTTAAGAGAAAGAAATAAGCTTTCCCAAGCCTCTAACCTCCAATTTGTTCTAAACTTTGATATTCAACTTTCATATCTTCTTGCCCTTGTCTTGACAAGTTATTGTAGAGAGGCAATTTGTACTTTATTTTTTTTATCCTTTTTACTTGTAAATCACTCTAAGGGTGTTTAGAGTGTTTGAGAGATCAAATCTCCAATGTAGGAGTCGACTTTTGCTAGTTAGAATAAGAGTTGTATGGGCATAGTTTCACCCGAAGGAAGTGACACTCTAGTTTGGAGTTTAGTGTAAAAGCTTATTTTCACCTCAAGAAGTGATGACTTTAGTAGAGAGTCCAAGTCCTCAAGACCAAGACAAAAATCATGGAGTAGGCACAATTGGTCACCGAACCATGTAAAAATCATAGTGTATTCTTCTCCATATCTATTTACTTTATTGCATTTATGATTTAATTTCTTGGTTGTGGACCTATGGTTTTATCTTTGGGTTGTGAATTGGTTCGGATGGTAAAAATCTATCATTATTCTTATTAAACCTAATTCACCACCCTTCTTAGGTTGCCATACTAGCTTTCAATTGGTGTTAGAGCTCAGTACTCGAATTTGTGGTTTAACAACCTTGAGTTTTTGATCAATTTTTAGTATGGAATTTTTTTATAGTTTACCTTATTTTTGAGAGCGTCAATCCATTTGCTTGCTCATGAAGGGACTAACAAAATAAAAGATTTTAAAAAAATCTCATTTCTTGTAAATAAACTTGAGTATTTCAAAATGTATTCTTTTGAATCTATTTTGGATATGCTTTCCCATGTTATGGAGATTTTGAATGGCCTACATTTGCTAGGCAAATTTTATACTAATGAAAAAGTTGTGAGAAAGGTTCTTAGGTCCTTGCCAAGCTCATGGGAGCCAAAAGTCATGACCATTCAAGAAACAAAGAATCTCAAGATGCTCCCACTTGAAGAATTCATAGGTTCTTTATTGACTTATGAGATTCACCTCAAAGAATTGGGAACATATGATGATAAAGAGGAAAATAAGATGGAAAAGAGAAAAGCCTCAAGGAGGAAGAAAGTAGGAACAAGAGAGTCATCCTCTTAAGCTCAAGAGAAGAAGAATAACATGGAGAAAAGGAAGGAAAAATCCACACGGGAAAGCACAAGTGATGACTTCAAAACATACAACCTCAACCTTTGCCTTGTGGCCAATTGCAAAAGTAATGAGGATGAGGTAAGTGATTTCAATTTCAAAGAATTAGAAGAAGTATTTGAGGATCTATATGCTAGACACAAGAAATTGCTTTGTAAATATTCTTCTTTAAAAAATAAATTGCTTTCACTTGAAATTGAAGTTGATGCCTTGATACTCTCTACTAGTCCTCATGATTACAAGAAGGACTTGGAACGTCTTGAAAAACAAAATCATGCCTTGAAATCATCTAGAATTTCTTGTTATTGCAAAAAAAGTATTGATAAACTTCAAAAGGAAAACTTGAATTTGAGAACGACTCTTAAAAATTTCTTTCACGAAAATGATACTTTGAATAAGATTTTGAAAAATCAATGGAATGTTCTAAATAAATTTAGACTTGGTTTTATCTTATCTTCAAAATCCAGGGGAACAAAACTTACTTTTGTAAAGGCTTTAAATGCAAATTTTTTAAAATTAAAATGTCATTATTGTAGCCCTCATAGACATGTTTCCACTTGTTGTCAAATTAAAAAGAGCCCTACTCTTAAGCAAATTTGGGTACCAAAGAACATGATTCCTAAAATTGTGGAATTCAAATAAGTTTGGGTTCCAAAATCCTCTACTATTTAAACTATCTATATTAGTTAAGGATGGCAATTTCTTTAAAGGTTTCATTTTTAGTCATCCTCTAGCTTAGGTAGAGGTTTCACTTTCATTTAATATTTTTATTACAATCTTCCATAACTTCTATTTATTTTAATATACTATTCTACTAATTCTAGTTGTATAGATAGAAATATTTGCTTTATAGGTTGTGAAGAGAGACTTAGACTGGATGACATCCCTATAAGTACTAAAAGGTATTTTAATCATATAAGGTAATCCAATCTCTTCCAACTGTTTTAACTTTCCTTCGATGCAATGATCTTCACATGATTTTTCTCATTTTATATGCATTAGTTGAGTATCATGCTACAAGTATCATAGGAAGGGGGAGTGTTTATTTATGTTCTATGGTTTGACTTTGTGTTTTGATGATGTGGTTGTGGATGATTGATGGGTTATGACTTGCTTATGTATTTTGGTGTATTTTCTATGTTCATGGATGGTTTAACACTTATGTATCTTCTTTGGGTTTATATGGATGTTGGACTTTCTTGTTGCTTTACACTATTGTGAATGCATCCATGATTGCTATCTTGGTCTCTCCCTATGTTTGTACCCTTTTTGTTGATGCCAAAAGGGGGAGAGTAATATAAAAAGGGGGAGTTTGCTATAGTAAAGAGGGAGAGTAACATAGTAAGGGAAGTATTACATTCATACTAAAAAATATGGTTAAATTTTACTATATTCTTAATCATTCTTAGTTACTATATTCTTATTTACTATCTATGTTATGCACTATTCTAGTTGTTAAATTGTGTTAAAATTTGAAAATTATCTTTAACAAACTAGATTATGCATTTTATACTTATGAGGGTTTGTCAACATGAAAAAGAGGGAGTTCTAAATGAAGATCAAGCCCATTCAGAAGCCTCAAGTATGGATGGACATGAAGATAATATTAAAGATTAGGCGTAATGGTAGATTAATGGATGAAACTTGAAGATTTAAAAATGGCTTGAAGAAGGATCAAGATGTCAAGGTTGGCTCACTAGGTTTAGAATTTTCATTTGTTGCTTGAGTTGAAGATATGATTTTTGAATACTTAGCTTAGAGTATTGGTTAACACTCAACCTACCTTGGAATGCCTTCACTAGCTCATCTTTTAATCCAAGTTCAGCTTGAGATAACATCAAGCATGGAGACTGTAGTTATAGCAAAAATAAAAGCTTTTCTATTAACTTTGGATGCTCGATCCCTATGGTTTGAACACTTGAATATTTCAAAAATAGCTCTCTGAATAATTGATAGCTTTGGATGTCTGAACTCAAGATTCAGGCATCTATAGTTTGAAAGTTGTAATTTCTAAGAAAATTCATGTTCAGGGTTTGGTTACCCAATGAGTTGGTCAAACATCCGAAACCATATGGTTTGAACATCCAAACCCTGTGATCGGGTGCCTGAAGCTATGACAATAGCTTCAATAGCTATTAAGAATTTGGTCGTTGGAAGATGTCGGACGCTCAAACACAACAAAGCTTAACATGTAACAACTAGCTCTCTCACCAATGGGTATATAAGGGCTTGGAGCTTGTTTAGTTGTGGACTTTTTATATCTATGCTTATTTCTACGAGAAAGAAATAAGCTTTCCCATGCCTCTAGCCTCCAATTTGCTCTAAACTTTGATCTTCAACTTTCATATCTTCTTGCCCTTGTACTCATCTTGAGAGGCTATCCTAGAGAGGTAATTTGTACTTTTTATTTTGGCATTTTTACTTGTAAATCACTCTAAGGGTGTTTGAAGTGTTTGAAAGATCAAATTGCCAGTGTAAGAGTCAACTCTTGTTAGTTGGAGTAAGAGTTGTGTCGGCACGGCTTCACTTGAATGAAGTGGCACTTTAGTTTAGAGTTTGGTATAAAGGCTTGGCTTCACCTCAGAAAGTGACAATTTTAGTGGAGAGTCCAAGTCCTCAAGATTGAAGTAAGGGCCATGGAGTTCACATCATATAAAAATCACAGTGTATTCTTCTCCTTGTCTATTTACTTTATTGTATTCATGATTTAATTTTTTGCTTGTGGAACTTGTGATTTTATCTTTGGGTTATAAATTGGTTTGGATTATAAAAAGCTATCATTATTCTTATTAAGCCTAATTTACCACCCTTCTTAGGTTGCTATATTAGCTTTCAAAATATCTTCACACTATGATTAGTAGCAACTGCTATATTAATGTGGCAATCATGACTTGAAACCAGTAACTACCTAATCTCTGACATTCATACATCTAGAAACATTTGACACATAACCATAAGAAACTTTCACATTTTCCAATACATTTAAGAAAATCTCCTTCTCTTGTCCACTAAGGGTGAATGAAGCTGACCGAAAAAATATACTATTACCTCTATCAATCAAGTGAAGTGCTCTCAGTATGTCAATGACTTTTATATCTATTTGTACATTCAAATTGTCTTTTGACTTGTCTGGAGTGCCAAGAAATATCCACAATAAATTTTCAAGAAAAATTTTCTCAATGTGCATGATATCCAAATTATGTTGAATATACAATGAGCTCTAGTATGGAAAGTCAAAGAAGATACTTTCCTTCTTCCAATTGGATTTCATACTTGAGCAGTTTGGGATATGAAGTCTTCATCCTCTTGGACGCTCGACCACAACCACACCCCTTTATAGTATTTTATGTTGCCTCTGCTTCATTAAGTGCCTCAAATCAAGATAGTCAAGGGGGCAAGATGCCATACTCACATGTCACATCAAATACAACCTTATCATACCAAAATATATGATCAATTAGCAAAAATTATCTATGGCACATGTAACAGAACTTTTGGCCATGTTTTAACCACCAAGACCACATGCTCTTTCTACACACAAGGCATGCCCAATCCCCTCTTGTGCTATATCTCGAAAGATATGTGTATGCTGGAAAATCATTAATTATCCACATAAGTAGAATATTTATTTCTTGCTTGCATCAAATGTTGGAACACCTAGTTTCCATAATTCCTTTAGCTTTTCAACCAACAACTATAGGTATACATCAATCACATTTCCTAGTTCCTTTTCTCTATTGATGATTATGGATAAGATGAATAATGATTATTTTATGCATAACTAGGGAGGCAAGTTATACGAAATCAAAACCACAAGCCAAGTGCTATATGAATAGTTTATTTTCTAAATGAATTGAACCCATCATAAGCTAAGCCCAAATGTATATTAGGGATCTCAATAGCAAAGTCCAGATATCATTTGTTGAACTCTTTCCATTTGAGACTATCTATTGGATGCCTAACTTTCCCATCATGTACATGGCCTTTTGCATGCTATCTCATATGTGGTGCTATTATTATTGATATAAATTGTTACTGTAACCTTGACTTGAGATAAAAATATTAGATAACTTTAACAGAAAATTTTTGAACCACCTGATTGTCATTATTGCTTTGAGCTATGAAATGCTGATACCAAGGTGTTTTGCAATGCTTGCAATAAGTGTCTAATTTACTTTAATTTCTATAGAGTATACAATTATTTGGACATGCATGAACCTTTGTATATCCCAGACCTATATCTTTGAAAATATTCCAAGCCTCCTAATATAAACTGAAGAATAAAGGATGCTAAGAAAATACCTCTTTCAATGTCTTCAATAATATATTGAACGAGTGGTTGCTCTAATGATACTTGGACTTCATAGCCAACAAATGCATGATGAACAATAAGAATATGAAGTTTTTACATCCCGGATACAACTTAATATCAAATTCATCAAGATTTTTGTAAAATTTTTTACTATCTAAATCATAACCCTCACTTGCTATGTCAAACTCAATAAGACATGTTTTGTGAGATAACATATGGTCCCAGAAGGCATCACGCATTAATTCTCCGATATCATCCCCCTCATTATCAATTATTATTGCATTAGCTACCTAATCTGGTGGATTCTACCTATTTAAGTACCACGGCTCTTCACCATGAAATTTCCAATTCATGTAATGCATATTCTATTGTCTTACAATTACATGTTCATATACCCTTGTCATGTTCGATTGTGAGTATTCATAAAATCAATACATGGACACTGTATTTTCTGATCTAGTTTTCTATTCCTATAGGCATAGCCCAAAAATATATTTACACCATTTACATATTTGATATCTAGTCAGTTCTTTAACTTGGATCCAACTCTTGTCCTTATCCTTTGAATCTGTGTAATTTCTAGCCAATGCTCTATATATACAACAAAATGATATACATAAAATCGATATAACTAAAAGTTGAACTCCATCATAGAATATCATAGAAGATAGAATTGGTTATCTATTTCTAAAAATTTTTAGTGCTAACAATATAAACAAATGCTTTCTTCATGTCCACCATATGAAAGGAAGATAATCAACTAAAAAAATTAAAAGACTAAAGCTTGTGATAGATAGATGATGGTTTTTACTATGATTTTCCTCTTCTATGTTGGGTAGTATAATTGATATGCATTTCTACTAGGTTGGTTCAAGGTCAGGAACTATTGTAGGATATATGACTGAAAAAATATTCAAGGTCAAGAAGTACTAGTAGTTCATGAGTACTCAATCATCTGCCTATTAATGCCATGACTGAGTTCATTCATATGTTTTGTTGGTTGAGGACGTAGCTTTATTTGCTTCTAGGAATTTGAAAATGAGCTTTGTCTTCTTTGGATTGACCTTGCCATTAAGGCCTTTCAAGAAACTAATGATGTTTTCCTTCTTGACTAATTCATTTTGTTGATAATTTGATATGACTTATATCTAATTGAAGTTGGTGTATGACTTTGCTCTTGCTAAAAAACAATTGGAACATAATCAAATTTGGATGGGTTAAGGAGGAACTCTTCTAGCTCAACATTTCTTGGGTTGAATTATTTCCCAAAACTAATAAATTGATTTCTGAAAATGATAAATACATTAGGAATATTTTTTTCTCTTCTTTAATAAGTGCAACATGCTTTGTCAAAATATTGTTCATCTCTCTCTTTTTCTAGGAACTAGAGTAGCAATAAGCATAAATATAAGTGATATTCTATAGTAAATTGACAAACTTGATTGACATCGTATCAAATATGTCTACTTAAGTCTAGTGAGATATTGAAGAGCACCTACCAAATTGTGATAAAGCGTGGATTTGTAAATAGATCCATCAAAACTAGATTACTTAGAGATTGACATAGTTGAAATGAAGAGTCTTTGCACCAACATAAAAGCACACTGCAACATGTCAACTATACATTAGAATAATGTGAATGATAAAAAAGTGGAGTCACATGAAAATTCTATTGTAGTAGTCCCAATTCCTTCATGTGAAATTGAAAAGTCAAGCATGCAATTAAAAAGTTAATGACAATATGATCACCTCCACTAATAATGATGTCATCTATATATAACAAAATATAGTAAAGGTCTTGATCGAATGCCACAATTGATAAGTAAAGATGAATCTACATGACTAATAAAGAAGCCATGTTCAAATAATATTATTCTAAAATGATGAAGCCATGTGCATGGGACATGTTTTTAAGACCATGTAAATTTTCCCAAGTACAAACTAAACCATCAAGAAGAAAGTTGCTAACACTTAGAAAAATTATTAAAGTTGCATCTAGTTAGAGGGGAGAAGATGATAACACACTTTTATCTAAAAAGGAGCAAATCCAATTCTAGTGTACATGGGGCCACTTTGGAATTGGAATGCAAGGGATAGGAGTTTGCAAACAAACTCCAACACAAATGAAAGTAAAGGAATCCCATAAAAGCTTTGCAAAGTAATAATGATGTTCCTAAATAAGGTGGATCCTAAAATAATAATAAACTTAAAATATATAGAGCCTAGTAGTGCCTTTGACAGCTATAGTAGCTTAGCAGTCACTCGCTCATGCTCCTCCATTATCATTTGAGCAAGAAAGTGTTGTATGAGCAAAAGGGATTGTGAATAAAATACTCAAGATAAGAAGGGAAAATAGTAAATCATCACCTAATGATGGTAAAAGTGGACGGATACCCATGAATGCAAGCATTCGTCGATTGAACTATAACCCAAGGACCTCATTTGCAATAGAAACTTAAAATTAGTATATATACAATGCAAGAATTGGTAAAGTCCATATGTCCCTCACCATCTGAGTTTGAAATATCATCAAGAGGGTCTCCAAAATTCTCATTCAGTTCACTTGAAAGGAGATTGATGCTCAACCAAAAAAGGTGGAAAGAAAAGAAAACAAACATAGGACAAAAATATTATCAGTACCTATAAGTTCTATACTCCCCTGAGCACCCACATTTGATGAATGGCCAGCTAGTATAGGCAATATCGAGACCAGTCTGATGCCTCTACTCAAATCCATATTAGAAAACTAGCAAATTAGTGTTGGTGAAGGAAGGGTCACTTCTGGCCTTATATCTATGTCAACCGGCTAGTAGTAGGTGCAAGGAATAAGGAAATCAAATCTTGACATCTTGATCTTGCACCTTCTGCATATGTCACTAAGTACTCTAGAGCATTAGGAACGAGAGGGTCACATACGGATCAAAGTGCCTCTCACCTTGAACTCAATTTGGAACCCGTATTATCTCAAAAATGGTCATCATCAATGCTACAAGGAAAATGGTCCCCTCTCTACCTGATCTAAAGTAGACAAATTTATGAGCCAGGGCCTTCCACATCTATAGGGTCCTCTACTGCTTCAACCCTTTGCTACTAATTGTTTTCTTTTCCCAACTATGCAAATTTAGCTCATTCTTGAATAAAAATTCTAGTTCAATGCAGAAATATCCCCTGATGCTATTAAACTATGTTGTGGCATATAGTCAAAGAATCCTAGATTTATGCTCAATATCTAGAATATAATACTCTGAATTATCTTGGAGATGAGTAAGATGTAACCAGTAGCCTCTAACTAGCCTAGACATGATGAGGGCAAACTAGCGGGAATTTTTTCAGGAAAGCCTTGCTTATACTCGAATTGCTAGTAGAACTGATGTGGATTATAAGACTCTGCAATCAAGTGTTTTCCTAAATAAAGTGGAAGCACCCTATGTCTCAAAGAGATAATATACTCATATGCTTCTAGAGACAGTGAAAAACAAGCCACATCCACTAGCATATTAGAATTAGAAAGAGTGTGAGGGCAAGCTCACCACTCAAAATTTTGAGGATTCCACACGAACATCCTAGCCTCTCTAGAAGTATGAGGGGAAGCAATCATGTTTATGATCAAATCAGGGACAAGAACCAAACATGAGTGTCATACCTTCTTGATTTCATCATTAGGCTTCAACTTAGTATATGTCCTCTAGAAGTGGGAACAAGCATAAAGAAAATGAATGAGAAACCAAGTTGAAGAGCCACCTGGTCCTATAGGGTTATCCACCATCTCTCTGAGACTTGCATATATTGAGCTTAACACTACAGGAGGTAGAGTAACTTTTTATCTATGTGTCATCTTATAAGCCATCACAAATATCTCCAGTTGAATGTAATGATTGTAGTGTGGCATAATAACACAGCAAGCCACAAACAGATAAAAATAGCAAAATAAGTCTCAAGGCCAAATTCTGGACGAAAGTCACCTGTGACATATATAACCCGGTCAAATCTAGTTGGCTCGCTCATCAAGATTCTCTCATAAAAAAGTTCAATACAATGGTCAAAATACACTCATTTTTTATTGTTAAAAAAGTGTTTCGTCATCCAATCATAAATTCTAAAGAGATCATATAAAGTATAATTGAAATCAAGACTTATGTGGCAATTATAAGGGATATATTCATCATAGAAATTTTCGAAGATAGGAATCCCAACTAGTTGTCTTATGTCTTATAAATAAATACTAGCTTCACTGTATGGAGTATGCAAAGTGTTTGTAACATGATTTCACATCTCAATCACACTACACAAAATCCCTGAGTCTCATGTATACTACCTCTTGGATGTTATGACTCCTCCTAAAATCCTGAGGCCTACAAGTTGAGCCAAAAACTGAGATACCACATTATCAACCTACTCCGATTAATTTGGCAAAATTGGTATTACTCCAACAAGCAGAAAGGATTGTCCCCAAGCAATTGAACAGGCTTTCAAAATACAAAATGAACACTCTCGTTGCCTAAAGCACTCAACTATTTTTAGCTTGAAGGATTCTTTTATTGGGGAAGTTGAAAGAGTGTTAAACTGAATCAATATAGTGGGCCGAACACCAAACCATTCAAAAAGCTTAAGCCCATGGGATATGAGCCTTTTTCACTATATATATTGGACTATATCTATCCAATATCCGATGTGGGACTAATTCATCACACATGATATTATAACAATCTCTCCCTTCAAGTGTGATTTGACCATATTAATCTTAACACTCTTAATTAAAAATTATTTTACTCGACCAGTTCCACTGTGTGACTCATACTAATAAATTTTTTTTTCTCATTTTTAATTTTTTAAGACAGACTAACATGTGACTCAATTCAGTCGCATCATCACGGTATTCTTTTACTTGATCAAGTCCACCGTGTGACCCATACTAATGGGTTTTGTCTCAATTTTTGATTTTTTTTTAAACAGAAACTAACATATAACTCAATTCAGTCACATCATCACGGTAATTTCGGTCTTAAGAGTTTGCACAGTTTTGAACTTGAAGCTCTGATGGGCTTATTAGCTGCACTTTGGACTAGCACCACTAATGGGTCTATTGAAGCCACTAATTTTATCCATTAGTAGCAGTAGTGTTTAGCTCAACTATTGGTTTTTAGGGACACTAATTTAGCACCATGAATATTTACAAAAAATAGTGTTGTTAATTGTTGGCTTTATGGTGTCTCGAATCCGGATTTTCCGGATAGTCTTAATTATATTAATGGGCCTAATCCTTATCTAGATTTAGCTTCTAGAAGTCTTAAATTAGTAGAAGTTTTATTTGAGTCAGTCTTCTATTTTGACTCAAACATCATTAGGACACATCTATAAATACACCATTGATGTAAGGGTCTCAATATATAGAAAAAGAGAGGGAGAGTTGGTGATATTGGAGTTTCGTCTCCGTCGTTGTAATCTTCTCTTTTCTCTTTCTCATTAATACAATATTCTCTGGATCGTCTTCCCACATATATCTCTTGTGTGCTATCTTTTCCTCTTTTCTGTTCTTCCTCTATATTGTGAATTGTGGTGGACATCGATATTTTTCGCAACAAGTGGCATCAGAGCTTGGTTCAATATGTCTACTACGAAGTTCGATATAGAGAAATTCAATGGAAAGCAAGGATTTCCTATTTGGCAAGCAAGAGTTCGTGCAATTCTTACTCAACACGGGTTGAGACACACATTGGAGGACGTCAAGCCTGAAGATGTCACCGAAAGTGTCTGGGAAAACCAAAAGGCCAGCGCACATAGCACAATCATCCTCAGTCTTACCGATGAGGTACTCTATCCGTTTTTTGATGAAACATCACCTTCAGAGTTATGGAAAAAGTTGGAGAAACAGTATATGAGTAAGTCTATCTCAAATCGAGTTTATTTAAAGCAGAAGCTTTTCAATTTTCGAATGACAGAAGGTACGAATATAGTTGATCATCTTAATGCTTTCAATAAACTTGTCTCTCAATTGTTAAGCATTGATGTTAAAATTGCAGATGAAGACAAGGCAATTATTTTATTATCGTCCTTACCTCCTTCTCTTGAGAATCTTAAAACTACTCTCATGTATGGAAAGGATTTGAAATTTGACGATATTTCTGCTGCCCTTCTATCTAATGAATATTTGAAAAAGATTGGAGGGGATGTGTCACACTCAGAAGCATTAATTGTCAGAGGTCGTACCAAAGAAAGATCAAGAACAGGTCGTTCTAGATCCAAATCCAAAGAAATAAACTGCAGATATTGTAAGAAGATGGGACATGCAATTAAAGATTGTTGGAAGCTCAAAGCAAAGAAAGAAAGAGAATCTCAATCTAAAGAGCAAGCCAAAGAACAAGTTTCAGTTGTTGAAGAGAGTTCTGATGATAATTTGGGTAACGTTCTCTCTATTGGTTCTAATTTTGATCGTTACCATGATATTTGGATTCTTGATTCTGGTTGTTCTTATCACATGTGTCCTAATAAGGATTGGTTTGAAAACTACACGCCTTATGATGGTGGTTTAGTTTTGATGGGTAATAATAATCCATGCAAAACTGTTGGAATTGGAACAATCAAAATTAAGATGTTTGATAATATTATTAGAACTCTTACTGATGTCAGACATGTTCCTGATTTGAAAAAGAATTTGATCTCTTTGGGTGCTATGGATTCTGCTGGTTATAAGTATTCTGCTGAAGGTGGAGTTCTTAAGGTTGCTAAAGGCTCATTGATAGTAATGAAGGGCCTAAAGCATGGAAATTTATATGAGTTAGTAGGAAAAATCGTTGCAGGTGGAGCAGCAATTTCTCAGTCTTCTTCTTCTTCTGATATGACTCAATTATGGCATATGCGTCTCGGTCATATGAGTGAGCAAGGTTTAAATGAGCTCAACAAAAGAAAATTACTGAAAGGTCTCAACTCATGCAAATTGGATTTCTGCGAGCATTGTCTCTATGGTAAACAGTCCAAGGTAAAGTTTAACACTGGTATTCATTGCACTAAAGGCTTAATTGATTATATTCATTCTGATGTGTGGTGCTCTCCTATTCCATCAAAATCTGGTGCTCGTTATTTTGTCAGTTTTATTGATGATTTTTCCAGAAAAGTGTGGATTTATTTTTTGCATCACAAAGCCGAGGTGTTTTCTGTTTTCAAACGGTGGAAAACTTCAGTTGAAAAAAGGACTGGCAGAAAAATCAAATATCTCAGAAGTGATAATGGCGGAGAGTACAAATCAACAGAGTTTCTCAAATTCTGTGAAGATGAAGGCATCAAGCGTCACTTTACCATCCCAGGAAAACCTCAACAAAACGGTGTGGCTGAAAGGATGAACAGAACCTTGTTAGAGAAAGCACGTAGTATGCTCAGTACAGCTAATCTTGATAAAGATTTTTGGGCAGAAGCAGTCAATACAGCATGCTTTATTGTGAATCGCTCTCCTCAAACAGCCATTAATTGCAAGACTCCTGAAGAGGTATGGACTGGTCAACCTGCAAATTATTCTTCTTTAAAGATTTTTGGTTGCTCTGCTTATGTGCATGTTGTCAAGGATAAGTTAGATGCACGTTCCAAAAAGTGTATTTTCCTGGGTTATGCCAAAGGCGTCAAAGGCTATCGTTTGTGGGATCCTACTATTTCAAATGTAATTATTGAGAGAGACATAGTATTTGATGAAAGTGGTATGCTAAAATCTCTCAAGAAAGATTCCAATGATATAATGCAAGTGGAGGTGGAGCATGTAATTCCTTCAGAAGAAGATATTCAGGGTATGCCCAACTCTCAAGAAAATCTTAAGAATCAAATTTCTGAAAAGACTCCACTTCGAAGATCTCAAAGAAAAATAAAGCCACCTGAAAGGTATGGTTTTGAAGATATGGTAGCTTTTGCTTTAGTTACTGACAATGGTGATCCTTCCTCCTATAAAGAAGCAGTGCAGGATAAGAATTCTTCTCAGTGGCAAGTTGCTATGAATGAAGAGATGGATTCTCTTCAAAAGAACCATACTTGGGATCTGATGAAATTACCAAAAGGTAAAAGAGCAATTGGTTGCAAGTGGGTATTTCGAAAGAAAGAGGATTTCTCTGAGATAGATGGTGTTAAATTCAAGGCCCGTTTAGTTGCAAAAGGGTATTCACAAAAGGAGGGTATTGACTTTAATGAAATTTTCTCTCCTGTGGTTAAACACACATCTATTCGTTTTCTACTTGCTTTAGTTGCTTTTCATAATCTTGAGTTAGAACAGCTTGATGTCAAAACTGCCTTTCTGCATGGAGAATTAGAAGAACAAATTTTTATGCAACAGCCTGAAGGGTTCATCCAAGAAGGCAAAGAAAATTTTGTTTGCAAGTTGAACAAATCACTTTATGGTTTGAAACAGTCTCCAAGGCAATGGTATAAAAGGTTTGACAGTTTTATGCTGGGTCAAGATTTCATCCACTGCAAACATGATTGCTGTGTTTATTTTAAGATGCATGCCAATAACTCATTTATTATATTGCTTCTTTATGTTGATGATATGCTTATCGCTACTCAAGACATATCTCTACTGAATGATTTAAAGTTTAAAATGAAAAAGGAATTTGAGATGAAAGATTTAGGTGCTGTAAGGAAAATTCTCGGTATGGAGATTGATCGAGATCGAAAGCATGGAAAATTATGGCTTAAACAGAGCAAATATCTAGAGAAGATTATTTCTCGTTTTCACATGCAGAATTCAAAATCCGTCAGTACTCCTTTGGCATCTCACTTCAAGCTTTCAGCTCAACAATGTCCTTCTACAGATGAAGAGCATGCATACATGGAGAACATCCCATTTTCAAGTGCTGTTGGAAGTCTAATGTATGCTATGGTATGCACAAGACCTGATATTGCACAAGCAGTCAGCGTTGTTAGTCGTTACATGGCAAATCCAGGAAAAGAGCATTGGCAGGCCATGAAATGGCTATTAAGATATATTAAAGGTACTCTTAATATTGGTTTATGTTTCGACAGGAACACAGTGCAAGAGGCCAAAATTATTGGCTATGTCGATTCAGACTATGCTGGAGACCTTGATCGACGCTGATCCCTCACTGGTTATCTTTTTACTCTTTGTGGAGGACCTATTAGTTGGAGGTGTACCTTACAGTCAACTGTAGCATTATCTACAACAGAATCTGAGTATATGGCAGCTACAGAAGCCGTCAAAGAAGCCCTATGGCTAAAAGGTTTGGCAAGTGAAATTGGTTTTTCTCAACATGTTCTTCCTATTTTTTGCGACAGTCAGAGCGCCATACACCTTGCGAAGAACCAAATGTATCATGCCAGATCAAAGCATATAGATGTCCGATTTCATTTTATTCGGGATATTATTGAAGACGGCGAGATTTCTTTACAAAAGATTCATACTTCAAGAAATCTTGCAGATATGTTGACGAAGGTGATTCCGATTGATAAGTTCAACCTCTGTTTGGACTTGATCAATATTCAAGATCGCTGATCCTATCCCAGGAGGTAATGGTAAAGACATCTATTGAAGATTCAAATTCAGAGAATAAGATGATTCGAGCCAAGGTGGAGATTGTTGGCTTTATGGTGTCTCGAATCCGGATTTTTCGGATAGTCTTAATTATATTAATGGGCCTAATCCTTATTTAGATTTATCTTCTAGAAGTCTTAAATTAGTAGAAGTTTTATTTGAGTCAGTCTTCTATTTTGACTCAAACATCATTAGGTCACATCTATAAATACACCATTGATGTAAGGGTCTCAAGAAATAGAAAAAAGAGAGGGAGAGTTGGTGATATTGGAGTTTCGTCTCCGTCGTTGTAATCTTCTCTTTTCTCTTCCTCATTAATACAATATTCTATGGATCGTCTTCCCACATATATCTCTTGTGTGCTATCTTTTCCTCTTTTCTGTTCTTCCTCTATATTGTGAATTGTGGTGGACATCGATATTTTCCGCAACAGTTAATCACTTTTCAATGATAGTTTTAGTTATAATGGTGCTATATTAGCACTCAAAATAGAATAAAATGTTATAGTGACTTGTGTTTCTATTGTGGTTTATTATTATCTTGTACTTGATTTCATTGTGTTTTCAACTATCTTATGTTTTTAACGTACTATGTTTTAGTTGATGTTATAGTTCAGTTTTATATATATATATATATATATATATATAACGTGCATTTATTTAGCGAGAATTTTGACTTATATCCATAAAAAGATGCCGAGTTAACAATGCATATGGTTAGGGGAGCTTTAATTGTCTATTCTTTTTGTTGATAACAAAAGGAAAAGAATTAAATTATTTAATGCTAAAATAGGGGAAGTGATATAAATTTGTTAAATACTTTATACATGCTTATTAACCTATTTTATATGATTACAATGCATATTGAAATTGTTATATAGTTGATACATGTTACATCATACAAATCTTATTTGTCAACTATAATTCTTTTTTATACTTGTGAAGGATTAATCATCATCAAAGAGGGAGAGAATATCATCTATAGGTTTTTGATAATAACTAAACCATATTTAATATGTTTGCCTAGTTGTGGTTACTTATAGCATAGCCAAGAGCAATCAAATCAAAGTCTATTCATATGTTTCAAGGCAATGATAGGGGTATGTTGATGGAAGCTTAAATATATGACAATGAATGTGATATGAGGACACTAGTGATGGCTTCAAGAATGCTCAAATAGATCAGCTCTAACCAATTAGGTTTAGTTTTTATGTTTATGTTGAGTCGAGGATTTGATCATTAAATTTTTTGAATTCTCTATTTGAAACTTTAATTAACTTGAAAATACCTTCATCGTACTATTTTATATTTATCCAAGTTAATTGAATAATATGTCAAATAACCATCTAACCATGATTTGTAAAATAGATAATCAAATTTTTGTCTTAGATTTGGTTGTCCAAATAGGATATTTTGGGTGTCCAAATAGGATATTTTGATAGACAAAGAGCAAGTTTTCTATTTGCAAACTTGGGTGTCCAAACGTTGAAGTTTAGTTATTCAAATAATTAAGTTAGGTTGTCTAAATACTCAAGTTTCATTATTTGAATATGTGAGGACATACAAAATAGCTAGGATTTTGGATAGTTAGAACCAGTTTAGACACGGGCTCGATTGTCCAAACTTAGTATAAAAGGCTTGAGTTTGTTCCAAATGGCTAATTTTTTATTCCAACAATTATAAACAGTCTTGGGGCTTTCTTGTTTATAACTTTTGCATCTATTGATAATCTTTGAGAAAGGATCTAAGATCTCACAAGGCTTTTATCCTTACCAAGAGCTCTAATATAATTTATGTTTCAAATTCTCACATTGCCCATGTTCTCAACTTTGAGAGGTTCTTGTAGGACATGAAAAGGGAATGGAGAATGAAGTATTTCCAATGGCCTGGCATTGGCAATAATTTCTTTCGGTCAAAGTATTTTCATTAGCCAATAAGGTGTTGGTGATAACTTCATGAGTTTTGACGTATTTTCATAGTCAATGAGATATAGATAATAACTTTATTTGGTTTGAAGTATTTTCCTTAGCTAATAAGGTATTAGTAATAACTTCATTTGGTTTGAAGTATTTTCATTACCCAATAAGACATTAGGAATAAATTCTAACTTTGAAGTGTTTTCATAGCCAATGAGACATAATTGATAGCTTTATGAGTTTGAAATGTTCCTATAGCCAATGAGGTATAAGTGATAACTTTATGAGTTTGAAGTGTTTATATAGTTAGTGAGGTGTAAGTGATAACTTCATGAGTTTGAAGTGCATATATAACCAATGAGGCGTAAGTGATAATTTCTTTGATTTAAAATGTTTCTATAACCAATGAGGTATATATGATAACTTTGTTAGTTTAAAGTATTTTTATAACTAATAAGGTATAGGTGATAACTTCATGAACTTAAATATTTTCATAACTAATGAGGCATAGGTAATAACTTCATGAGCTTAAAGTATTTCTATAGCCAATAAGGAATAAATAATAAATTCATTGATTTGAAGTATTTCTATAGCCAATAATGTGTAAACAATAACTTCATTGAGTTGAAGTATCTCTATAGCCAATGCGGCGTAGGTGATAACTTCATGAGTTTAAAGTATTTTCATATCTAATGAGACATACATGATAACATCAGTAATTTGAAGTGTTTATATATCCAATGAGACATAAGCGATAATTTCATAAGTCTTAAGTGTCTCTATCCCCAATGAGACATAAGCAATAATTTCATAAGTTTAAAGTGTTTCATACCCAATGAAACGTAGGTGATAAGATCATGAACTTGAAATGCTTCCATAGTCAATGAGAAATAAGTGATAATTTCATTGATTTGAAATATTTATATAGCCAATAAGGTGTAAATGATAACTTCATTGATTTGAAATATTTTCGTAGCTAATAAGATGTAGATGATAATTTTATGAGCTTGAAGTATTTTCATAGCTAATGAGAAATAGGTGATAACTTCATTAATTTAATTTTGGGCGAGTTTTGCTAGGAATTTCATGGAAATGTTTTTTTGGTAAAGCACTATGTAATTGGTGTGACGCCCCTGTCGTGTCCGATCGAACCACAACTCAAGTGGACAACATACAAATAAAAGGTTTACAGAATACATAGAATTAAAATTTATTTCATCAATACGAATATAGTTCAGATAACATAACAAAACGTGGTCTCACTGGAAATACTCAAGTCTGATAAAGTTTTCCCCTACATAAAAATAGAATAACATGTAAATAAATCAGCTCCAAGGATAGTTGCGCACGTACTTTCTGCTACCGTAGACACCTGTGCCAGGCTGCTACTCTCCTGTGGATAGGAACAATCAAAGAATGAGCCACGAATGCTCAGTAGGAAGTTACCTCCTCCAAACAATAGGAGAGATCAATTTTTGGTGGCAACAATAAAATTAACACAGTGGCAACGACAATAATTCGACGACAAAGGTGATTAGGTAAATTAACATCCACAGCAAGAAATAAATCAACAAGGATATCTTATGGGTGTGGCTGCCTCCCCTACCAAGCAGAGTCATACCACTCTGCACTCTCAACCGCTGATGGAGTGGTGATCCGTAATCACACAGCAGATCACGCTTGATGGAGTGGTGATCCGTAATCACACAGCAGATCACGTTTCCTATCAAGCAGAGTCATATCACTCTGCACTCCCAACCGCTGATGGAGTGGTGATCCGTATCACACAGCAGATCACATTTGATGGAGTGGTGATCCGTATCACACAGCAGATCACGTTTGATGGAGTGGTGATCCGTATCACACAGCAGATCACGTTTGAGGGAGTGGTGATCCGTATCACACAGCAGATCACATCTGAGGGAGTGGTGATCCGTATCACACAGCAGATCACGTTTGATGGAGTGGTGATCCGTATCACACAGCAGATCACGTTTAAGGGAGTGGTGATCAGTATCACACAGCAGATCACGTTTGAGGGAGTGGTGATCCGTATCACACAGCAGATCACGTCCCATATAACTCCGCCATCAAGATAAATAATTTTCCATCAATTCCACCTTATGAACCTCCTCCCTTACAACTCCGCCATCAAGATAAATAATTTCCATCAATTCCACCTTATGAACCTCCAATTTATCATGTTATTATCAACAGCCATTGATCCAGCGATTCATCACCCAAGTCCTTAATAATTCCACATTTAATCCTTAAGTCTAATTTAAACCAATTCCAAAACCAGAATCTAAACCAAAATCGATTCTGAGCCCCACCTAAACCAAAGCCAACTTTAAACGAAACCAAAACCTAAACCAACTTTTAACTAAACCAAACCGAAACCAACTTTCGGATTAAACCAAAACCATAATCAACTTTAAGTTAAATCTTAATTAAACTAATCCTTCTTCCTCCTCAAAACCCTAACCCTAATTCTACTGCCGCCGCCGCCGCCAGGCCATCCCACCGTCAGGCCGCCCCGCTGCCACGCCAGGCCACCACGCCGCCACGCCGCACGCCGACGTCTCCGCTGGGCCGTGGCTGCCGCCAGACCACCGCCTCCGGCGTCGCCAGACCCGCGTTGCCCCGCGCCTCTGGCCGACTCCGGCCTGTGCAGTCGTGCGCACGCCACCGGCCGCTCCCGACGCCGTATCACGCGCCAGAACTGCGTCGACACCGGGTCCGTGCTGCCTGCGCACGACGCCCGCACGCATCAGCGCCGCACACCGCCGCACCGCACGCCGCCGCCTCCGCTGCCGGCCGCCGGAGCACAGCGGACGATCGGGGAAGAAGATGGGAATTTTGCAATTTAGCCCTCTAATCTTTCTATTCTCAAAGCATGCCATCGATTGGTATAACACAGACATATCTATTCTCTACTCAGTTTTACTTAGATCTAGATTATCATCATCCTCCTAAATATCACGAGGGTCACTAAGTTTATCGATTATTCAATATGAATTTGTTTCAGGTATAACGGCAAAGAGAAACGAATGAAAGTAACACCACCTAATTCGAATAGAGGTAAGGAGAAAACAAATGAAATTAACTTAATCTATTTCGAATAGAGGTAAGGAGAAAACAAATGAAAGTAACTTAACCTACTTCGAATAGAGGTAAGGAGAAAACAAATGAAAGTAACTTAACCTACTTCGAATAGAGGTAAGGAGAAAACAAATGAAAGTAACTTAACCTACTTCGAATCTCGATAACGATCGTCCCAAATCTTCTTGCCACTCCGTAAGCCTCCCCAACGATTGTCCCTTGACTCTCTCTATTCGTCCGGATTTAGTGGGTGGTTGCTGCCTATAAATAGAGGCGGTTATTGGGTTGTGGGTTGTGGGCCCGAGTAATGGGCCGTTATGAAGTGACGGGTGGTTACAATTGGTGTTTCTACAAGAAACATTTGGAACTTTAAAACGAGAGGAGGATATTCTACGTGATCTGCTCTTCTATTTTCTTCCAATTGTAATGGACAGGTTCTTTCCAGGCTCTTAGAATTTGTTGTTAGACTATAGAAGTTTGATAGTCATAATTGCTAAGAATAGAAATGAGAAAAAAAAAATAAAGTGCGTCATGCATCTTTTGGTTTAGTCACTCGAATTAAAAATTGGGCTATGATGTTATCTTCTTTGACAATTTCTTCAGTGAACCTGTATTCTGGATTTTGCAGAAAATGCCCTCTTCCTGCTTGACGATTTGCTTCTGTGAAGTAAATTTGCACTAGTGTATGATGAAGGGTGCCCCGCTGATTGAGGACATGGAGGACAAGCCGGTTCCGGCATGGGTTTGGTCTGTTGAGCAGTGCTTGAAGGAATACAAAGTCAAACTTGAGAAAGGTCTGAATTCTTATGAAGTTGAGAAGCAATGGCAGTGATATGGGTGGAACGAGCTCAAGAAAGAGAAGAGAAAGCCTTTCTGGTGCCTCATCTTGGACCAATTCGATGATGTGCTTGTCAAGATCCTCCTTGTGGCAGCATTCTTTTCCTTTGCTCTTGCTTATCTCCATGGAAGCGAAGCGAGGCAGAAAGGCTTCGAGGTGCATGTGGAGCCACTAGTGATCGTTCTGATTCTTGTGCTTAATGCTGTTGTGGGAGTCTGGCAGGAATGTAACGGTGAGAAGGCTCTTGAACTCTTGAAGGATATGCAGTCCGATGCAGTCCGAGCATGCAAAAGCTCTTAAAAAGGGGTACTTTGTGCCTGATTTGTCAGCACGAGAGCTAGTCCCCGGTGATATTGTGTTGAGATTCGCAGCGGAAAATTTACAAATCACCTTATTCTCAAACAATATGAGAAAGGAGGAGTAATGTAAGATAAAAGAAAATAATAAGAAAAGATACAGCGATATATATGGTTTATCCAAAATTGGATTACGTCCAGGGGGGAGCGAGAGATCCATTATCAAAAGGTTTTACAAGAGTTTACAAAAAAAACTGCACTCTTTTTTATAACTGAACTTTTCATCAAGATTCAATAACGCCTCCATTTTCAGAGAGAATTTCCAAAAAAATATCACGAGAAACCACTGAGAAGTACTAGAAAGATCCATACATGAGAGCCGACACCCTCTCTTTTTTTCTTCTCTCTATTCTCTCTATTCCTCTCTCTCTATTTCTCTCTAGTTCAACCTCAGCACTACCCCCAATGGATCCTATGTATTATTGGAATATTTATATCGAATTTGAGTTTTACTCTAATTACAATTTCTAATATTACGAATCAATTATAAATCTGAATCCAATTTTGGATTTCTACTTTAACTCAAATTCTAATCCGAGTTCGAGATACCCAAAATTCAACAATATTGTTGAACTGAGAGTTGGAGATAAGGTTCCTGCAGACATGAGAATAGCAACACTCAAGACATCCACTTTGAGAATTAAGCAGAGCTCATTAATTGGGGAAAGCATGCCCATGACTAAAGGTACAAATCCTTGTCAAGGTGTTTTGAAATGGTTCTCATACTTCATATTTTGAATTTATTGTTAAGCATCTAGAGATTTGAATTGCAGTTTTCTGTTCTAGTCCTGCTTTATTGTCTCACTTATGTCTACCTCGGGATATTTGTGTGTATATATATATATAAAAGCATTTCTCTAACACCTTTTTATCGACTTAACTTTCATAGAACGTCTTACAATATTTTCTTCATGTACTAATTCTATGACGGGACTCTTTTTCGGTTCTCTGCCTTTCTTTTATCTTCAACATATCAGGCATTTTGGAGCTAAATGCCTGTGCTAGAGTTTTATGGTTTCTATACAAAATTTCAGTCTAATTATTACTGTGTAGTTAGTTGTCTTTTCTATCCTAGTAAGTTTCACTTCTTATGCTTTTAGAAAAGAAAGTTGCACCAGTTTTCTTACTTTGTTGAGGGGTGAGGTAGTTCTATTAGTGATCCTCAACTTACACAGGGTAGTTAGTTATGACACATAAATTTGATGACTGAGAGTGAAATAAAGCTTGCTTTTTCTGAGATTTTTACAAACGACCATAGGAACACTATATCCTGCTAGAAGTTTTTGCATTATTTTTTTAAATTTCATTGGCCAAACTAATTGTTTTTCTTTTCCAGGGTGCTGTTGAGAGTGTACTAGAGCGTAGTTCTTCTGTGCAGCTCGCAGATGGGTCAATTGCTGAGATGGATGAGCCATGTAGACAACTGATAGTCCTGAAGCTCACAAAATGAGTTCAAAAGGTTTGCGGTGCTTGGGTTTTGCATACAAAGATGACTTGGGGGAGTTCGCAGACTACTATTCAGATACTCATCCTGCACGCAAGAAGTTGCTCGATCCAGCTAACTACTCTGAAATTGAGAGTAATCTAGTTTTCGTAGGGGTTGTTGGCCTAAGAGTGAATGCTCTTAAAGTGACTTTGTTCTTGCTTCTGTGCTCACATATTTTGATTGAATTGTAACATATTTGCACTTGAACATAGGACCCTCCTCGTGATGAAGCTCTTAAAGCAATTGAGGACTGCAGGGGTGCCGGTATCAAAGTTATAGTTATCACTGGTGATAACAAATCCACTGCTGAAGCCATTTGTACTGAAATTGGTCTTTTCCCAAACTCAAGAAGCCTCAAGGGAAGGAGTTTTACTGGCAAGGAGTTTGCTTCTCTTCCTTCTGTTCAACAAATTGGTATTCTTTCAGATTTAGGAGGATTAGTTTTCTCTCGGGCAGAGCCCCGGCATAAGCAAGACATTGTGAGGCTTCTAAAGGAAAGCGGAGAAATTGTTGCCATGACTGGAGATGGTGTTAATGATGCACCTGCTCTGAAACTTGCAGATATTGGAATTTCCATGGGTGTCACTGGAACTGAGGTAACTTGATTCATGTGTAGTTTTTTTTTTTTTAAATTTGGTTAAATGGGATTGGTATAAGCTAATATTGTTAATACTATTATCTTTTATCTAGGTTGCAAAGCTTCTGATATGGTTGTAGCTGATGATAATCTTAGTACAATTGTTCCTGCTGTTGCAGAGGGGCGCTTGCATACAATAACATGAAATCTTTCATTAGGTACTCCAAAAACAAGATTTTATTATTTTATTTTATTTATTTTTTTATTTTTTGAAACTTCCTTCATGAAACTTTGCCTTGAGTTTTTTCTTTCGATGCATTGCTTTGAGTTTTGTTAAAAACACAGGTGCATGATATCATCCAACGTGGGAGAAGTAATATCCATATTTCTTACTGCTGCACTGGGAATTCCTGAATGTCTAATCCCAGTTCAGCTACTTTGGGTCAATCTGGTCCTTGATGGCCCACCTGCAACAGCCCTTGGTTTTAATCCTCCGGATTTTGACATAAGCAAAAGCTGCCCCGGAAGAGCGATGACTCCCTCATTAATTCTTGGGTCCTCTTCCACGACTTGGTAAGCACTGAGCAGTATCCATTTCATTTCATTGGAAGTGTCTTCCTAAAGTCCAAAACCAATATTATTGAAATTGAAAACTTATTGTACAGTGCAAAATGGTTCAAGCATAATTGTATCTAGAAAATTGAATTGGTGAAATTAGTGAATTAAGCAATTTCGGAATTGGTGAAATTAAAAAAAATTTAATTCTGGTGTTTGAATATATTTTTTGATGAAATTGAATAATTTCTGAATTTAAAAATTTTAGTATTTGATTTGTAAATGAATTTGTTCGATTTCAGTAATTTTCACAATTATAATGTTTGGAAGAGGTGAAATTGGGATTATGGTCACCGGAAATTGCACACAGTGAGACTAACCCATATTTGAACTCTAATGCAATTTCTTATATATATATATATATATATATATATATAATCTATATATATATGTATATATATATATATATAAACTTAAATGAGTATTTGATCTTTATAATAATAACAATTTGATTACAACTACAGTTAATTGATAAATCACTATCTTTTTGTTAATTATGCAACTATTTGATGCTATTATTATTAACAATAACTTAATTAGAACTACATTTTAATTGTTTGATAACCATCGTCTTATATATTATGCAACTATTTCATGCTAATTGTCATTGATAACATTAATTAATGAACTTATTGTAAGTAAAATTAACTATGACTAATGAGATAACAAGTGGTCCGAATTAAGGTTCAATTAAGAAACATACAAATTGAAATAACGTGGCAAATAAACTCAACTAAAATGGTTGATCTCCATAGTTTTTAATGGTACAAAACAAAACAATCATACGCAATACAAACAAACACATTTAATTAAGATTTATAACTCTAGATCACATATTATATTTTAGAATCAGCTTTAAGAATTACATAATTATGTTTTACAATCCATCACTATCTATAGCGAGCTCTCAGTTTCAAACAGCAAATATGCTACCGTCGTCATCTACCACATGAGCCAACAACAACCACACTCACAGCCATGGTTATGGGCCAAAACCTTATCCATGGCCGACGGCAACCACATCCACCGGCCGGCTACATTGGTAGCCATCGTCAGCCCGCTAAATCCCAGCCGCCATCAGCCGACCACAACTCTAGCCACTGTTGGCCTAAATCATAGCCATGATCAGTGGCAATCACACCAATAATTGCAAGAAAGAGGAATAAGGAGGAAGAATCTGCAATGGTGAAGGAGGCGACGATGAGAGAGACGACGGTGGGAGAGAGTGTCGGGATGGCTAGGACGGAGACCACAATGGAAATTTGGTCGGGATGCCCGAGATCGGATGCGCTCGTGTGAAAGAAAGAAGACTAGTCTCGGGAAGGAAGGAGGTGAGTGTAGCAACCAAGGGTGCGTTTGGTTTTCAGAAATGATCGAAGAAGGGAGAGTTCTGAATTGTTGAATTCCGGAATGTACAGGACCTCCTGCTTGTTTGGTTATATTTTTTTTTTCATTTTTGGTATTTACTTTGGTAAAAAATTTTGAGAATTGTTTTGAGTTCCGCATTCGATTATTTGTTTCAATTCAGTTTTCTACTGAAATGGGAATGTGGTAAGCATAGGTGAGCTTTCCCCCATAAAACAATATAATTTGTGAATTATATTATTGTAAAGTC
This sequence comes from Trichopus zeylanicus subsp. travancoricus, assembly GCA_005019695.1. Classification (NCBI taxonomy): domain Eukaryota; kingdom Viridiplantae; phylum Streptophyta; class Magnoliopsida; order Dioscoreales; family Dioscoreaceae; genus Trichopus; species Trichopus zeylanicus. Next base: position 1,563,172 of record RXID01014224.1, read on the forward strand.
TACAAATTTATTTAAAAACAAAGTTTATCATGTGAATAACTAACACACAAATATAATATTCAATGATAAGTATATATAAATTAATAATATTTTTCATAATTATTATTTTGGAAACTTTTTCTATAATACTACTAAAATTTATCAAATTTCTAAAATCTACTTTTGACTTTTTAAATTCCCAATAATCCCCTAAGAATTTTTTAATTTACTCTGAAGTAGTCACATGGTTACTTCACACTATTCATATACTTAATTTTTGTGTTTAAATGGGTTATGATCAGAACCAACTAGTTATGATCATATATATATACATATAATATTATATAAATATAAAGTCAACTGTTATAATACTATTGTAAATACAGTGACAGAATAAAGTATATTGACATGCATTGCGTGAAAATTTGAAAAATTAAAGGTGATTTTTAGAAAAATAAAAATTTATGAGGGGGTTTTGGAAAATTATCCCTATTATTTTTCTTTGGAAAAAATCAATATGATATCCTTCTAAAATTAAAGTAATGAGAGAACATGTATACAAACAAGATTTGTATTTAAATTATGTCAAATTTAAAATCATCAATAACTTGATTAAGAACTTACGTAATATTTATCCGTTATATAATAGTACTAAAAATATAACCACAACTTAAAATATTAAACATTCCATTCAGTATTTTAGACTGATACAATGATTTTGCAAATATAAGAACAACAAAGACGAGCAAAGTACAAAATAAAATGCTTGACTATTTTTATTTGGCTCATTGAGAAGGTAATCATTTTTTCTCACATATGTATTAGTTTATGTCTTATACGAATGAGCCAGTCCCTTTATTTACTTCATTTTTAAGATTTAAGCTATATTAAGAAAATATTTCAGCTTTCTTTCAGACTTAAGCCAACCCTTTCCTAAACCCTAAATTTCCATACCAAAACCCACCAACAGCTATAAATATTCACTAGCGAAGGGGCATTTGGCATTGAGAAGCAATCACAATACAAGCATCATTGATAATCTAATCAAAAAACACCAAATTCACCGACCAAGTTTATGAAATCTCAAAATGGAACTGTCATGCTAAATATTTTGGTGATTCTGAATACTCAAATTCACCAACAATAAAGAAGAACCAGAAGCAAAAGCAAGCCAGGTATGAACTGTGAGAAGAGAGGAGAACCCGAGGTACACCCACAAAAGTAAACAAAAATGGATCATCAGGAGGACAAACCCTGATGGAGCAACACCGATGATAGGGCATTGGGGAGCAACGACAGCAAGATTACGACCAAGACGAGGACAAGCGCCAAGGAGTAACACCGACAAGGACAGCAGCTGATAGAACAACACCGATGACAAGACACCGAGGATCAACACTGGCAAGATTGTGACCACAATGAGGACAAGTGTCGGAAAGCAATACCAACCAAGATAGGCACTGGAAGAGGAGAAGAGGAGCAAGATCAGGAGAGGGCAGAGAAGCATACAAGGGAGAGGAAACTCAAGGCAAACTGGGGACTAAGGCTCCTTTTGAGTCGTAAGTCAAAAAGAATTCTCCCATTTCGCCGAGTTCGCTGCATCCAAACAACGAAACTCGAGGATTTCCTGAGTTCCTTGGGTTCCCCAATTTTTGAGTTCCCTGGGTGGATAGGAATTAAAATTGAGAATTGAGAGATCCATGAAACTCTCCAATTCCACCAATTCCGGTATTTCTTAATGAAATTATGGAGAAATTATCTCCAAATGCTTCTAAAAGAGTTATGATGGTCAAGAAAATGAGTTATCATTCCAGCAAAAGTGAGATATAGGGGACACGCATATGGACTTTTCACAATTGCATAAAAACTCTCTAGTATTAATTTGTTCGTATTTTTTCATGAAAATTAAGAACTATTTAGGTATTAATTGGCTGCCCATCTACAAGCACCAACATTTTCAAAGTAGAAACCAAACCCAAGCTCCGAGAACACTCCAAGCTGACAAAAAGAGAAGACCCGCTTTGCTTTGCGGAGGAAGTCTTCCCAAAAGAGGTGTTTCCTAGCAGATAGTTTGCAGCATAAACTAAACAACAAACAAAACATAGAAAGGCAAGTTGCTCAGGCAAAAAAGCTTATAAGCATTAAATTTGAAACCCTCTTAAACATAAAATAAGGGTAGAGAACTTTCCAATAGCTTACAAGCTTTGAATGGTACCCGAATTCATTATAGAAACAAAAATCAGCACAAATAGTACTATGTGAGCCGCTAAACTCCCACAGCTTATCTAATTCTATCGTTCATCTTCTCTGTTTTCATTGGAATTCATGTGCTCTGGATCATCAATTGGTTTTTTCTGACTTCCCCATTCACCAGGTCTATCTCTTAGTTCATGTGCTGAGGGTAGCTCCGCCTGTTGTTTCCTTCTTTCCTGAACACAAAATTACAAAGTTTACCCAACAGCATGAATTGGTTTATCAAGTTCGACCTTAGATGAAATTTTTTTTTCAAAGTTAAAAAATGCTACATAATCAGGGGAGATTTATGATATTTCATTCGTAAGGCACTAATTTTTTAGAATTTAAGTGTGCCAGTCTAATCTAATTCCATAATAAATGGACTGGACTTGCAAAGTATGATATAATCGATGTGCATTTTTCTGAAGGCAATAATTTTAATTTTCAATATAATTAGAAAATTAACTAAAAAATTCTATTACACCCAAGGTTTTAAGTTTCAATTTCGAAATCGGTTTCAACAACCACCAAAACCAATATGTCTCGGTTTTAGTTAATTTTTTAAAAAAATTTTTAATTAAACTTTGACTTTAGATTCAAAAATAGTAAAAATTTCAAAAATATATGACAAACTTAATATAAGTATATCATTTTAAAATTATTAAATAAAAAATTTATGGGTAGAAATTACTTAAAATATTGGAAAAAATGCTCTAGGCCAAGTTCAAACCCAGATCATACTGACCTTAGGATTAAGACCTTAACCATTAGACCAAAAATGTTTTGTAATTTAAGAATAATATATAATATTAAATAATATATTTTTAAAGTCTGAAATCAAATTTGATATCCAAACGTTTCGAGTTAATCTGAAATCAAAACATTTCGATTAGCCGAAACTTAAATCTTTGATTATACCAATATTGCATGTGCCTAGTTCTTAGAGTAAATTTAATATGTATACGCCTCTTCGCATATACAACAAAAATGAAATCATGTCATTTCCATGTAGATTAAATGACTTTTGCTGCTAAACACAAACTTTTTATGATATACAAGCAATTTCACATTTTTTTGTGGCATATAACCCAATGCAATCATATTATTTGCATAAGCATTGCAATTGTTACCTTCTGCATGGCTTTGTTATTCTTTATTTTTCAACTAATTCAAATTAAATGAACATTTTTGCACCTAAAGACATGCTAACTTTCGGAGGTATATTTACAATGTTATTTTTTTATTTTGTGCAAGCATATCTGCAATTACATATATCTACAACATTATATGCGAAAAAGTTGCAATATTTATACTATAAAACTAATTCGAGAGGAGAGATAACAATAGTGACATGAAATTTCAGAAAAATCCCAACAGAAAAGAAAAAAAGAATGGTGGAAATGGTTAGTTACTATGGACGGGTGGTTACAAGAACATGTGTAACGCATGACTTAATTTGCTTTTTTTTTTTTTGAATGTTGGATTTTCATGATCTTTGATTATGACTTTTTTTTGTGTATTTTTAGTTTAAATTTAACTTAATATTCACAATATTAAACAAAAGTCTACAAAAAATTTGGGCCTCCTTATTTTTTGACAAATCTACAATATAAAGTATTAGAAAAATCAGATGAGAGAATGTTATCTATGTCCACCTCACATGGTTGAACACTAAGTTAATAATCTAAGCATCATTTGGTTCGAAATCAGTATTAAAATCAGGATCAAGACTAGTAAACCACTTTTGTAAACTAATATTTTTTTATCAAAATTAATTTTTCAATAATTTAAAATTCAAAAAACTATTTAATTTTTTATAATAATTTAATTTAATAACAGTGTAAAATAAGTAATATTAATTTATAAAAAAAATAATTTTGAAAAAAGCTAATTTTGTTCTTGATCCAAAATCAAATGAAACCCTAATGAATAGTTATTTAGAAAGAGTAGCAATACCTTCTTTGAAAATTTTTGGGAGTCCTCAGGGGCAGTCTCTTTCTCTCTTGTTCTTGGAAGAAGCAGCTTTTGAATTTCACTAAAGAATTGGATACCCTCAAGATCTCCACTCCTGATGCTTGCTTCAAGCTGCACAAGTAAATTTTTTAACCACAAGAGAAACTAATGCATGAAAAAAATTGAACTTTGCAACCCATGAACCTGAACATGAAGGATGCAGATCACAATGCTAGCAAGAGGCAACCAGCTTTCCTCAGGAGATAATGAGAAGTTGGTCCTGTAAAGAACAAATGCTGCTGAATTTGAAATTTCATAGAAACATGCAGCAGTATGTCAAATTGACAAAGAAGAAAAATTGGCAGTTGAGATCAAGACAGAAGGAAATAATGATATTCTGCATGAAAAATAAGTAAATGGTCTTCCAAATTTTGGGCCTTCTTTTTGGTGGCCATTCAAATCAAATAATAAATCAGATTAAGATGACTGTATGTTCCATTCAAATTTCAACAGTTTTTTGATGATGTTAGATGATGGGGTTTGCAGAACAATTTGAGAGAGGAGGATTATAGGAATACGGGCATCATAAAGAGTCATCGGCTTCCAAAAGATTCTTCTGAAAAACAATAGCTAGTCATAAGTCTCTCAATTTAATTTTTCTGCAACAAGGGGAATATAGCTGAAATTTCATAACTAGACTTAGAACTTCATGGCAAGTATCTCTTCAGGCAGGAATGCAAAGACCTGCATTCAAGGGGTTAATCTGTAATTTGAATATATTCCATGAACATGATTGTAAAAACCAAAGAAAGGTTCTGGGTTTTCACAATAACAATGCACATCGTAGCTAACAAATAACAAATAAAAAATAAATTATCATTATCTAAGCCCACTGTGTTCATAGGAAAGAGTAAGAACAAGAACAGGTGGAAATGACTATTGTACTAATCAGAAAGCACAATCATTCTGGCAAATAACTGCAAACTAAGGGTTTTTATATTCCATTTTCACAAAACTGCAACTTAGTTGTCTTTGCTTGTCAAAAGGTCAACTGTTCAAATTCAAATAGATGGCCAATACAATTAAACTAAATCTGAATCTTCCGAACTGTTCATGGACATAAAGTAACTCAGAAAATTCTACCTCATTGATCAAGGCATCTCAGAAATGTATGGTAGTTTTAAAAAAGAAAAACAGAAACAAATGGTAGTTGTATCGGATAAGGAATGATCTACAGTTTCTATCATATACAAGGTCAAACGATAAGCAGAGATGAAAATTTCAATTTGCAGCTTTATCAAGATAAAATAGTTGCATATACTCCATATGTTGGACCTCGCATCATGCATGTTGACAAGGGGGCACATTCACATCCTACTTTTAAGCTTCACTAACATTTATATGAAGTAAATGAAGCAGAGATCCATGCTAGGGACCTCTCAAAAAAATAAAATAAGAAAAGGTTAGTAGAGGAACTTCAATATGACTTTCTGATATTGAAAAGGCAACAGTAAGCAGAATAGGAAAGTAGTTTACCAACACAAATAAGAAAAGCATCAGAAATAAGATCCACATTCAAGCAATGTAGGTGACATGAGTAGTAACTCTGAACGATTTATGCAGATATCAGTGTCCTCCATTAGGAATAAGCTTCATGAGAGATATTTTTTAAAAGTCATCTTTCTATTCGTTAACAGAGAACACAATGGATCTTCTCCATGTATCTTCTAGTGCAGATTATATCATGTTAATATGTCAGAGTGAGATGATGGAACAAACAGATTTGACTTGGAGAGAAAGGTGCTACATGAGGAGGTCAGAGAAGATGAAGTGCAGCTTCAACAGAAGCATGGGAAGACCATGGATGTAAAAAGGGATGAGGACCAAGAACACCCTAGACATCCAGTTTACTCATTTAAATAAATGTGCACATAGATTAAGATTAAGGCACAATCTAGGGAACTGTATGAACTGTGCTGTCAACAAGGGGAATATAATAACCACAAGTGGTTCAAAACTACGACATATGATCAGTTAAATGAATGAAGTAGATAATAAGAGAAGGCCATGGATGCAAGGTAAATGCAGAAAAGAGTAGACACTGATATGACCATCAATGATTAAATCCACATAGCTATCGTAAAATAATTACAGACAATATTTAGCAAGAGGATATTGATTAAGATAGCTTTACATAGTAAAATTTACTAGAGACTGGTCAAGGTATGAATATGCCATGTTAACAGCCAAAGATAATATGACCCCTGAATTGATTAAGACATCCCAACTTAAAAGTCCAAAGACAGTATGACCTTCACTGAATTGAGTTTAGCTAATGGAGAGTAAGTGTTAAAGTAATCCACGCCACAGATTTGACTAAATCCCTTTTACAACTAGTCTTACTTCGTATCTTTCAATGCTGCCATATGGATGATACTTTATGGTATAAACCCATTTGCAAGGAGAAAAGCCCCCAGACCTAGTCTTGGTGCAAGGCTTCTATCTCAATCTCCCTAGCTCTTCTCCACAAAGGATCTGATAAAGCTTTTGTCACAGTCCTCTGAATAGAAGTAACAAAGATAGCAAGAGCAAAGTGTTTGTAGGTGGGTGATAGAGAATCATAGGAGATAAAGTTGCATATAAGATGTTTAGTACAGAATCTTCTTTCTTTTATCAGAGCAATGGAAAGACATGTTTAGTTTTGGGTGCCTCGAACTTGGATTAGAATTTGAGTTGAAGTAGAAATCTAAAATTGGATTTAGACTTATGATTAATTTGTAATATTAGGAATTATAATTATAGTAAAATTCAGATTCAATAAGAGCCTATATATATACTATAATACATAAAGTTTATTACTGATATAATATTAATGTTGAACTAAGGCAAAATAGAGAGAATAGAGAGGAAAGAAAAAGAAAGAGTGTCGGCTTTCGTGTGTGGATCTTTCTAGTACTTCTTCATAGTTTCTCGCGGTAGTCTCTCGTGATGATTTTCCATTGTATTTTCTTGGAAATTTTCTCTAAAGGCGGAGATATTGCCGAGTCTTAATAAAATAGTTTAATTGAGTAAGAAAAAATATAATTTTTGTTATAAATTCTTATAGAGCCTTTTAATAATGGATCTTTTGCTTTCCCCGTGGACGTAACCCGATTTTAGGTAAACCATGTATATTGTTGTATCTTATCTTGTTATTTTTTTTTATTTTATATTACTTCTAGTTTCTTATGTTATTTGAGAATAAAGTGATTCGTGAATTTTTCGCTGCGAATTCTAACAATTTATATCAAAACTTAGGAGTAAATAATCAAGATGGCAAAATTCTTACTCGAAATAGGGAAATTTTACGGCAAGACAAATTTTATTTTATGACAGAAGAAAATGAAGGCAGTTCATATTTATCAAAGCCTGCAAAAGATGTTAGAGAGAAAAGAAAAGAGACTGGACAAAATAAGCAATGAAAACTAGGAGTAGATAGATCAGAGGGTATTGAATTTAATTACTCTAAGACCAACTGATGAGCTCTTATACAATATTATTGACGAAAAAACAACGATGGGCATTTGAATAAAACTTGAGAAGTTATATATGTCAAAAAACTTCACGAATAAGTTCTACCTAAAACAACAATTATACGGACTACGTATAAGTGAAGATACAATTATATTATATCACTTGAATGCCTAAATAAGATTATCGATGATTTACTGAAAGTTGATGTGAAGTTTGAAGAAGACGATAAGACGCTGATTCTCCTGATGTCTCTTGCTGTTTCATACGATCATATTTTGACCACAATTCTTTATGATAAAGAAACTCTCAAGATAAAAGATGTGACAGTTAGTTTTCTCTCTAATGAGAAAAGTAGAAACTTCAATATTAATATGAAGTTTGGTGAAAGATTGATGACTCACAAAAGAAGAAAATTAAGAGAATGTTGAGAAGTCAAGTAACGGTCCAAATCAAAATTAAAGGCAAAGTAAAATATTATTCATGTAAGAATTATGGCCACATTAGATGGCATCACTCTGAACGTGAAGAGATAGTCTTCCAATATGGTGACGATAATAACAGATGATACTTTTAAGAATAGTGCAGATGAAGACGTTCTTACAATATCCGTAGAAATCGGCGCTTCTGTTGAGTGAATTTTATATTTTTTTAGTTCTTATCATATTTGCTCCCGGAAGGATTGATTTACTTTTATCAGGAGAATAAAAATAAAAGTACTATTTGGTTAGCCGATAATTCAACCTTTGAAATCGTTAGTGTACGAACAGTCCAAATTCAAATATTTGATGAAGCAATTCGTACTCTTACTAAAGTGAGGCATGTCTCCAAAATACAGAAGAATCTAATTTCGTTTGGTGTACTATACTCAAAATGCTGTAATTTTTCAACGAGAGATGAAATCATCAAAGTAACACGCGGTATTAAAATTCTGATAAAAAGAAAAAATGCGACAATATTTATCGATCAGTAGGGAACACTATTACAGGTGGAGTTTCGATGGCACGCCCGAGTTCAAATCAAAGTAGAAATTATTGAGTTTTGGATATCTCCAACTCGGATTAGAATTTGAGTTAAAGTAGGAATATAAAATTGGATTTAAACTTATGATTGATTTGTAATATTAAAAGCTATAGTTAAAGTAAAACTCAGACTCAATAAGAATCTATATATATACTATAATACATAGAGTTTATGAGTGGTATAGTATTGAAATTAAACTAGAGAGAAACAGAGAAAAAGGAATAGAGAATAGAGAGTAGAGAAAGAGAAAGAGTGTCATCTCTCGTGTGTAGATTTTTATAGTACTTCTCGGGGGTCTTTCGTGTTGGTTACTCGTGATATTTCTCTTAAAGATTCTCTCTGAAGATGAAGACATTGTCGAAACTTAGTGAAAGAGTTTAATTGAGTAAGAAAAAATACAGTATTTCTTATAAACTTTTGTCAAGGTTTTTGATAGTGGATCTCTCGCTCTTCTCGTAAACGTAATCCAATTTTAATTGAAGCACGTATATTGTTGTATCTTGTCTTATTATTATTTTTTACCTTATATTACTTATTATTTTTTATGTTATTTGAGAATAAGATGATCTGTCAACTTCTCGCTACGAATCTTAACAAAGACAATATTCAACCTTTCAGTTGCACCTAAGTTGGGATCATGTTAGTTCTAATCAGGAGAAGGATCTTCTTGAGTAGAGACTGGTGGAGGAGCTGTGACGTAGCAACAAGTGTGGTAGACGAGGAAAACACCGTTGTCTTTTTTAAGAACTCCTTGAATCCACAAGGAAAAGAGAAAATTCACTAAAGTAGAACTTTATTGAGAATAAAAATTGTTCTCCCGTCCATAGGGCTCAAGGCCTATTTATACAAATACCAAAAGTCCAATTTAAGTAAGTTTCTAGCTTTCCAAGTCTTAAACTGATTACAACTCAGCTTAAATCCATTAATTGGGTTGATAGAAGTTCTAAATAAATTAATCTACGAAAATAAAATCCTAAATAAGGATTCATCCTTCCCAAGTCCTAAACTGAATAGGATTCAGCCCAAAATTAATCTTGGGTTAGTGGAATCCGAAAATAAGACCTAAGACATCATAATGAAGAGAATTTAAACATAAAAAATTACTAAGGTAAATCCTGAGTTTAAATAAAGCAGTGAATCAAATCATTTGTCATGACTTCTGAATTAATTCCTTTTGATATTTCTGAACTTCCTTTGAGCGTCCTACATCAATGTTCCCTTCTTATAAAGAACTCGTCCTCGAGTTATTTTGTCGTAACTTGCAATCATCAGGTGCATGGTAGTCAAACAAATCTTGAATATTAAAAGTGTTTGAGATTCCCAAATCTTTCGGGAGGTCGATGACATAGGCATTGTTGTTTATCTTTCTTAATATCTTCAGTGGCCCAATTTTCTTCTGCTTCAGTTTGTTGTAAATTCCAGTTTGAAACCGTTCCTTCCTCAAGTGCACCATCACCAGATCTCCTTCTTAAAACTCTTTTGGACGCTTATGAATGTCCGCTTTAATTTTGTATTTGGCATTGGATTCTTCTAATTTCTTCTTTATCTCAGTATGCACTTCAATAATTCTCTCCACCATATTGTCTGCAGCTATACTTATTCCTGGCAATTTGGGCAACACCACCAAATCCAGCGGGTGCTTCGGGGTTCTTCCATTGACAATTTCAAATGGTGATTTTCCTGTGGACCTGTTCTTCATGTTATTGAAAGTGAATTCAGCTTGTGCGAGTGCATAATCCCATTGCTTTTGTTTGTCGCTTGCAAGACACCGAATGATGTTTACAAGTGTTCGATTCATCACTTCAGTTTGTTCATCTGTTTGTGGATGATAAGCACTGTTAAATTATAAAGACGTATCAAATCGCCTTCACAATGTCTTTCAAAAGTGACTTAGAAATTTTGTGTCACGATCAGAAGTGATAGTCTTTGACACTCCATGTAGCCTTACAATCTCTTGAAAGAATAGATTAGCCAACCTTATTGCATCTGCTGTCTTCTTACATAGAATGAAGTGTGTCATCTTGGAAAATCTGTCGACAACAACAAACACTGAATCTAAGCCTCGTTGAGTCCTGGTGAGGCCCAAAACAAAATCCATCGATAGATCCTCCCATGGGGCATTTGGCACAGGCAATGGGGTATAAAGGCCAGTGTTTTGAGAGCTTCCTTTGGCTGTTTGGCATACATAGCACCTTTGTACAAAACAACCGACATCCCTCTTAAGTTGTGGTCAGTAGTAGCGCTCTTCAACTAGTACAATACTCTTATCACATTCAAGATGCCCTGCTAGACCACTGTTATGCAACTCTTTCACCACCTTTTCTCTTAAGGAGCACCTTGGAATGCAAAGACGAAAACCATTAAAGAGAAAGCCTTCATGGAGATATAAATAACTTATTTGTCCTACTTGGCACTTTCTAAACTCCTCTTTAAAATCTTCATCTTCAGCATACAATTCCTTCAAATAATCAAACCCTTCAACTTCATTACTTATAGTTACCATCAAGGCTGCCCTGCGGCTCAAAACATCTGCCACCTTATTTTTTTGTTCAGATTTGTGTTTTAAAACATAGGTGTATTGCTGTAAGAATGACGACTATCGACCATGCATGCGATTCAAGTCCTTCTGGCTATCAATGAATTTCAAAACTTAGTGGTCAGTATATAGAATGAACTCTCGTTGAATTAGATAATGCTTCCAATGACGAACTGCTTGTACAACCGCATAAAATTCCAGCTCATATGTTGACAATTTCTTTCGAGTTTCGCTCAACTTTTCGGTATAGAAAGCTACTTGTCTTCCTTCCTAAGATAGAACGGTTCTAATGCCTATGTACGAAGCATCACAGTCTACCTCGAATAACTTCTCGAAGCTGGGCAATGCCAAAACAGGTGCAGTAGATAACTTCTCCTTGATTAATTCGAAGCATCTATTAGTTTCTTAAGTCCGGGAGAACTTGCGTTGCTTTAAACATTCAGTTATTGATGCTATAATGGAACTAAAGTTTTTGACAAACCTCCGATAGAATGTTGTCAGACCATGGAAGCTTCTAACTTCTGATACACTTCTAGGTATCGGTCATTCCTTAATAGCTTTTACCTTTTCTTCATCAACATGAATATCTTCCACACTTACAATAAAATCCAAGAACACCAAGTGGTCAGTCATAAAATGACATTTCTTTGAGTTAATATACAACTTCTCCTTCTTCAGCACAGTAAGTACTTCTGTTAGATGCCTTTTATGTTCTTCTTCATTATGACTGTACACCAGGATATCATCAAAGTAAACAACAACAAAATGACCAATGAAAGGTTTGAGTACCTGATTCATCAATCGCATGAAGGTACTTAGTGCATTTGAGAGTCCAAAAGGCATAACAAGCCACTCATAAAGTCCTTTTGTTTTGAAAGCAGTTTTCCATTCATCACCGGATCTAATTCTGATTTGATGGTATCCACCCCTCAAATCTATCTTGGAGAATACCTTTGACCCTTCCAACATGTCCAACATGTCCTCTAAGCGAGGAATTGAGAATCTATATTTTACCGTGATTCGGTTGATAGCTCGACTATCTATACACATCCGCCAACTTCCATCTTTCTTAGGTGTCAATAAGGCTGGAACTGCACATGGGCTCATGCTGACTCTGACAATTCCTTTTCTGATCAACTCTTCAACCTTGTCTTGTAAAATTTGTGACTCTTTTGGACTCATTCTGTAGTGGGGCAGATTTGGTAAACTTGCTCCAAGAACAAGGTCAATATGGTGCTGAATATCTCTCATTGGGGGTAGTTCATCAGGAAGATCATCCGGCATGATTTCCTTAAATTTATTTAGGAAGGGTTGCAAGCCTTTTGGAGCTTCAGTAGGCATTGTCTCCATTCCTTTCTCAATCACAACAAATATTTGAGATGTCTCTCTAGCCTCATTTATAAAATTTTACACAATCAGGAAGGAGTGACCCTCATCTTGTAAACTTTTGGGTCGACGCTCTTCGCCAATAGGGGTAAGAATAATTTTCTTTCCATCTTTGAAAAAGATGTAGCGATTATCTCGCCCACGATATATAGAATCTCTATCAAATTATCAAGGTCTGGCAAGAAGAATATAACATGCATCCATCTCCACAACATCACAGGTTACCTCATCCTTGTAGAATTTTCCAATGGAAAAATAAATTTGACACCGTTCAGTTACCTTGGTTTCACCAACCTTTTTAATTCAGCCGATCTTGTAGGGAGAGGGATGTGATTCCGTTTTCAATTGAAGCTTGTCAACCATAGTCTTGGAGATGATGTTTTCACTGCTTCCCCCATCAATAATCATGTCACAGATCTTGCCATTTATTGTACATCGAGTGCGGAAGATATTGTGACGTTGTAGGTTTTCCTCTTGCTTTGGGATGTACATCAGATTCCGAACTACTGAAGATGACCTTTCACCATCAGGCTCCTCGAATATTCCATCTTCATAGTTTTCTTGATCACAAGATAGGTCATCATCTTTTGAGTCATATAAATTGTCAGCCACAAAATTATCTTCAATAGCCAAATTCACAGGTTGTCTTTCTAGACAAACATTAGAACGATGTCCAAGTTTTCCACAGCAATAGCACTTTAGATCAGGATTTGAACTTGGGTTCTTTGCTGATGTGGTGTTTCCTGATGGCCTTGTAGGTCTAGCTTCAAGACTCATTTGTGTGGGAGGTCAAGGAGGTTGTGTAGGTACACCTCTATTAGGAATAGATTGTACTCTTTTTGAATTCTCACTAATGGTTCTCCCCACCTGATTTCTGATGACAGGTCGCTCCAATTGGGACTCCACACGAGTTGCACTCCTCACAGTCTCATTAACCGTCCAAATAGGTTGGAAAGAAATCCTATCTTGGATGGTTGTGCGTAACTCACCGATGAATCTGGCCACTTGATGAGATTCAATCTCTATTAGATTATTACGTGCTAATAGGCGATAGAACTCCTCAGCATATGCTTTCACACTACGATTACCCTGTCGACAATTTTGATATTGCTGAAAGAGTACCTGGTCATAATCTATGGGAAGGAATTATTTTTCGAGAAGAGCCTTCATCCGTGGCCATGCTCGAATTGGAGCTTTATTTTGGCGTGTCCTTTCCAACTGGATGTGTTCCCACCATACTGATGCACCCCCCTTTAGTCGGTAAGTAACAAGCTTCACTTTTTTCGAATCTGGAATCTCCATGTAGTTAAAGAACCATTCCACTTCAGCGAACCAATCGAGAAAATCTTCGATCTGAAATTGGCCATTGAAAGATGGGAGATCAATCTTCAAGCGAAAATCATGACGTCTATCATGCTCAGAAACTGGTCGATGAAGGATGTCTTCAATTTCTTCATCGCTGGAGTTTTCAAGGATTTGTAAACCCTTTGGATTCACTTGCGGAGCCTTTCCTCGACCAATTAGATCACGAGTCATTTCATCGATCCGTCGACGTGGTTGATTCAGGCCTTCAAGTTGATCCATCCTCAGCATCAACCTTGCAAGTGAGTTTTGGATTGCCTCCATTGTCGAATCAAAATACTCACGGCTGATGTGCTTACCCATAGGAGCACCGTCCCTAGGGTTGCTACTGGTTGCGTCGTCGTTAGACATTATTAAGTAAGGAGAGCCTCGTTCTGATACCACTTGACGTATCAACAAGCGTGGTAGACGAGAAAAACACCGTTGCCTCTTTTAAGAACTCCTTGAATACACAAGGAAAAGAGAAAATTCACTAAAGTAGAACTTTATTGAGAATAAAAGTTGTTCTCCCGTCTATAGGGCTCAATGCCTATTTATACAAATACCAGAAGTCCAATTTGAGTAAGTTTCTAACTTCCCAAGTCCTAAACTGATTACAACTCAGCTTGAACCCATTAATTGAGTTGATAGAAATTCTAAATAAATTAACATACGAAAATAAAATCCTAAATAAGGATTCATCCTTCCCAAGTCCTAAACTGAATAGGATTCAGCCCAAAATTAGTCTTGGGTTAGTGGAATCCGAAAATAAGACCTAAGACATCATAATGAAGAGAATTTAAACATAGAAAGGTACTAAGTAAAGTAAATCCTAAGTTTAAATAAAGCAGTGAATCAAATCATTTGTCATGGTCCCTTGACTTCTAAATTATCTCCTTTTGATATTTCTGAACTTCCTTTGAGCGTCCTACATCAAACTGTCTGAATGAGGTCACTCTTTTCTCTTCTTGTGTAAACAATGCCATATTTAGTATCAGTTTCATATCCAGGAAATATAAATATAGGATCATCAACAAGATTGGGTAGAACAGAATTAGGTAAAACAGGTTTAAAATCAAGTAAGCTTTTATTATCATCAAGATTTAAGACATCATTCGTAGCGGCAAAGTAGGAAACCTTTTTAAAGAAAGCTACATCCTTAGAGATATAATACTTATAACCTTTTTGTAATATAGAACTTCCTAGAAATATGCATTTTATAATTTAAGGCACGCTTATCTCTAGTACAAAGCATACACACTCAAAGATTCTAGTTAGTCTTAGGGCGCGTTTATCTCTAGTGAGTCTTAGATCATGTACAAAGCATACACACTCAAAGATTCTAAGATTAACACAAAATGGTTCTTTATCAAGGCATAGAGTTTGAAAATGACTTCTATTTTGAAGTGAAGATCTTGGCATCCAATTAATCAGAAAACAAGCAGTTTGAATGGCATCTCCAAATTTATAAGAAACATCCAAATCAATCATTAGGGCTCTAACGACTTCTACGAGTTGTATGTTCTTCCTCTCAGTTATACTATTTTATTATAATGTAACTAGCAAGAAGACTGAAATAAGATCCCATTCTCTTGAATTTATTATTGGAGTTTTTAGCTATGTGGGCTCCTCCATTATAAGCTCTTAAAGTCTTGATAGTATTCTTGAACTAATTTAGAATATCTTTGTTAAACATTTTGAAAGCATAATTTATCTCATATTTAATTTTAATTAGATAGCTCTAAGTTATTCTTGAGTAATCAACAATGGAACCAACAAAGTATATAAAGTCATCCAAAAAATTATGTCTAACAGTCCAAACATCACTTTGAACAATTTTAAAAAAGAGTCTAATTTTGTTATTAATCCAAGAAAAAAAATATATATGATGTTTTGTAAGTTCACGAACATCAAATGAAGAATTTGGATGTGAACGGCTACTAGAAAACATAATTTTAAGTCTATACAAAAAAGTTACCTAATCTACAATGTCATTTAAATAAATTATCCATTTTAGGGTACTTCTGGTTGTTGAATTTAATAAAGTATTATAGGGATTTCATGGGTTCTATGGAAGCAATGGATTAATTGTTTATTTGTATTTTTTTGGAAGTGTAGAGATCCTTACTTTTCCCATTTCCAGTGCTCGTTTTCTTAAAATTTTTTGGAAATTTTTCGAGTTTTGTGATTCGATAATTTGTTTCATTTGATTTTATCAAAACAAAAGTTGAAAACTTCTATCTGATACATTTGGTTGTGATTGAACTTAATACAGATAGAAATTTGATTTTTGTCTACTATACTCAGGCGATTGAATTTGACAGA
The DNA here is from genome assembly GCA_005019695.1 of Trichopus zeylanicus subsp. travancoricus. Lineage (NCBI taxonomy): Eukaryota > Viridiplantae > Streptophyta > Magnoliopsida > Dioscoreales > Dioscoreaceae > Trichopus > Trichopus zeylanicus. Next base: position 1,579,460 of record RXID01014224.1, read on the forward strand.
AATGTAAAGTTTCTACAAATTCATATCAAATTTAATATTTTGTCAATTAATTTCATCCTAACAAGAACACGTAATCTGTCTTAATCCTTCTCTTTCATTGCAATTGGAGAATCTGACTCTTTTTTTACCTAAAGTCGTCAATTCAAAATTGAACTAGCACTAAACTAGGGAGTTCCCCCGCTTTAGTACAACCAAACACCCAAACTCAGAGAACTGAGCCAAACTCCTAAGTTTATGGATTCTCCGAGTTTAGGAGGCAATCAATCACACCCTTCCTAGTAAAGTATTTTACTTGTAATCTTCCAAAATCTAAAAAATAAAGTCGTTCATCTTCAATTCCTCCACCAATCATTTTTCAGTTATATTACAATTTAGGCTTTTGGTCAACTAACAATTAGAAAAAAATTGCAAGGAAAATTGGAAATAAGAAAAGTTGAAGCAAGAATAAAGGAGTTGACTTTGATATTACCCTTGCCATTAACCATAAATCACCATTAGTAAGACTCATATGTTTAGCATAGGGAATTAGTGTAAGTGATAAGAATAAGTTAGGGTTACTAGTCATTTGATCCGCAATACTAGAGACTATGATTCATGGAGAAGAATTTGTTGGAGCTAATATGCCTTTTTTTACTACTATAGATGGAGCTGTGGCTGCTAGTGCCCTTCTAGATTTCATAATTTGTTCATACTCCTCATTGGTTAGGTTTAAGGTCTTAGAGGTTGGATTGAATGTTGTATTAGTAGGAAATTATTAATAAAAATCAGCTACCCAGGATGTATTGACTTGTGGAGGTCTTCCATATGAAATCCAATAATTGTCTACAATATGATGATTTTTGCATAAGCATACACCTTAATTGACCACAATGTCTTTTTTTCCATGGTCAGCAAGCCTTTCATGTGATCCACAACCAGCTTCTTCTCTTCCAAGTTCCCTACTACAATCAGTGATGATGGCTTCCATTTTTAAATTTGAGCCTTGACTTGTGTGTTGAATATTTGTCCATTATAGCCTACAATATATGACACCGGATAATAATGACAGACTAGTTGTCAAAACGCAATGATAGACACACGTCTCCTTCTACAAATCCATTACGAGCAATAGTATATTATTCGACATTTTTTAAAAATTCACCATGAAGATGATAAGAGAACTGTTTAGCCTAACAGGATCCATCATTAAATTAAAAGAGAATTGAAAGAATCCACTTTCAAATAAAAAAGAAATCATTCTTCTAAAAAAAAGTTTAATTAATTTTAATTGAAGTGTATTTTTTATTATAAAATATATATATTTATATGTACATAAACATTTATTCATGTGCATCTTTTCAAACGTTCATCAATTTACTTCAAAGTGAGTATATTGAATCCTCTAAAAGACACTTTATATAGCATGTTTTTTGTAAAACACTCCTTCATAAACTTAATTAAGAATCCTAAATGTATTTTTAAAAAATATAAGATATCATGAGAAAAAAAATCCTCTTAAAAACTTAATTTCTTTTAATGATAACACTCTTGTGTCATATTTCTCTAGTTGACTAGAATTTATCCCTAAATTCGGATTTTCATGATAGAGTAAGAAATATGATATATTAAAAATTTATGAGACAACATATCTAATAGAAAGATCAATTTTGTATATATTCTCATTAATTTTCTTAAGAATCTGAAATAGACTATCAGCTCTTAGATTAAATTTGCTATGTCGATCACGAGAGAAGCACTCTTTCTGAGATTAATCCACATCAACTCTCCTATTTTAAATGATGTCAATTTACAATGTTTGTTGGTATTGTTTCGATATCTTTAATTGCACTTCTTTATTTGATTATGAACTTGTTAATGAAGTAATTTGATTTACTTTGCATGTTCCTCAGCTTCATCAATAAGGCTTTTTAATATATTTCACAAGATTCAGTTGACAACTTCTATCATCAATTTGGGAATGATGAGAAGAGCTAAATTTGAGTTCAATTTCAAACTTTTTTCATAAAGTGTACCAAAAGTGTCTTATGACTTTTCCGTCTCGATGTGAAGTGATTATTTTGCAAATTTCATGGAATCTCACTATCTCCTCAAATGTCAGCAATGTGAGAACGCATCCATAATTTAAGTACAGGGCATAAAATGAATTATCTTGAAAAAACAATCAACCGCTACCATGACAAAGCCTTTGTTTTGTTGTATTCTTGGAAAACCAAAAACAAAATCAATGCTAATGTCCAACTATGAAGCCTTTAGAACCGATAAATGAGTATATAATCCAGTAATTTGACTACAACTTTTAACTACATAACATAATCAATACCGATTGATGTAGTGAGAAATATTTTGAGAAATAAGCAGCTATTAGAATCTTTTTTGGAGAAGAGCTAACATTTTATCACTTTCAAAATTCTCTGATACTTTTTTTATTTGTTTTCTTAATGATGAACTCCTACAGAAAATACTAAGGAATACAAAATAAGTTATTTTTGAAAAAATAGTATTCCATGAGTAAGAATTGATTATAAAGGTATTTGGTACACTTCGACCAAATTTTGGCAAAATAAAAATCTTTTTTATAAAATTCTTAAATAACTTCAAACCTAACAACATTAACTTGTATAGTTTGAAGGAGAGTGTTGATGACCGAAAGTATCCACTACTTGATTTTAAGTTCATGCATTGTATTTAATAACAAAAGTATAAGATTATAAGAAGTCAACCTATTTGATATGTTAATTATTGAGCTTTTGTTAACCATTAATGTACTTCAATATTTCATAATCTGAAAATAAGATTAACTCCTTAAGAATTAAATAGTGTTGTCAATAAAATAGAACTCTAATAATGACATAAAACTATTAATCATAAGTGGAGTAATCCTTACAAGATTTACCAACCTTTTCATTAAAGTAGAGAATAGGTCTACTTTCTTGATTTAGCACAACTTCTATATCAACTTTAAATGCATCACAATTAATTTTAAAGACTAAAAGATGGAAGTTTCAGACATTCTCTTTTTTATAAGATCAAAATTTGTTTGGATTTCGTTACTTGAATGACCCATCTTTTAAAAACTTCTTAATAGAGGTAATAAGGAAACAAAATCTTTTAATGAATTTTTGATAAAAAATAATCAATTCATAAAAATTCTGAATATCTCAAAAAGTTTTAAGTATGGGTCAACTCATGATGGCCTCAACTTTATTTGAATCAACTTTAATGCCTTCCGTCAAAATCACATAGCCCAAGAAAATTAAATTACTAATCAAAAAATCGTACTTTTTCAAATTGACATCGTGTTTTTTATTCTTGAGGACTAACTTGTTGAAAATACTGCAAATACTCATCAAGATTTTTACTATAAATGAGTATGTCATCAAAATAGACAACAAAATGACCAATAAATAACTTAAAATTTTGATTCATAAATCATATGAAAATGTTTTATTTGTTAGACAATCTAAATAGTGTGATTATCCACTCATAGAGGTCATTCTTTGTTTTAAAAATCGTCTTTCATCATCACTTGACTTTATTTAGATTTGATAGTAATCACTTCACAGATCAATTTTGAAAAAAATGATAGTTTCATATAGTTAATCAAAAAGATCATCAAGGTGTAAAATAAAAAAACAATATTTGATAGTAATTTTGTTTACTATTCGATTATCCACACATATACGTCATATGCCATTTTTCTTTGGAATAAGAAGAGTAGGCGTAACACAATAACTCATGCTTTCTCGTACCAAGTTTTTCTTAATACATACATCTACTTATCGTTGAAATTTTTCATAACTCTCTAGATTCATATGATAAACAGTTTTGTTGAGAAGAGTGGTTCTTTGTATAAAATTAATTTGACATTGAATATCTCTAATAAGAAAGAGACCAAAGAAAATATCTTCTGAAATAACATCTTTGAGTTCTTCAAACAACTTTTGTAAAATTGAAAGGATAGATTAATTCACTTTATTTCTTCAATCACCACTAGCATATATGTTTCATTTAGCTTTTGAAACTCCTTTAAGAATTTTAGCTTAAAAAGATAATTACTACTTTTTCCTAAAAATGATTTGAATGAATTATCAATTTCTGACGAGACAAAATAATCTTTGTTTCATTTTTTATAAAGGCATATATATTTTTGAAGCCATTGTAGATTATCTTCTGATTATGTTACTAAAAATGATCCAAAAGCAAACGGCATGCATCCGTAAAGACGACATCCCACCAAATCTAGTCCTTATAATATTTACCAATAGAAAATTAAATAGGCTTTTCTTAATAATCTTGATTTAATTTGCATTTTGTAGGTAAGATAGTTTGTAAGGAGAAAAATATGCTTCTGTTTTGAAATAAAATTTATTCACCATACTTGATGAGATAGCATTCTTAAAACTCCCATCATTGATAATAACCTTACCATAAGATGTACATCGAATATGCAATATATTATTATGAAGCCATTCATTCTCCTTGAAAATAGAAGAGTTCAAGACTCAAAAAAAACAAGCAATTCTCCAATATTACAACAAGTAATCCTCTTTTCTTGGTTCCTGATCAAAGATGGGATCTTCATCAATATAATGCTCTTCATTGACCTCCGTAAAAGCCACAATTCTACTATTTTGACATTCTGAACGAATATGTCTAAAATTTTAACATTGATAATATTGGATAGATTTTAAAGTTGGTAGTAATGTTAGCTCACTCTACTTTAAAGAAGTGAGTGCTTTTGGTGTTGTTAAATGAGTGAGAAAGAATTGAGCAAATGAGTTACTCTCCCGTTAAGCAATAATCCTATAGTTTGGACTTGGACTGTTAGCGGTACTCCTGATCTTGAATTACTTCTCCACACATAGTGCAAGTTTGAAAATATAGTTACATGCCCAACAAAGTTAAAGTTGGACAACATCATGAATCTCATGTTATAGACTACCTAAATAGTATACATGGTTTGCTCTTCTGACTCAAAGATGTTACGCCACATTAGATTATCAAACTTTTTAATATATTGTTCAATAAAAAATATTTCTTCTTTGAAATGGTAGAGTTTAAGAAAATAATCTTGAAGATAATTTTTCGGTAGAAATTTATTTGTGAGAATCTTCTTTATTTTCTCCCAAAATTCTATCTTCAACTTTCCTTCTTAAACTTGCAGAATTTTGAGCCCTACTAAATAAAAACGTGCTTCTTGAGTTTGATGGCAACAAGTTATACCTTTCAACGGTTGAAAATATTCTTGTACTTAAAAATACGTTTAACAATGTTAATCCAATCAATAAACTCATTTGCTTGAATTGTCCTTTTGAATTCAGGAATATCGATTCTAATGTCAATATCTTAATACATGTCACCACGTTCCTTATGAGCACATCATTGATAACATGCTTCACTTGATATTTGACTATATGCACAATGCAAAAGATTGACATCCTCTAAAAGTTTTGATTTGATTCATCATAAACATCATCGTTAATTGGTACTTCTTCATATTGAGCGAAATGTCATTTAAGTTGTTGCACTTATCTTTTTAACTCATCCAACTTAATATTATGAAAAACTCATTCACAAGTTGGAGTTGTTTCAGTATTGCTTTATCATTAAAGTCACCTATAAGCCATGAAGATCAAGGATAAAAGAATCCACCTTCGAATAAAGAAGAAATCATTCTCCTAAAAAAATACTTTAATTAACTTAAGCTAAAAAGTATTTCTCATTACAGAGCACATATATTCATGGTACATAGACATCTATTTATTTGCATCTTTTCAAAAATTCATGAATTTACTTCCACGAATACATTGAATCCTCTAAAAGATAGACTTCATGTAACACATTTTGATAAAATAGTTCTTCATAAACTTAATTAAAAATTACAAATACATTTTAAAAATATAAGATATTATTAGAAAAATAGAATCTCCTAAAAAATTAATTTTTTTTCCTGATGGTGACACTCGTGTTGTACACTAGTAATAGAGGGAATTTCTTCATCAACCAATAACAGAGCTTTGACAAGCTCAAATTCTGTCTAAGCTTGAGAGAGTGCGCTACTCGGAATTCTTTTTTGTAAAGATTCTGTTTTTCAATATTGAAGTAGAAGGCTGATATACATCTAATTAATCCCACAAAACACTTTACCCTACAAAAGTGTTCTTCAGTGGCATGCGTAACTGTTTTAATCTGAACATCTGCTCAAATTATATAAACCTAGATAGGTTATTCTTTTTTAGTATAATTTCTTTGGCTGTGTTACAAGACATTACACTACCATTCAGCAAGGGTTCCATGTTATTCAATAGCAAGGTCATAACTTACCCATCATCCCTGTACCACTCTGCAAATGGCTTATTAGGTGGATTCTCCTCGATGTACTTGCACTTGCTTTTGACTCTCAGGAATACATGAACTACCTTTGCCCATTGTTAGTAGTTTCTAGATCTACCGAGCTTCAATGAAGTCATATGAATCACAGCAGAATCTCGAAGGGGCAGGGCCTCCTTGTTTTCAGCTTCAGGTTAGCCATTAGGGTTGCTAGCGAAGTTGTATCCTAGCTGCTGATGAGATTGCTTGGAGGACTGGTTTCAGATCTCTGATACCATGTTGAAATTTGTAGGGTTTGTAGGTACAAGATGGTAGCTACTAGGTATTTGGCATCAGTTAGAGTTTCAGATAAAAGAAGAGAAAAGTATATCTTATTCAAGTAGCAAAGAATAGATCATAGAAAAGAACGAGAAAGAAGAATAATACAACTAGACTTTAGACCAAGTTCAGGTTCCCATCCTATAAGGACTTAGCCCTGGATCCTAATAAGTCTTAATTCCTAGTAGGACTAGAAAAGACAGAAAAAGGATATTAAAAGACAGAATCAGGATATCAAGATGGAGATAAATAGATGATATAGTATTCAATATATAACACACATAAAAGAGGGTCACAAAGGTCAGCACAAACCCAAATACAAGGAAGCGTTAGCATTGCATAGGTATAATATTCCATACACGATTCCCACTTCACACATACTTCATGTATCAACTATGCAATGTGGTCAAGTAAGCACCACCAATTACATGAGCACATGTACAATTTAGCAAGCAAGTTTTCATCCTACATGTAAATATCAACTCATTCCTCTAAGTTATTGAATCTAACTCAAATACTTAGTATCATATTTAATACGGATATTTTCCCATTTTTGTTTCATTGAAAAAAGGAACAAAATATCGTACGTGGTGTTGGAAGCAACATGGCTTCAAAATTGTATTTTCAAATACAAAATTGGCTTATTTCACCTATCAACCATCTAGTAGCTGGTCTAGTGTGACTGGGATATTGTTATCAGTTTCCTTTATGTAACCTATTCAAATAAATAATGCAAAATCATAAAATCATTGATGACTAGAATTACTCCACTGAAAAATACAAGAAAGTAAGAGCCATATTATCCATTCCAACAAAAAGTTGCTTCATGGCTTAGGACACTCTATGAATGTCTCATGCTCATCAGTAATCTATTTTATGATTGTCATCAGATCAATCAGAAAAAGCCAAATGAAAAATTCCTTGCATCAAACACTGATACAGCTAATTTGGTAAGTAAGAAATGGACAATTGAAGCTATGCAACTAAAAAGCCTACAGGTTTATTTCATGTTCGATGTTTTGAAAAGTGGCTGCCTAGACCATCTAGGTGAAAGCAGTCCCTCAACTGCACTGGATAGCTCTAGAAGGTACCAAATATGCAGTTCGACTTGCTTAGTTGATTTTATGGACAAACTGAGCAGTCGGACACACACATGTTGCCCAACTGCCTATGTCGGCTGCCTAGAGGTTGAATAAAACACAACTCATGATGTATTATTGAATCTATTCAATGTGAAACCTCATTATACATAATGTTTCAAGCTCATATAGAACATCATATATAGTATTTCAAAAAATATTAACATGATGTTGAGTATAGTTTGCAATGTTGTTAAGAATCTTTTATGACATGATTTTAAGCAATTAATTATAAGTAAATTATCTTTTTTTATTCAAAACTTCCTTGCATCAGCCTTTGCACTGTGGGGTCCCCTAAGCCACCTGCAAATACTCACTGCTTTTTGATACATTGTTAACAATGGGTGCAATTGGAATTCATTCTGTCTCCAATTATGCCAATCATGTTGCATATGGAGGCACATAACACATGAGACTAGGACACAAAAGCCAGCAGAAATCCATATACAAAATGTCATATGTGGAAGATTCGTACCAACTGCATATCTTGTAAACTACCATCATGTCACAAACACTTCAAAATGGAGTCATGCACAAGAATTAGAATAGAAGTCAGAATAACCACAGAGCCAATGAAACAACTACATGCTTCTTGATCATTCAAAAACAAGCAGAAACTGAAAACTAAATCAACGAAACACAGCAATAACAATCAAGTATTAACAAACCTCAAGTATGGAGCCAAGTAGACAACAGAATAGAAGAGATACATTCGCCTCCCGCTATCAAGCCACGCAAACACCCAACACTACTCCAAGAATGCAACCAAAAAACAGATAGTATAAACCCTAAATCTCAATAATCCAACCAGAATAACAACAAGAAAAAGCCGTATCATCTCACCAGCCAATTGAAGTACGGGATCAAGCTGACGATACCCATCACAGCAAACCTAGTGTCCGTGGAATCCATGCCGCCGCTTCCGCCGCTGCCATCTTCGTCTTCGCCGGAGGAGATGGGAAAGACGAGCGAGGAGAGGACGCAAGCGCCGATCGCGGCAGCGAAGGGCGCGTCCTGGGCAAGCTCCGCCCGGCATGCTCCGAAAGCCGCGGGTCGCCGGCGTCTGCGACGAAAAGAGGCGCCGGCGAGCTTGGAGGCGGGTCGAGATCGGAGAAGAAAAGCTGGGGGAGGAGGAGAGGGCAGAGAGAGGACCATCGCGGTGTGGGTGAACCAAGTCGTAGTGGAATGGTTCGTTGAACCGCAGGACGGAGACTGGGGGGCACCGATTCCTCGCGCTGAAGTTACCGTTAAAATGGTATAAGGATGCAAATTAGATAATGTTTGGTGGTTTTACCAAAGGTTTTATGTGAGGATTAGGGGTGAGATAAAAACCGAAAAATTGATATACTGAACCGTTGAGAATCGTATCGAAAAATCTGTTCTTAAATCAAACCGGTATGGTTTTGATTTTTAAATTTAACAGAATCAGAAAATCGATTCTGGTTCCGGTTCTGATTCTAAATTATATGAAAAATCGGTGAATCGGAATCGTACCGGTTATACTCCTATATATATGTCTTCAACTGAACCTTAACCCTAATTCCTGCACTCGTAGCGACGCCGCCTCGCTCTCACCTTCGACCCCGCACTCGCAGTAACGCCACCTCGCCCTCGCCCTCGTCGGTCATCGCCAAGCCCATTACTTGCTCTAATTTCTCATTCTCAAAGTCTCAAACCCTAGCCATAGGTCCCTGCATCTTCGATCTCATCGTCGCATGTTTCGATTTCTCATTTTCAAAAACTCAAACCCTAACCCTAGGTCCCTACATCTTCGATCTTGCCGGTCGCCGCTCATCTCACTTTTTGCTCTGATTTCTCTTCTCATTCTCAAAGATCAAGAGTTCAAAATCCTAACCATAGGTCCCTGCGTCTTCGATCTCGTCGCCACTTGCTCCAATTTCTCATTCTCAAAGGCTCAAACCCTAACTCTACGTCTCTGCATCACCGATCTCGCTGTCGCATGCTTTGATTTCTCATTCTCAAAAGCTCAAATCCTAACCCTAGGTCCCTACATCTCCGATCTCGCCGGTCGCTGCCCGTCGCGCATTTTACTCCGTTTTCTCTTCTCATTCTCAAAGGTCGAGAATTCAAAACCCTAACTCTAGGTTTTCGCATCTCCGATCTCATCACCACTTGCTCCGATTTCTCATTCTCAAAGGCTCAAACCCTAACCCTAAGTCCCTGCATCTCCGATCTCGCCATTGCATGCTTCGATTTCTCATTTTCAAAGTCTCAAACCCTAGTCCTAGGTCCCTGCATCTCCGATCTCACCGATCGCCACCCGCCGCGCCTTTTGCTCCGATTTCTCTTCTCATTTTCAAAGATCGAGAGTTTAAAACCCTAACCCTAAGTCTCTGCATCTCCGATCTCGTCGCTACTTGCTTCGATTTGTCCTCCATCCATCGCCAGAGCAGCGACATCGCCAGAGCAACGATCTACTTCGGTATGCCCTCTCTCTCAACTCTACCAAGTACCAAGTACCAGCTCTTTTATGATTTTTGAGTTTTATTGATACTGGATTTCATTTTTTGAGAGTTTTCTCAGAAATTTTGGGACTGGGAGCTAAATTTTAACTTGTTCGGGGGATTTCTTACTGCGGCGTGGCTAATGTGCCAATTCTGTAAATTAAGTATTGCACTTTTCCATTTCTTAAAATTTCATGTTGGATTGGTCTTTCTTGTAGTTCTACTAAGAACTATATTACTTGCATGCTTGATTGCTTGGTCTGTTGGTCATTTATCTTCTTTCTTCTATTTTAGATGGACTCAAGTAGAGAAATCACTAATGAAAATACAAGTATAAAGGTTTTTAATATAAAATATTTATATCCAAATCAAAATATTGGTGAGAAGGCTAGTGAAGTTCAAGATATAACTTCAAGGATAAATAAAACAAATCAGAAAGCTTGGAAGGTGAGAAAAAATAATTCATGGGTGTATGACCATTTTTTTAAACTAGATTCCAATGAAGATGGTTATAAGGATAAAACACAATATAATTATTGTGGAAGTCTTCTTTCATGCCCTTTTAGTTATGGAACAAGTGGTTTAAGTACTCACTTAACTAGATGCAGAGATTATCCTCCAAACATGGCACTCAAGCATGCACACTTGTTACATGAAATTTTAATCAAGAAGCATATAGAATTGTATTAGCCAAATATTTGATTTTTAATAAACTGTCTTTCAAACATGTTGAAAGTGAAGGGTTTAGGTTCTATACCTCTACATTGCAACCTAAATTTGATGTTCTTTCCCGATTTACTGTTGCTAGAAATTGTTTCAAAATATTTCTGGAGGAAAAGAAAAAATTGAAATATTTTTTTAGCAAGTTAAAGCAAAGAGTGAGTATCACAACTGATTGTTGGACATCATGTCAAAACTTGGGCTACATGAGTGTGACTACTCACTATATTGATGATGATTGGAAGCTTCGAAAAAAAATTTTACATTTTTGTTCTGTTTCAAGTCATACTGGTATGGTAATTGGTAAAACATTGGAATTGTGCTTACTTAATTAGAGCATAGATAAGATCTTCACAATTACTGTAGATAATACATCTTCTAATGATGTTGGAGTTCAGTACCTGAGGAAGAGACTTGATAGTTGGAAAGGTCATGTACTTAATGGTGAGTATTTGCATGTCAGATCTTGTGCACATTTCCTATGTATCATTGTTAAAGAAGGACTTAAAGATTCAAATGATTCTATTACTAGAATTCAGATTGCAATTAAATATGTGAGATCATCACCAACAAGAGCACAGAGGTTCAAGCTTTGTGTAGAGCAAGAAAAAATAGAATGCAAAAGTTTGGTTTATCTTGATGTTGAAATTAGATGGAATTCTACATATCTAATGCTTGATGTTGCTTTGAAATTTCAGAAAGCTTTTGAATTATTGGAGATTCAAGATTCCAAATATGCAGAGGAGCTAATGAAGGGAAAGTCACAAGGGTTCACCAACACATGCAAATTGGGATGTTGCTTGAGCTTTATTACCTTTTTTACAAGTATTTTATAATGTTACCTTAAACGTATCTGATTCTTCTTATGTTACAGAAAATATATATATGCAAAACATGTATGGAATTGGCATGATGATCAAGAAGTTTTTTGAATCAAATTACTTCTGCTTAAGTACTATGGCTTTTAAAATGAAGACCAAATATGATAAATATTGGGCAAATATTGAAAAGCTTAATATTATGCTACTTATTACTTCTGTGCTTGATCCTAGGCTAAAGTTGGAGAATATAGATTGGATGATTGAGGAAAGCTATGAGAATGAAAAAGTCAGTGAATTGAAGGGTAAAATAAAGAATGTTTTGAATAGACTTTTTCAAGAATATTCATCTATAGAAAAATCATCTTCTTCTTCCCATAGTGTTGTAGGAGTTGAACAGATAAAAGAAAGGAATGCTATTGGAACAAGCAATCTTGATGTACTTCAGCTAGTCCAAGATAAATTGAGAAAAGCAAAAGCAAAACAGAAGACTTCTACTTGCAAAACAGAATTGAATAAGTATTTGGAGGAGGAACGTGAAGATGAGGCAGAAGATTTTGATATTCTTCTATGGTGGAAAGCAAACAGTGGTAGGTATCCAGTTCTTTTCATGATAGCTAAAGATGTGTTTGCTATGCCCATATCTACCATTGCTTCGAAGTCAGCTTTTAATACAAGAGGTCGAGTTCTTGATCAATTTTGAAGTTCTCTATCTACAAAAATGGTGGAAGCTCTTATTTGTACACAAGATTGGTTGCGTTCTACTAATTCTCCTATTAATATTAAGGAGACACTTAATGAAATCGAAAAAATATCCGCAAGTAAAAATTACTTATTTATTGTATTATTTCTGTAGAAATTAATTAATTATTGATTTTAATATTTATGCTATATATTTCACATGTTTTATCTTTATAATTGCAGAAATGATGAGAAAAATGGAAATAATAATCTCAATTGATGATTAATTTTCTTTCTTGATGTCATTTCTTATGAATCTGCCTGTGCCAGTAAAGATGTCTAATTATTGATTTCTTCAGGTATATATATCTCTTTCTGCATGGATTTCCAAGCATTAGAATTTTTTTGTTCTTTCTGGATTTATATTATAGTAATTTTCTGTATCTTACTGTCTTATGCTCTCAGGCATTTTTTACTAAACACCCAATGTGTGTGAAGAATGACTTCTTTATAACTGAAAGATTATATGTTGGACACTATTTTGCCAGCATGGTTCATTGGTTTGTTTATTTGTATTCTCTAATCTCTATTCTCTAACTGTTGATTTTGATTACAAAATTATTGTCAAACTTACACATATTGAATGTTAATTGCTAAGCCAATTGAAAGAGCAAATGCAAGGAAGAAAAGATAACAAAATAAAGACATCTCAAGTTATGGCAAGAATGATCTACTACTGCTAGTCTGCTACACTGCATAATCCCTCTGATATTTGCTCAACTTCAGAAACAGATCTGAAACCATCAAAACAAAATTTATCTGCATCCCTATGAATCTGTCAGCAAATATGTCTGACTCTAGTATTCTCAAACTGTTGATTTCTTCGGATATATATATCTCTTTCTGCATGACATGGATTAGTGACATTCCATCACTGATGAGAAGGTCCAGAAGGATAAGATACTGAACATGGTGTCTACTGGTCTGTTGCACTGCATAAGTGCATACTGCCGGTCTACTACTGCTGTCTGCTGGTCTGTTGTACTACATAAGTGCATACTGTTGGCCTACTACTAATGCCTGCTGGTTTGCTACAGCAGCTGCACTGCATAACCTATCCCATCCGGACAGGGAGATTACGATAGAGAACACGTCTTCTTCTTTGGCTAACCCTTCTGACTGGCCAATTACCTTCTTGGTAACTCTAAGCCAGAAACTGTAGACATTATTACACCTTAATTTATGCCTTTATAGTGCTAGTAGTAGTAGTAGTCTAAGCTCTTTCTTTGCAAGAATATGCATACTGCTAGTCTGCTACTGGCTAATATTGCCTGCTAGTTTGCTGCACTGCATAAGTGCATACTGCATAGTGCATAATCCCTCTGTCCAGTATCTACTGATATTGGCTCAACTATGATACTGCTATTGCTTCTATTTTGGTGATCTTGTCTTGTAAGTTTTTAAGAAATCATTTGAATTATTGTACAAGCTCAACAGTTGTATTTACTTGCAATTTATTTTTTAGCTCAATGGTTATTATTTCTTTATTTTTTGGTAAAAACAGTGGTTGCTATTACTGCCACAGGAAATTTTTACTGTTTATTTTTTGTTAGGTAGGAATTGTAGTTGTTACTTATTAGTAACTTAGTGTATTTAAAATTAACTTTTTATAGGATTATAATATAAAATATAAATTTTAAAATTCATAATTTAAAACTGGTATATTGATTTAGAAACCGGTTTAGAACTGGAATCGAAAAAATCGATTCTTTATCTAAACCGGTACGGTTCCGGTTCTCAATTTTTTAAGAACCGAAATCCGGTTCCAGTTCTAAAATATCTAAAACCGGTACAATAAACCAGTTTTGCTCACCCCTAGTGGGGATGGGAAAAATCAATTTATCTCACTGATTTTATATATTTTAAAATTAAAATTAAATTTTGATTCTTAAAAAATTTGAAAATCAAAATCGTTTGAATTAAGAATCAGTTTTTTGATTTCAAAAAAATCGATTCTAGACTGATTTTAAAATAATTCTAAAATCGATATATCGATTTTTAAATTATTTTGTTTTATATTAAAATTTATAAATATTTAATTTAAATACACTAATAGATAATTACTCAAAAATCTTATTTTATTTATTATAACTATACAGATTTAATTTTAAATATATTAATATACATATAACATAAAAATTATATTTTAAAATTTTAAATCATATATATATATATATATATATATATATATTAGTAATTGATACGATTTTGATATACCAATTTTTCACGAAATATAGAACCGGAACCAAAATCTGATTTCCGAATCTATCAAAATTAAGAATCAAAATTGTACTAGTTAGTTTTGAACCAATTTTTCGATTCGATTCTCAATTGGTACGGTTTGGTATATCGATTTTTTGATTTTTTTTTACTCACTCTTAGTTTTAAGTTTAGTTTCGAGTTTAGTTTTGGTATTTAGGAAAATTGATACGTTTTGATCGTCTCGATCATTTTGGCCTTGTCAAGACCATTTTTATTTTAATTTTGACCAAAATAATTTTTTATTATGTTTTGATTATAGTTTGACTATATTTTGACTTCAAATTAAAAATATTATAAATTTCTAAAAAATTTTATAAAAATTTAAAAATAATTTATAACTAATATTACCATAATATTAAAAAATATTTAAATTAATTTTGATAGTTAATCTTTCTATATTATTATAAAAAATAAAAATTTAGGACAAAAATATGAAAAAAATTTAATAACTAAAAAGAATAACATAAGTAAATTTAACTTATAATTAAAAGTTACATTAAATATATATAATATATTAATTATAACATAATATACTTAATTAAAATATTAAAATTTTAGAAATCAAAGTCGAAATATCGTGGAGATGATGCCAAATGCGACAATCGTGAAGTGGTTGCGGGTGAAGAAGAACTAGCCTTTGGGATGGAGATTCCATATTGTACTCTAAGAGTCCTTCCACATTGCAGCTAGATCATATTATTTATTCACTATTTGATACAAAGTATATGACTTTGTACCATCCGTATACTGAGCAATACTATAGATCATAATTTCTTTGTACTAATGAGGATAGTGATAGAGAACACCAATCTCTTCAAGATTTACTTCGAAATAATATATGGTTTTAAATCGTGATTTGTGCTACTTATGATATGATATTTTTATTATTATATTAAATTAATATGCTTGGTGTTATGTGTATAATTGATGTGCACATGATATTGTTGTAATTTTATGATATTACAATTCAATATCTCTATGATTTATTTTGTACTAAATAATTTATTTATTTTATTATCATATTTTGTTGTAGTATTTTTTTTTCTAATATTTACTATCATCTACTTTATATTCATGAATATTGACGATTATATGATGTTTCTTTCAAAACAAATAATAGTAAATTTTGATGATTATATTACAGTTTCAGATCAAGTTACACTTAAAACAGGAAAAATAATTATATTTATTTTTCACCAAAAACTTATATTTTACCGTAGAATGATTCCACCTTCAACTTATGATATACTTGGATAGTTTTTAATCGAGCAAACATTAAAAGATCGTGAAAAAATAAATGATCAAATTTATCGTATTTTTCAATAAGGTCCACTTAACGCTATCAATCATTGTTTTACTATAATTACCCCTGAACACTTTACATAATCTGATATTTATTTCTTATGAGTTGTTGAATCACTTTTACTATGTGTTGTGAATAAACAAGGTTATTATTTTCATTTTGGACCTTCAATGTATGGTTATACTTTAGAACCGCTATCATAAAATCGTTCAAGACTAGTTATTCTTACTCGTATCCTTACAAATACTTATCTTGATCGTACAAGTACTAAATTTATAATTTCACACCCAGATGCTCCAAACTCAACTGATGATGATGATAATCATAATAATAATGAATAATTATATTACATTATAATTACTATTTTATGTATGTATCAAGTATATTTTAATAAGAAGTTAACTTTACTTATATTACTTTTAATTTTGAAATATATTCATATTATTTTATGTGAACTTTTTTTTTTATATAGTCATATACTAAAATATAGACTATATAAGTAATTAACTACGAAAATTAATTTAAATTAATAAAAATTATATTTATTATTATGATAAAAATATTAATAATTACTACAATTATTTTAAATTTTTTTAAAAAAATTAAAATATTTTTAATTTGAAGTCAAAGTATAGTTAAAATATAATTAAACTCTAATCAACACGCAATTAATAATTTTTAAAAAATATTTTTACCGAAATTGAAATAAGGATGAAACAACCAAAACAAATCGATTTTAATTGGTGCCGAAATTAATATCAAAATCAAAACTTAAAATCTTTTCTTTGATTGCCTTCTAAATAGCTTCCCAGTTAGAACACCCTGTCTAAGCTTCTTAATATTAAAAATACCCCATTTCTTGATGAAATTCTTCCGAGCATGATTCTCGTCCGTTATCCACAGACAAAACACAACTGCCTAATCACTTCCCTCGTCTTTTCGTCTTTTCCGAAGAGTTCCTTCTTCATTTTCTCATTTTTCGATTCAAGATTTTTGTCTCTGTTCCGTGTCTTTCTAGTTCTTTAGTAAGTTCTTTCTCCACGTTGCATTTCTTCTCGTTGGGCTCCTCTAGTATCGTGTTCTCAACTTGGATTTCCGGTTCAGTCTCACGATCGTGGACTTCATATTCCTCAGATTCGTAGGCAGTTGAGGAAGTTACGTGGCCATTTGCTTGTCTCGTCCTCTAACTTCGTTGACCGGCTTCTGTTGGAAAAGGTGGAGTTAAAAACGTTGTCGTGTGATCCAATCTACCTTTCATCCTGAGTCGGTAATATTGCTATGCTAAAATCCGGTGATCAGTATAGATTCTCAATCAGATTCAGAAGTTCAGGTCATCTGTCGTTAGTATATTTTGGCTCGTTGTGTTTGATCAGGGTGCGACTTGGGCCGCGACCCGAGCCAAAGCAGGGTTTTCGTGACCTAATCAACCAGCCCCATGTGTCCCATATAGGGGGACCCACAAGCCTGTTTATTTTGAATTTTTTTTTAAAAAATTACGGATAAATCATACCAATTCTAAAGGTCTATGATTATAAAACGATCTATTTGTATAATTTTTTAAAAAATTCAAAACAAACAGACTTGTAAGTCTCAAATGCACGCCTGGGGCTCGCTGATTAGGTACAACATTCAATATTATTTAGATTTTTTGTTGCCAAAAATACAAATATATTATTTAAAAATTTTGAGCATTATGTGAATAACCAAAATTAAGGGTTTTATTGACAATATTGAGAACCATTGGGTGAAATTTGCAATTTCGACGAAAGTTGGAGATATTTTTGCAAATATCTGCATTTTAATTGGGCTTGGGTTGCTCGCTTGTAAGTTTTCAGTGAGTTTTTATTAAATCGGCCGGGTAAAGGAGATCGCCGCAACTCAAAACTTTTGCCCCCAACCCAAACCCTTCGCTTGACTTGCAGGAGACGTCGAATCTACGGTTTCAACAAGCGCGGCCCCTCGTCTTATGTTATTTGTCCTCTCATTCTAGACGGGTGACGCTACAAGTCCATATGTACAGATGTTGCTGTCCAGGCCATGGTAGGCTAGCACCATTAATACTCAAAATAGAAGACAACGTTCGCCTATTTCGTACTTCAACTTCTCCAAATTGGGCAACACAGCAAACTGGATCATAGGAGCAGGGCCACACACAAGCGCAAGCGTGTCTTCGTCTTCACCGGGGGGAATGTGCTCCCTCAAGACACTCTCTGTGACCCAACCAACACTATACTTCCATTCTTCCCTCTGCCTTGCCTTGCTAACCACATACCACACTTTAAGCAGCTCGGGGTGCTCCCTTGACCACCTATCAAGGTCTTCTCTCAATAGAATGTCATCCTCTGTTCGGTTGGCATACACGAGGTGCATCTTAGTACGGTCATTCTGGCAGTCCCTCATCACAGCCTGTATCACCTGGTAAATCGGGGTGATCCCCGTGCCACCAGCTATCATCGCTAGCCGCCTCGCAAACTTGCTTTTGCCATTGACTAGGAAGTTACCGCCGCCTCTGTACTCAATATGGCCAATCGGGCCCCTGATTTCCAACGAGGAGCCAAGGGGGAGGGATTCCAGGTACTGCGACATGAGCCCCCCATTCGGGAACTTCGCGCTCTCCTCCTTGAAGTAGACCTTGACTAGCAGATCAAAGTGGCCCACCTCATCGACGGGGCTGGTAGGGGTATAGGCGCGCATGCACAGCTTTCCATCGATAGTGGCACAGAGAAAGATGTGCTTACCAGCGGGAAGGCCGAGTACTTTGATCGGAGATGGCAAGGCAAAGCGAAACAAGCGCACGTCCCAAGACACAATGGTCTTCGACACCAGCCTGCACGGAACCTTCTCTCGTGGATTCGTCAAAGCTGCAACGGGAGCTTTTGGGCCCTCTAAGATGGTGGAGAGGTGAGACAGTTCCAAAGTGCTATCAATTGAAGCATCCAAGGTGTAGCCTGTGGCGATTAATTCGCCAATTCGGTAGGTATCAAGCATGGATTTGGCTTTGTCGGAGTGGATAGCGTCAAACTCGTCAGTGCAGTCAGTTCCTGCATTGATGAGGATGCTGTCAGTTCCCCCGGGGTGATCTTTAAGGAAGTTGGTGCAGTCATAGACATGGCCATGGACGACGATCCAAGTGGAGTCTTTGGACTGGTGTTTCTGCACTTCTGACATCGAGTACTGCTTGGTGGAAGTGTTCATGAAGGGAGATGAGACGCTCTTCTTCAAGGACTGGACGTTCTTAGAGGACTCCAGGTATTTCTGCCGCGCCATCCAACCGCCATTTTCGTTTCCCGGCTGGGTTGGGTGCTCGAAGACTAAACCGATCTCGCCCTTGCGATGCCTGCACACGTTCAACTTCACCCTGAACCAACAATTGTTCATCATGCCCTGCACCAAAATCATCTGTCACTCTCCGATTTTGCTATTACTATGTGAGCTAGGAAAGGACGGCACGGCGGTGGTAGTTACCAGGACATTCCAACTGAGCTTCTCAGGTTGGGTGTTGAGGGTCTCGTCCCAGGCACGAACGGCTATTTCTTTAGCACCAAGGAGGTCCATCACCTCCAGCTGGGCTGACCAGAAGCACCAGCACCAGTATTTGCCGTACTTGTTGGGCTTCTCAGGGTGGTCGACGGTGCACACCAGCCAGGAATCTCCGCCGTCCAGGGTTATCTCAACCCTCGTCACCTTCTTTCCTCCACCTGTTTTCAGGCAAAAGAAGGTAAAAAACACCTCGATTTAATTGTGCAACAATAGTTGAACTCAGATCCACATAGCACAGATGCCGCTTGTATATATATATATAATTTTCATATTTTTTTTATATCTTAAATAGTTTAAAATCTAAAATCAAACTTTTGTCAAAAAAAATAAAAGAATAATTTGATGAAAATCAAAATAAATTAATTTAGACTAAAACAAATCAAAATGCTGAAAACATATTAATTTCGATGGGTATTTAGATCAATTTGAATCAGAAATTTAGTTCAAAATAAGGTTTCAAATTTTAATTTTGAGATTGATGTCACCGGCCACTGAAATTGATTAGTTTCGATGATTTTGATTTCAGTTAAATTTTTTAAAATTTTTTTAACTAAAATTTTATTTTAAATTTAGAAATATTAAAAAAAACTTAAAATAAATTTTTTTTTAAAATGTTAAATGTAATTTTTTTGGGTAAAAATTTAAAATATGAAAGAAAAAAATATAATTAGGAAGATTGATGAAAACTTTAACTATTAAACTAATAATATTTTATAAAAAAAATATAATATATAAATATAAATAATATATTTTTAAAAATTAAAATTACAAATATATGTCAAAATATTTTAGCAGTGGCCGAAATGGAAATATGGTTTAAAGGGCATCAAGATCGTCAAAGATAATTTCAATGGGACCAGATGTAAGAAAAGACATGCCACGTGACCAATAGTTTGATCGCAAGAGTATCAACGTCATAACTCACCAGAATAGGCGTAGCCCTTCACTGTGTAACTCTCCTGTGTGGCAACAGAAATGATGGGAAGGATCTCCTCGTGCCCAGGTGTTGTGATCACCGAGTTTATGTTCAGCTCCGTGATCATGTACTCCGGCTTGTACCACCATGCTGTCCACAAAGAAAACCCATAATATTCTGCTCAGTGGTACTGTAACATCAGAAACAAGAAAGCAATGCGGTACCTTCTTCGTTGGCGAGCTCCGCGTCAACATGTGGGGGAAGCACCCTGTTGTCTCGAAAATGGTAGTAGCTCTGTGACTCCTGCGTGGTCACCAGAATCCTCTTGAGCCACTTAACCATTCGCCCGCCGATGAATCCTGGCGCGATCACTCGCACCGGGAACCCGTGGTCGGGAGTCAACAGCTCCCCATTCTGCATGTACGCCAGCATAATGTCCCTTGAGAGATCCATTGCTACCTCCCGCCGGAGGCTGGTCCCATACTTGGAGCCTCCTCCGCCGGGCAGCTCCTCTGCTCCCTCGAAACACACGTTGAGAGCCCCATCCCTCCGTCCCATCGTCCCGCACCGACGCAGTACATCACGGAGCCTTATCCCACGCCAAACAGAGGTGGAAACTGCCCCAGGGCCCCAGTTGAACCCCACTGTCTGCCGAACCATATTCTGCTCCTTCCGTCGGTTTCCAGCGCAGACCAATGTCACCGGGATCTCGATTGCAGGGAAGTAGCGGACCAGTTCGTCCATGGTGAAGAAGGCAGGGCGCTTCACGAGACCGCATACCTCCACGGTCCATGTGCTCCAGTCCGCTCGGGGGACGGCACCGTGATTACGGACGTAGTGGAGCGGGACGGGGGTGATGAAGCCATGCTGCATCAGACGGGCAAGGGGTGACTCCGAGTTGAAGGGGTGCTTGCCGGTGAGACGGATCAGAGTGGGGTTGCGGCGGACCCATCTGTCGGAAGTGCCCTCATCCCTCGGGTCGTGGATTGAGGGCTCCACTTCTAGTAGACTGCTGCTGCGCCATTGCGACTTCCAATCGATCTCTTCTTCTTCAATGTCTGATTCTTCATCTGACATGTTGCGATGAGTGTGATTTGGGGGAAAGGAAACAACGCTTTGGAAGCTACAGCTGCGGATGGGAGAGTCGGAGCTGAAATGGTGATTGTGGTGGTCGACTGAGGCAGCCATTGAATTAGTTGACTGAAGACAAGGGCAAAGAAGCAGATGCCGAAGCAGCTTTGCCAGAAAACCCTTGGTTGAGTGAGGAGTCAGGAGAAGGTGGGGGATGCTTATATAGAGTTGCAAGGGAGCCATGGAGACGTTTGGAAGACGTGGGGCCCTATTCAATTTGGTGGTCAGTATAGATCTTGGAGTGGTGTAAATGCTGGGGGAGGTTGTAGCTGGGAAGAGTCTGGGGAATTCAGGCGGCTTCTGCATAGCCCGAGGCGCGGTTGTGGCTCATCAGGTCTCTGGAGGGACAAATGGGCGCACGTTGAATGAAAACACGAGGCGCGGCTTGTTGGTTTAATTAAGCCTAATAATCATTCTCAAAAGCACAATGTTTTTGTTTGGTAGACCAGCATACCAGGTGCTAGTCATTGGGGGTGGAACAAGTGGGCACACGTTGAATGCCTTTCCAACTGAAAACAAGGACGCATCAGGGCTGGTTCTTGGTGCAAAAATCGTTATCCTCAACGTAGAACTCGTAAAATTTGTGAAATTAGGATTGAATTGTCAGTTCCGATATATGGTTTACGAAACAATCCCAAAGTGTGCAACTCAAGAGTTTCAAAATTTCAAATTTATGCTAATTTTTATTTCCATAAATTTCTTTTGAAATAGTGAAGAGTGGAGTTCCAGCTGTAATTCAGTCTTTACACTATAGTCTACCAACACTATGTAATGAACCTCAGAAAATTAAATTAGTTGTGTAATGAATTAAAAATAAGAACTCACATAACTATGAGTTCCATTAATTTCGCAAAACTAATAGCTCCATACTTACGCGGATTCCATATTATCAAAGAAAACCTTAGCCATTCTTGTTTAGAAGTTAGATGTCGGATCATAATAATAAATATTATTTTTATTAGAAATGATCTCAAAGTCCACAAAACCTTACTAATATTTGATCGCAAAGCTAATATAAAAAATTTCAAAATACAATGCAAGGATTAAAATAAAATTAAGGTCTGGTTCGATTAATTAAGGTAATATAGTGATTGTAAAAATACTATTCCTATTAATTTGAATTCATGTAATTTAAATTCATATGAATTTCAATATCTTATTTGGGAGAATTCAAAAATGTTATTAAAAAAGTGATTTGACTTTTCTTTTTTACTTCGGTTCATTTGAGGTATAAGACTTTCGGTATTAAGACATGTATAAAACCTTGGTTATATATCATACACAAAGATCTCAATTCACTTGAGACATAAGACCTCAACATTAAGTTAAATATAAGACCTTGGCTATTGTTGGCTTAATTGTGTCTCAAATCCGGATTTTCTATAGTGTCTTAATTATATTAAGAAGTTATTTAATGAGTCTAATCCTTATTTAGATATATATTCTACTAGAAGACTTAAATTAGTAGAAGTCTTATTTGAGTCAGTCTTCTACTTTGACTCAAATACAGTTAGGCCACATCTATAAATACTCTATTGATGTAAGGGTTTCAATATAAAGTGAAAAAGAGATATATAGATCAATACTCTCAATACGTCTTGTGACGATTAGGCTACTGTTGGCTTTATGGTGTCTCGAATCCGGATTTTCCGGTTAGTCTTAATTATATTAGGAAATTATTTAATGGGCCTAATCCTTATCTAGATTTATCTTTTACTAGAAGTCTTAAATTAGTAGAAGTCTTATTTAAGTCAGTCTTCTACTTTGACTCAAATATCATTAGGCCACATCTATAAATACACCATTGATGTAAGGGTTTCAAGAGAGAGAGAGAAATATAGATCAATACTCTCAATACGTCTTGTGACGGTCAGACTACTTAGTCTTTTGTGAGAGTTGGTGATATTGGAGTTTCGTCTCCATCGTTGTAATCTTCTCTTTCTCTTCTAATCAATACAATATTCTCTGGATCGTCTTCCCAAAATATATCTCTTGTGTGTTATCTTTTCCTCTTTTCTATTCTTCCTCTATATCGTGAATTGAGGTGAAAATCGATATTTTCTGCAACAGGCTACTTAGTCTTTTATGAGAGTTAGTGATATTAGAGTTTCGTCTCCATCGTTGTAATTTTCTCTTCCTCTTCTCATTAATACAATATCCTTTGAATCATTTTCGACACATATATTTCTTGTGTGCTATTTTTTCTTATTATTTATTCTTCTTCTACATCGTGAACTGTGGTGAATATCAATATTTTTCGCTACAAGTGGTATCAGAGTTTGGTTTAACATGTCTACTACAAAGTTCGATATAAAGAAATTTAATGAAAAGTAAGGATTTCCTATTTGACAAGCAAGAGTTCGTGCAATTCTTACTCAACAAGGGTTGAGAAACACAATGGAGGACATCAAGCCTGAAGATGTCACCGAAAGTGTTTGGGAAAATCAGAAGGCTAGTGCACATAACACAATTATCCTCAGTCTCACCGATGAGGTACTCTATTCATTTCTTGATGAAACATCACCTTCAGAGTTATGGAAAAAGCTGGAGAAACAATATATGAGTAAGTCTATATCAAATCGAGTTTACTTAAAGCAGAAATTCATCAATTTTCGAATGAGAGAATATACGAATATAGTTGATCATCTTAATACTTTCAATAAACTTGTCTCTCAATTGTTAAGTATTGATGTTAAAATTGAAGATGAAGACAAGACAATTATTTTATTATCGTTTTTTTCTCCTTTTCTTGAGAATCTAAAAACTACTCTCATGTATGGGAAAGATTTGAAATTTGACGATATTTCTATTATCCTTCTATCTAATGAATATTTGAAAAAGATTGGAGGGGATGTGTCATACTCAGAAGCATTAATTGTCAGAGGTCGTACCAAAGAAAGATCAAAGACAGGTCGTTCTAGATCCAAATCCAAAGAAATAAACTGTAGGTATTGTAAGAAAATGAGACATGCAATTAAAGAGTGTTGGAAGCTCAAAGAAAAGAAACAAAGAGAATCTCAATCTAAAGAGCAAGCCAAAGAACAAGTGTCAGTTGTTGAAAGGAGTTCTGATGATGATTTTGGTAATGTTCTCTCTATTAGTTTTAATTTTGATCATTGCCATGATATTTGGATTCTTGATTCTGGTTGTTCTTACCACATGTGTCCTAATAAAGATTGGTTTGAAGACTACAAGTCCTATGATGGTGTTTTAGTTTTGATGAGTAATAACAATCCATACAAAATTGTTGGAATTGGAACAATCAAAATTAAGATGTTTGATAATATTATTAGAAATCATACTAATGTTAGACATGTTCCTGATTTAAAAAAGAATTTGATCTCTTTGGGTGCTTTGGATTCTACTGGTTATAAGTATTCTGCTGAAGGTGGAGTTTTTAAGGTTGCTAAAGGCTCATTAATAATGATGAAGGGCCTAAAGTATAGAAATTTATATGAGTTAGTAGGAAAAACCATTGTAGGTGGAGCAACAATTTCTCAGACTTCTTCTTATGATATGACCCACTTATGACATATGCATCTCGGTCATATAAGTGAGCAAGGTTTAAGTGAGCTCAACAAAAAAAAATTACTGAAAGGCCTCAACTCATGCAAATTGGATTTTTGTGAGCATTGTCTCTATGGTAAACAGTCTAAGGTAAGGTTTAACACTGGTACTCATTGCACTAAAGGCTTAATTGATTATATTCATTCTGATGTGTGGTGCTCTTCTATTCCATCAAAATCTGGTGGTCGTTATTTTGTCAGTTTTATTGATCATTTTTCTAGAAAAGTGTGGATTTATTTTTTGTATCACAAAGCCAAAGTATTTTCTGTTTTCAAACGGTTAAAAACTTCAGTTGAAAAAAGGACTGGTAAAAAAATCAAATACCTCAGAAGTGATAATGGCGGAGAGTATAAATCAACAGAGTTTCTCAAATTCTGTGAAAATGAAGGCATCAAACGCCACTTTACCATCCCAGAAAAACCTCAACAAAATGGTGTGGCTGAAAGGATGAACAGAACCTTATTGGAGAAAGCACGTAATATACTCAGTACATGTAATCTTGATAAAAATTTTTGGACAGAAGCAGTCAATACAACATGTTTCATTGTGAATCGCTCTCCTCAAATAGCCCTTAATTACAAGACTCCTGAAGAGATATGGACTGGTCAACTTGCAAATTATTCTTCTTTAAAGATTTTTGGTTGCCCTGCTTATGTGCATGTTGTCAAGGATAAGTTAGATGTACGTTCCAAAAAGTATATTTTCTTGGGTTATGTCAAAGGTGTCAAAGGCTATCGTTTATGGGATCCTACTATTTCAAATGTAATTATTAAGAGAGACATAGTATTTGATGAAAGTATTATGTTAAAATCTCTCAAGAAAGGTCCCAATGATATAATGCAAGTGGAGGTGGAGCATGTAGTTCTTTCAGAAGAAGATATTCAGGGTATGCCCAACTCTCAAGAAAATTCTAAAAATTAAATTTCTGAGAAGACTTCACTTTGAAGATCTCAAATAAACATAAAGTCACCTGAAAGGTATGGTTTTGAAGACATGGTAGCTTTTGCTTTAGTTACTGACAATGGTGATCATTCTTTCTATAAAGAAGCAGTGCAGGATAAGAATTTCTCTTAGTGGTAAGCTACTATGAATGAAGAGATG
The DNA here is from genome assembly GCA_005019695.1 of Trichopus zeylanicus subsp. travancoricus. Taxonomy (NCBI): domain Eukaryota; kingdom Viridiplantae; phylum Streptophyta; class Magnoliopsida; order Dioscoreales; family Dioscoreaceae; genus Trichopus; species Trichopus zeylanicus. Next base: position 1,605,811 of record RXID01014224.1, read on the forward strand.
GATTCCCTTCAAAAGAACCATACTTGGGATCTTGTGAAATTACCATAAGGAAAAAGAACAATTAGTTACAGTGAGTATTTCGAAAGAAAGAGGATTTCTCTGAGTAGATGGTGTTAAATTCAATGCCCGTTTAGTTGCAAAAGGGTATTCACAAAAGGAGGGTGTTGACTTTAATGAAATTTTCTCTCCTATGGTTAAACACATATCTATTCGTTTTCTACTTGCTTTAGTTACTTTTTATAATCTTGAGTTAGAACGGGTTGATATCAAAACTGCCTTTCTGCATGGAGAATTAGAAGAATAAATTTTTATGCAACAGCCTAAAGGGTTCATCCAAGAAGGTAAGGAAAATTTTGTCTGTAAGTTGAACAAATCACTTTATGGTTTGAAATAATCTCCAAGACAATGGTATAAAAGGTTTGACAATTTTACGCTAGGATAAGATTCCATCCACTACAAACATGATTGCTGTGTTTATTTTAAGATGCATGCCAATAACTCATTTATTATATTGCTTCTTTATGTTGATGATATGCTTATCGCTACTCAAAACATATCTCTACTGAATGATTTAAAGTTTAAAATGAAAAAGAAATTTGAGATGAAAGATTTAAGTGCTGCAAGGAAGATTCTCGATATGAAGATTGATCGAGATCGAAAGCATGGAAAATTATGGCTCAAACAGAGCAAGTATCTTGAGAAGATTATTTCTCATTTTCATATGCAAAATTCAAAACTCGTCAGTACTCCTTTGGCATCTCACTTCAAACTTTTAGCTCAACTATGTCCTTCTGTAGATGAGGAGTACGCATACATGGAGAACATCCCATTTTCAAGTGCTGTTGGAAGTCTAATGTATGCTATGGTATGCACAAGACCTAATATTGCACAAGTAATCAGCGTTATTAGTTGTTACATGGCAAATCTAGGAAAAGAGCATTGACAGGCTGTAAAATGGCTATTAAGATATATTAAAGGTACTCTTAATATTGGTTTATATTACGATAAGAATACAGTTCAAGAAGCCAAAATTATTGGTTATGTCGATTCAGACTATGCTGGAGACCTTGATCGACGATGATCCCTCACTGATTATCTTTTCACTCTTTGTGGAGGACCTACTAGTTGGAGGTGTACCTTATAGTCAACTGTGGCATTATCTACAACAAAGTCTGAGTATATGACAGCTACAGAAGCCGTCAAAGAAGCTCTATGGCTAAAAGGATTGGCAAGTGAAGTTGGTTTTTCTCAAAATATTCTTTCTATTTTTTGTGACAGTCAGAATGTCATACACCTTGCGAAGAACCAAATGTACCACGGCAGATCAAAGCATATAGATGTTCGATTTTATTTTATTCGGGACATTATTGAAGATGACGAGATTTCTTTACAAAAGATTCATACTTCAAGAAATCCTACAGATATGTTGACGAAGGTAATTCCGATTGACAAGTTCAAGCTCAGTTTGGACTTGATCAATGTTCAAGGTCGTTGATCTTGCCCCATGAAGAAATGACAAAGAAATCTATTGAAGATTCAAATTCAGAGAATAAGATAATTCAAGCCAAGGTGGAGATTGTTGGCTTAATTATGTCTCGAATCCGGATTTTCCGGAGAGTCTTAATTATATTAGGAAGTTATTTAGTGGGCCTAATCCTTATCTAGATTTATCTTCTACTAGAAGACTTAAATTAGTAGAAGTCTTATTTGAGTTAGTCTTCTACTTTGATTCAAACACAGTTAGGCCACATCTATAAATATTCTATTGATGTAATGGTTTCAATATAGAGTGAGAGATATATATATAGATCAATACTCTTAATACGTCTTGTGGCGGTTAGGCGTGGCGGTTAGGCTACTTAGTCTTTTGTGAGAGTTGGTGATATTGGAGTTTCGTCTCCATCGTTGTAATCTTATCTTCCTCTTCTCATCAATACAATATTCTCTGAATTGTCTTCGCCACATATATCTCTTGTCTACTATCTTTTCTTCTTTTCTATTCTTCTTCTACATCGTGAATTGTGGTGGATATCGATATTTTGTGCTACAGACTATACATTAGATACAAAGACCTCGATTTACACAATGTATAAAACCTTAACTATATGTTAAACACAAAGATCTCAACTTATCTGAGACATAAGACCTCGATATTACGCCAGATATAAATACCTCGATTTACTTGAGGCATAAGACCTCTATTCTATACTAGGTATAAGACTTCATCCATTAGTTAGTCATGAAAGCTCAGGATTTTGTCAAGACAAAGGATCCTTGTCCAACGATTTGCTCCAAGTCACACTCTAGTCTTGGGGCTTCTCCCTCTTAACAAGATCCCCCTTTTCCTCTTAAGGAAACTTTCTTAGCTTATGGCGAACGGACAAATACTAGTCATATCAAGATGAAGTGCCTTCACTTGAAAGAACTCGAAAACTAATGTCTGCAATGGTGGACTATGACTTGTTACTTGAAAGTTGTCAACAAAAGGGCAAAATTACACACTACTCATGGGTGTAATAAAGGCCAGTGGACCTCTAAGCAAGCTCGGGCAACAACACGTGGAAGGAAGACAAGCTAGAAATGCAAAAGCAAAAGCACAAGTAAAAGAATTTTTTTTCTCAATTATATCATATGTGAGGATAAACTCAATTATAAAAAGGCTTTTTACAAAGATGAGAGTGAAGCAAGGCCACTTGGAAGATGTTGAAAGGCTGGGTAGGCTCTCTAGGAGAAACAGGATCTAGGGGCTCAACTTTATGAGGCTCCTTTGCCTCCATTTCCCTTTGAATGATCTCCTCATATTCTTGCTAAGGCAACAAATACTCAAATCATCGTAAAATTTCACTCAAAGATTATCAGGCTTAAAGTCAAGATCACGGTGAGTTTACTTAATTGTGTTCTTGTAGCAGATATCCCTTGGAGAAGGAATTAGCAGAGAGGAGGCCTCGTTCTTGGAGGTACTCATCACTAACCTTGAACTCGAGGAGGGCTTGCATCTTGATCAACCTCAAAGTCTTCATGTATTTTGAGCTCGGACAAAATGTAGCCACTGCCTCCTCCTTAGCTTGTACTAGCTTGACCTTCTGCTTATTCTCAATTTCTTCCAACCTTGTCAAGGCCGATTCTCACTCTGCTTGGAGGAGATTTTTCTCCTCCTCTGCCTCGCTTCTCATCCCATCAACCTCAAGCTGGAGTGACTTGAGTTAAGAACAAAGGAGGTTCACATCCTCCTCGGTATTACTGACCTTATTCTTCTCAAAGGTCCTTTACCTCTAAGCCTCATAAAAGTACCGATCTACATAATAAAAAAGCTACAGTGCTTGTAGTAGATCCAAAGGTTCAACAAAAAAAAAGGAGCAATACTAGCAGAAGAAGTTCAAATGACTTATGTTGGTACAAGTCAGTGCCCCCTTCATGAAGACTCGATCAATAGGAAGCTGCTCAATAAAGGGGCTCTCATTGTCCCCAAAGTCCCTAAGAAAAAATATTCCTCAGCATTAGTTTCCTTTTTTGAGGAGGTTTTATGGTGAGAAGAAGGCTTTGTCCATGCTTTGATTTGAGGAGGAAGAGATGTAGGTATGAAAGTCATAACCGGTATTTTTCTCCAATCAGTGAACTTCACAGTAGAAGAGTTTGGTGGTTGGATGACCTCTCTCATGGATTCGACTAGAGAGAGAGACTTGAAAGGGTGAGGTATCGGCTACCCTTTCCTCGTCTACTCTCCATTTGCATATTAGCTTCCTTCCTCCTCTCGCTTCCTTTTCCCTGGATGGACTTTTGAGCAGAAGTATTGCCTTTTACTTTGGCAAGCCTCTTCTGAGATGGTGGAATAGGGGACAGTCGAGGAGAACCTTCCTGTTGCTTTAGGAACTTGTTCATAAATGAGATTAAGGTTACTCCTATACAAAATTAAACTCACAATTAGATAAGGAGAAAGAAATTGAAGAATCAAGAGCATAGAAGTCTAAAGTGCATCCAACTTTTTGAGCCAGGGCAAGCCATGCTCTAGCAGATAGGACTCGTTGAACCATGTAGGGGCAAATTTAATATCCTCAATCTCATCTACCTAAGATATTATGAGTTAGTGAACTTCAAGATGAATCTCTGGATTAGCTTGGTGAGAGGAAGGATTACCACATTCATAAAAAAGACCTTAATCTACCCCTTGTAAAAATCCTAAGGGAATGATCTTTCTAGGGGCAAATGGATTTAGGGTTCGAGGCAAAAAACCTACATTACTTTTTAGGAGAAAAAAGCACCTATTTGTGGTGTTCAAACTTAGACAACCTTCGAAGGGGTCCCTAAATATTTCTACAATATAGGCAAAGCCTTTAGATTGATTTAGGGTCTAGAAGGCACTGATAAATTTCATGATTTTAGGCAAAATCTAGTCAGGAGAAAGGTCTCAGTCTCATAGAATATCTTAGGTGAAGGCATTTATGGGGTACCTAAAGTCACTCTCAAACATCTCCCAATAGCTACTAAACTCAAACCCAAACTCATTTTTTAATTCTTGCTCTCCTTCTTAGACCCTCACCGGTGTTTCTCTCGGAGAGGGGACTTAGAAATCTAAACTCTCATCTTAAGGATATCTAATAAAGTACAAAGTCAAGTCTCACTCTCCCAAGCCAAACAAAGTGCCCACCCCAAAAATAAAAAACCATAATGGATAAAAAGTATAAAAAAATAACACTTACTCTAGGACAATTTCTCACTGAAACTTGGAGCAACCGGTATAAGAATAGCGGGCAATTAAGAACCAATTCCCATGAAAAAGGTGAGATAGAAGGAGGAGCAGGTCCCTTGGAGGATGTAGCAGTGGGGGAGGGCACAAAGCTCAATCTACCAAAGACGAGTCTTGGTGGAGGATGTTGTTGACTTCAAGACAATAAGAGTTACGACTACCTTGGAAGATGGATTTGTGGCCATAGGGACCGATGAAGTGGTAGGTCTTTTACTGGATAATGACCCCTTTCTAGAGGAGGAAGGAGCAGAAAAGGACGTCATTTAAAAAAATTTAGTGAATGTAGAAGAAAAGAAAGTAGGAGTAGGAAAAGCTATAGGACACAAAAATTGCCCAAAAAGGATGAAAAGGGACTGTGGGATCGATTTCTATAGACCAAGAGTGGTGGAGAATGGTGGAGATCTAAGGGGGCGATCTTGATGCATAAATCAAAAATCATTTTAATGTTAATACGCTATCAGGTGTTGTAGGAATAGTGACTTCAAACATGTGTAAGTCATTATTATTAATTACCCTGATAATCATTATAAATCTCCTAAAATAACAAACCTATCTAATAAAATAGAGATACAAAAAAAGAAGAAACTATTTGATTGATTTTAAGAAAGAGTACATAACTTAAGTAAGAGTATACCCTCACTTCACAATAAATTTTAACATAAAATTATAGAAAATATGAAATAAATAAAGAGAAAGCAAGAGCAGAGAAGAAGCTCCCCCGTTCCCTTGCACTAGATTGTATGCAGTTTGACTCGAATGGGTCTTGACTTGATCCTTGGGGGTTGTTGATGATTTGGTATAGTAGCATTGTCCGATGGGATATGGAAAGAGAATGAGGGGTGAAGTATTTTCAATAACCTGAGTGTTGGTGATAACTTTATTTGATTTGAAGTATTTCCAATAGTTTTGAGCATTGATAATAATTTCACTTGGTTTGAAGTATTTTTGTTAGCTAATGAGGCATTGGTGATAACTTCATTTGGTTTGAAGTATTTTCATAGTCGATGTTGGTGATAATTTCATTTGATTTGAAGTATTTCCAATAGCTTTGAGTATTAGCAATAACTTCATTTAGTTTGAAGTATTTTTGTTAGCTAATAAGGTGTTGATAATAATTTCATTTGGTTTGAAGTATTTCTATTAGCCAATGAGGCGTTAGTAATAACTTTATTTGATTTGAAGTGTTTTTATAGTCAACGAGGCATAAACTATAACTTTATGAGTTTAAAGTCTTTTCATAGCTAATAAAGTATATGTGATAATTTTATTAATTTAAAGTATTTTCATATCTAATAAGACATAAACGATAACTTCATAAGTTTGGAGTGTTTCTATGACTAATGAGACATAAGAAATAATTTCATGAGTTTGAAGTGTTTCTATAGCTAATGAGGCATAGGTGTTAGCTTCATGAGTTTAAAGTATTTTTATAGCCAATGAGGTGTAAGTGATAACTTCATGAGTTTGAAGTGTTTTCATATTCAATGAGGCATAAGTAATAACTTCATGAGTTTGAAGTATTTTCATAACCAATGGAGTGCAAGTGATAACTTCATGAGTTTGAAGTATTTCCATAGCCAATGAGATGTAGGTGATAACTTCATGAATTTGAAATATTTTCATAACCGATGAGACGTAAGTGATAACTTCTTAAATTTTGAAGTATTTCTATGGCCAATATAGCATAGGTGATAACTTTAGAAATTTGAAGTATTTCTATAGTTAGTGGGATGTAAATAATAATTTTATAAGTTTGAAGTATTTTCATAGCCAATGAAGTATAGGTAATGACTTTATGGGTTTGCAGTGTTTCCATAGCCAATAATGTATAAGCAATAACTTTATGAGTTCGAAATATTTTTATAACTAATGAAGTGTAAGTGATAACTTCATAAGTTTGAAGTGTTTTCAAAGCTGATGAACTTCTTTGGTTTTGAAAGTAGTATTACCACTGCTTGTGGAATTGGGCATAACCTCGAAGTGCTGCCAAAAGCTTTTGCAATATAACGAACGAAACTCAATTTGACCTAATTTACTTTCTATTTGAACTACCTTTAGTTTGGGTCAAGATGGTAATATCACTTGCTGTTCATAGTCTTGGAGCGTTGTTGAAGGTTTTACATATCTAAAAGGACTCAGTTGGACCTTGTCCAGTTCCATCTAGGTCAGGTTTGAATTTGGTTCATCATTTAGAACTCGATTTCGATTTGTATATGATTTAATTCTATTCGATATTCAAAATTTGATTGAATTACTACTTGCTAACTCCTTCTCAGAAGATGATGATATGATCCAATTTTCTCTTCCTAGAACTTTTGGCAATTGAATTCACACTTATGCTTTATAGCATGAAATCAGAGGCCATTGCTGTGAATTGACTACGATAGCCATTGGAAGAAACATCAATTTAACTAGTTGAATCATGTGAAATATCCATTCCCACAATAATTATTGGTATTTCGAAACTGAAGGTGTTAACGATGGACGTTCAACTTGTAATAATCAATTCAGTCCACCAAGCTTAGCATTGATTTTTAGAAGAATATTTGTCAAATATTGATCATTGACTCTAGTTGGACTAGTACTGACTTTGATTCGAGTTCGACTTGATTCAGTTCAATATTTAGATCTTGAGTCTAGTTTCATTTGATTTAGATTGAGACTGACCTAGTCCTAGACCTTATCAATTTATTAATGGATCCTTAATAAATCTTTAAGTCTAAGCCTTTGGCAGGTTCTTATTAGACCTTTGATGGATCTTAGATCCAAACCTTGATAGGTTCATGATGGATCCTTCTTGGGTCTAAACCTAAATAGGTTCTTATTAGATCCTCAGTGGATGTTAATCCCCATTGATGATTTTATTCCAACTTGTTGATGGATTTGGATTCAACTCATTGAATTTTCATTTGGGTTTGGGTTTTCATCTTAATGGATTTTGGTTCAAGTTTAAGTTGATTCAATTCAGCTTAATTTCAGTTTAGGCTCACCTTATTCCAGCTTAACTTTGAGTTCAATCTGACCTAATTAGCTTTCAATTTGAACTTAATTCGACCTAATTAGGATTTGATTTAAGTTCAATTTAACCCAAATAGGATTTAATTTGAATTTGACTTGATTTTAAATTAACTCAATTTGAACTCGGTTAGGGTTGGGCCTAAGTTAATTTGGTTTAAATTAACGCAATTTTGATTACGAGTCCAATTATATTTGAGTTTAGATTAATCTATTTGATCAATTTGAATCCATTTGGTGATATGTTTGAGTCAATTTAGTTTTATTCATTTGTTCAAAATGAGTCCAATATGATTGAGCCATTTTAGTTTAATCGATATGTGTTAATCGATTTGCTTTGAGAGTCCTCAGACAGTCATACCGACTTTGGGTAAACTCGTAGGCTAACCTTGAGTTAATTTGAAATTTTGGTACGCTTGCGAGCTGGTCTTGATTTAGACATTCAATAAGCCCATAAGCTAGGCATAGTACAAATAGATATTTGGTGAACTCGCAAGCTAATTTTAGTCCAAATAAATGTTCAGTAAGTTCGCAGATTAGTTTTAATTGTAATAAATGTTCAGTAGGCTCGTAAGCTGTCCTTAATTTGAATAGACGTCCAGCGGGGTTACAAACTAGTCTTAGCCTATACATTCGACGAATCCCGCAGACTGATCTTAGTCTAAATGGACATTCAATAAGTCTGCGGTCTAGTCTTAGTCTGAATAGATATTTAACGAACTTGCAAATTGGCATTGATCTGAATAGATGTTCAATGAGATTACGAGCTTTAGTTCGAATAGACATTCAACAAACTCACAAACTAACTTTAGTTCAAATAAACATTCGACAAACTTGCAAATTGGTCATAATCTGAATAGATATTCAACGAGCCTGCGGACGGACCTTAATCTGAATAGACGTTCGATGAGCTTGTAAACTGATCTTAATTTGAATAAATATTCAGTGAGCTCACAAGTTAGACTTAATTTGAATAGATATTTGGTAAACTCACAGATTGATTTTACTCCGAATAGACGTTTGTCAAGCTCGTAAGATAATATTAGTCCGAATAGATGTTCAGTAAACTCGTAAATTGACTTTAATCTAAAATTAATTTCGAACGAGTTCGTCAACTAGTCTTATATTGAACCTGACTTTGGAACGAGCCAATAAACTGAACTTAGAATGATGACATAAGAATTGAGGCAACAAAAGAATTCTTTTTTTTTGTTTTTTGTTCTTAGCCGGATTTTTTTTTTACTTGCCAACAACTTCTTCCCTTTTTTTTTTTTCCCTTTTCTCCTCAAACCGGCATCCTTCTCATCCCTCTTTCCGGATTCCTCGTCGGGTCATGGCAGCTCGGAACCTTTTCCAGCCGGGTCCGGCTAGCTGGATCCAACCCTAATCGTTGGTAGGTGGCCGCAAAGGGGCGGTCGGAGTGGCTTAGGCGGCGAAGAGACTGGCAAGGTTGAAGGGCAAGGGCGAAGCTTGTGAAGGAGGTGAGCGAGTTGGGACAGTGAGGGCCGGTGAGCGCGAGAGCGAACCGCACGGATGGGGGAGGCATCATAGGTTGGTGAGGATGGTGAAACCGGCGCGACTTCTTCTTCGATGAGGCTAGGGTTTCGGTGAGAGTGGAGGCCGCGGGTGACCTGCGATTAGTGCTCATGGAGAGAGGATGGACTGTTGGAGCCTAGTGCGGGTCAATTGGGTGGAGGACGGGACTAGGTCAGTGGTGCATCCCTGCCTGCGGAAGCCCGGGCGGTGTAGGGTTTTGGCAATCTTACAGCTATGGGAGCTCAGGCTGGGGAGCCTTTGACCAGTTGAGGGGGACGCAAAGGTTCCGGAACAGAGGATGGGCTCCGATGCAGGTTGGGTGGAGCAGGGTTCCGGGGAGAGTGGTTGAAGGTACGAATGGACCGTAGTAGTCGGGTAGCCACACGGGAGGATGGTGCGGTGAGGGGAAAGGCAGACGCGTGTGGATGCGTTGGACGCAGGTCGGCAGAGTTCAAACTAGTGCATGTTGGTGCAGGCCAATGAGGCAGGGACGCGAGGCGAGGCAAGCGGAGCTTGAGCAGGGCCAACGCTCATAGGGGCGCCTTTTGGAGGCAGAGAGCAGAGCTTCTTCCTTGAAGGAGAAAGACAAACAGGGAGATGGCCAATAATAAATAGAACAAAGGTAAAAAGATTACTTAGATGAATCTTTCTAAGTATCTCCCCATTTTGATTTTTTTTTCTCTGTGTTTTTTTTTTAGATTTTCAATACTTTTTATGGACTTTGAAGAGAATTGTAATCAAATTCTTAATGAGTCTAATTTGAAATATTATTGTATTACGATTCATAATTGAATTATATTTTTTTAATTTTTTGTTTGACATATAATTCATTGGTTGAGATTTGTTTTTTTGATAAAGAGATTTAGAATTTGTATCATATTTAGATGTTGAATTTTTAGGGGATATTTACAAATTTTTCAAAAAAGATTAAACTAGAGTATAATTTCATAAGTTTTAAGAGTTTAATTTTAAAAAAAATTATTTTTAAAATTTTAAAACTTTTAGGGACCGTTTGTTTAGGATCAGGATCAAAATCAGCATTTTTCAGAATTATTTTTTTCTTACAAAATTAATATTACTTATTTTATACGATTATTAAATTAAATTATTATAAAAAATTAAATAGTTTTTTCAAACTTTAAATTATTGTAGGATTAATTTTAATAAAAAGATATTAGTTTACAAAAATAGTTCATTAGTCTTGATCTTAATTCTAATCCTGATCCCGAACCAAACTATGTCTTAGGATATTTTTTGAATAAAATTTGATTTTGTTTACAAATAAAAACTTTTAGAGAGCTTATTTATGAAAATTAGAAATTTCAGGTGTTTATTTGCGAATATAAAATTTTGAGAAATTTATTCGCAAACCATAGGTTTTGAGGGGATTGATTTAAAATTTCAAAACCTTCGAAAATTTTTTTACAAAATTTTCATATCAAAGACTTATTTATAATAAAAGCTTAGTGACTAACCCATCTGTAAAACATATTTAGTCCAGAGACCTATTTTAAAGATTTATATTTTTATTTTGATCTAGATATTTAATGAATCTTGAGCATAATTTTGGTTTAAGTATCTGGTCCACTTAGTTCACTTTAATTTGAGCCCAAATTTTTTAACAATTCAAGTATAAATTAAACTTAATTTTTGATTTTTGATCATGATTTAAGTCTAATTGAGGCTCATATTTAAATCACAATTCAGTAATATTCACCTCTATATTTTGACTGAATTTTGATTAAATATGATATTTGGACAAAATCGACTCGAACAAGAATGAAGGATCCCTTAAGTAGGCTTCCCTAAATCATTGGATTATTGCCACATGTAATGAAAAGCCTAAAAGTTAAGAGTCAAAGATCGCTGTATTAATTATGAGGGACATGTGTTCGCATCAAGGGCTATCTAAATGTTGAAAGGGACATCTCCGAACCATCGTCTTGGAATAAGATGAATTCTAATAATTCTACTTGATTAAATAGGACAACGGCTTGTCTCCCGAAAGGTCATGTCCATTAGTAACTTGCATCTAGTATGAAGCTATGAATCGGTGGCTCACCTCATGAGGAGTTGTGATGGTTGGTGCCCTATATAATTTAATAAAAGTAGCATACTCGAACCGTAAAAATGTAAAATAACGTGCCTGAAGACTTAGTTCGGTTAATGCACAAAAGTGAATGGTACGAGAGTAACTTCATTCACCGATTCCTCCGAACTTGATGCCTAAAGTTGAGGGGCACTAATAATACATTGAGTTAAAATCAACCGAATCAAAAGCGAATGGAGACTTGATGTTAAGACTGATCCTCAAATTGAGGCAACTGAGATACAAACTATAAAGTTGACATCCAAGATAATACCACCAAGATCAAATTGGCTCGGCGGTACAAGTGATGAATGCCCTACAAGCACATATCCATAGGTATGTAGAGAAATATAAAGGGCATGACCCATACCTAAATATGGCCGAGTGTTTAAGGAAACCATGGAGTACAGATCCTAGAAAGATCATTAATATATAACTCGGGAGTGATATCAATAAACCAAGGAGTCAACATAATTAGGATTAAAATTATGGAGTCCGAAATCTATGAAAAGACTTTTTCAACCTATAAAATAAGAGACAACCTATGAAGGAAAAAAAAAAAAAGAAAAAGCTTGGCTTTCTCTATCTCTCTCTCTCTCTCTCTCTGTAATGCCCTCCTAAAGAGAATTAACAAGACCTTTTCTGACTAAGTGTCAGAGTGGCTATTGCTGAAGAGCTTTCGGTGGTCCTCCTCACAGTTCTTATTCTTTTTGTAGATTAGCAAAAGAGCGGCCTAGTGAATCTTATTTTGAGTAACCTCCTGGACTAGAATCGATGTTTGAATTGGGCTCCATCAACAACTTTATTGTTATGCATGTTGCCTTGTTTTGCAAGGAATGAAGAAAAGATTTTTGTTGAGCATATATATATATGTATATATATATGTGTGTGTATATATATATATTATAATGGATGACCGAGACATGACATACTGGTAAAGCAGACTTGACAAGGCTTCTGCGAGGGTGGTAAGACTGTAGCTTCTAAGAAAGCTAGTTCTTAGTTGCTTGGATGGACTAGGGCATAGTCAGTTGAGCAAATCAAGGCTTAGATGCCTGGATGGACTAGGGTCTAGTCGATTGAGCAAATTAGGATTAGCTTCCTAGACGGGTAGGGCTTAGTTTCCTAGGTTTTGTGGTCACTCATGCGATGTAGCCGGCTATCACAAGGTCGAAGTAAGCATAGAGGATGACCACATGTCTAATAAGATGCATGCCCGAGTTATATGCCTTGATGGTGTGCATTCGACTGCTCATGTGGCTAACTCAGGTTATGTTGATATAGGCCTTGTGTTTGGGGTGAATATCAAACTTTCTATTTTTTTTCCTTGTTGTTGGCTACATCATCAAGTGTTTATTCACTTACATGAGCTATATTGCCTTTGCATCTCTCTTAATGATGATACTTTTGAAGATTGAGTATGTTACAAGGCCTAGGAAGTGGAGTTCCAATAAGGTGCTCAAGGTAGTAGACTCCCAACCCAATGACTCTTGTGACATGAAAGGACCCTTCCTAGGTGGCATCTATCTCACCCTCAGGTTGACCTGTGACTTCAACTTTCAAGAGTACCATATCACCCACAAAGAGTCTTTGCTCCCTGACCCGTGCGTTATAGTACTTTGCCACTACTTTCGCATATGCTACTTGGCATAGGGCTACTTGCTCTTGAAGCTTGAGAAGGAGATCCCTCTCAGCTATATAGAGTTGTTCATTTCTTGTAGCATTGTAATGAATGACCCACACACTTGGGATCTCCAATTAGATGGGAATCATCATTTTCATGCTATAGTCTAGCTAGAGAGGAGTCTCCCCTATTGTACTCTCAAGAGTAGTGTGGTAAGACAAAAGTATTGTGGGGACCTTGTACACCCAGTTGCCTTTATTAGCTTCAAGGTGAGTCATAAATTTTTTACATATTGGTTTGATTATTTATCTAGGTGAGTTTGCTGGTTTGAGGGCATGCCAATGCTATGAATTATTGCTCGATATGAAGGTTTTCACATAGTGCTTGAAGGCTCTATCCAATGAATTGACTTTGTTATTGGTGATGAGGATAGAAGGCATGTTGAATTGGCACACCAAATTCTTCCAAAAGAACTCATTCACCTTCACCTTTGTCATAACATACAATAACTCTTCTTTCAACCACTTGGTGAAATGGTCAATAGTGACAATCAAGTCTAAGTGATGTTATTGACACATGTGATATATGTGAAACCCTGGCAGTGGACACACTTGCTAATTAGGTCAAAGCAATCATTTCCTATTGTAGACAAGTAGTACTCTTGGTGTAGCAAAAGTTAAGCTACTGCTCTTCATCCATGGTGCATTTTGTAGATCACTATGTGTCCCTCTTTTTGTGGTGCATATTTCCTCACTTGGAGATGGGCATCTTAAAAGTAGGACAGTGAGGGATCATTTGAACAAAATGTTGTCATCAAGGAAGAAGTTGGGTGCCAATTTCTTGCTTTCTTCTTGTCCTAGGGTAGGATTTTGTGTTTTGGAGATACTAAATATGGGGGATCCTTTCAGCAATGTTAGACATCATCTATGGCATTGAACTCTCAAAGTTCTTCATGGCTTGACTATAGGATCTCTTCTACCAAGACTTGCTTGGGGAGGTTGTAGCGCCCAACCATGGTAAGTTTGGAGAGTGCGTTTGACTTAGTGTTTTGCTCACTAGGATTCTTATAAGAGGACACCTCTTTGAAAGCTTTGCTTCTTCGCCAAACTTTGTTGTAATACGTTGCCATTGCTGAGTCATGGACATGTAGTCTTCTTTGATCTACGAGATCACTTCGTGTGAGTCATTGTAGATGTTGAGCTGTTGCCGCCCAATGAGTTGGGAGTTTCTCACGCTTGTGAGGATAGTTTCATATTCCACAATGTTGTTGGAGGATGGGAAAGCAAAGCAAAGCGCTTGGTTAACCACTCTTTCATTTGGATTGGTGATGATGACTGGAGTTTTGCTTCCTGTGAAGCAGGATGGCTCATTGAAGTAGATGCTCCTCCTCACACTGTCATCTTTCAGACTAGTAGTCATCTCTATCAAGAAGTTGCAAAAAAAAATAAGCCTTGGTGGTGATTCAAAGTTTGAATTGGACATCAAACTAACTAAGCTCGATCGACCAGTTCATATGACACCCTAATGTTTCCAGTCGATGGAAGGTTTGCCATAGAAGGAAGCTAGTAAGAATATTCATGTTGTGAGCATGGAAGTATGAATGTAGCTTACGTGACATGATGATCAATACATAGGCTATATTCTCCATGATAAGGTATTGGACCTTGACATCTCTCAAGATGTGGTTTACATAGTAGATTGGGAGTTGTTGTCCCTTCTTCATGACTAAGACTGAGTTGATAGAAGTCTAAGTGGCAATGAGATATAGGAATAACTCTTTTGTAGTATGTGGCTTTGACAATAGAAGTTAAGATGCAACTTAGCTTAGCCAAGGTTGCACTGCTCTCCAAATTGGACCAAGAAATAACTTAAGGCCTTTATTTGACTTGTTAAGCATTGATTGAGGTGGGTGGATCCATGTTCAAGATAGCCTAGGTCTTCTCTGAGTTGACTTTCATTCGTCTCTTAAAGATGAGAAAATTGAGGAACTTCCCAAAAGAGACTCCAAATGCACATTTGGCCTGATTGAACTTCATTCGATAGGTTCATAGGGTTTGGAATGTCTTGACAAAGTTGACAATGTTGGCTAGTCATCTGAAGTCTCTTGATAAGTATGTTGTCAATATAGGCCTAGATATTCTACCCTAGCTCCAACATTCTCGAGTCCAAATGGCATATCGTTTAGAAATAGGCCCCTTGATCAGTGATGAACATCTCTTTCTCCTTATTTTTTGGGTGCATCATGATTTGATGATATCTAAAGAACACATCCAAAAAGCTGTGGATTGATGGATACTATGGGCTCTACCAGTTGACCCATTTGTGGGAGAGGTGGCTATCTTTTTGGGATGTCTTGTTCAAATCGGTGAAATGGATACACATCCAATATTTTCCATTAGTCTTGTGGACCATGATGATGTTGAAAATCCCCTTCAGATAGTGAACCTCACTAATGAATCCAACATAGAGAGATTTATCCATCTCTTCCATGATTCCTTGTTGGCAATAGAAGTGACACTTCTTGTGTTTTACTAGTTGAGGTCCTTTCTTTATGGCAAGCTCATGTTATGATACACTATAGCTGCTCCGAAGTAGGTAATCCATTGTTCTTAGCAAGGAAGGTGATGAGTTATAATCAACCTTGCTCAGTTAGTGAACTTTCTACCTTCACTTCTCTAGTACCTATGACATTTAGCATGATGGTGAACAACTTTTATAATAGGAATGGACCATCGATATTCTTGGGTGTGATGTATTGCCCTTTATAATTTTGATAATGACTAAACTATATTTAATGGTTTATGGAGTTGTGAAAGCTTGTAGTATAGCCAAGCTCATAAAAAACTAAAAGTTCATTTGGAAGCTCCAAGGTGATAATGGACATATGATGGAAGCGTGATGGTGGATCAAGGAATGTGATTGAGCTCAAAATAATGCCTTGAAGATCACTCAAGCAAACTCAAAGCTCAAAGATTGCTTAAAGATTATTAGGTTTAGAATTTTATTTTATTTAGTCGAGTCAATGATTTGAAATAAAATTTCCATTGCTCTTGTCTTTGATACCTAATTTTACTTGTATAAGCCTTTGTCAACTTTATTTAGTTTTGTCCAAGTAAATTAATAAAGTTTGATTTGGCCTAAACTAGAATACTATATTTTTGTTAAATTTGGTTGCCTAAACTGCCAAATTTGACTATTCAAACATAACATACAAAAATTAAGATTCTGTCTCTATCAAGTTTTGTTGCCCAAACTTATTAAAAAAATTTTTAAAATTTCTACTATAATGAGTTCGAGTGATCAAACCTTGAGTTTGGTCACCAAATATGAGTTGATAGGGGCTTAATGACTAGTTTTTTAATCATTAAAATCAGTTTGGTCACCGGTTTGGTTAATTGAACATGTCAGTTTTAGCTAGGGTTTTACTCCAATGGCTAGTTATAATTCCAAAACACATTTAAAGGATTGGGGATTCTCTTGTTTATAACTTTAAGCTTTCAAGGACTTCTAACCTCAAAGAGTTCAAAACTATGATTTTCACTTCTAAATCCTCTTTGCACTTATGTTCAAACTTAAAAGACTCTTGTGGTGAGGTAATTTATAATCTTTCTTCATCATTTTACTTGTCAACATTTGTATGATGTTAGGAATGTGTGAGAGATAAAATTCTAGTGTTGAAATAATATTTTGCTTGGTTGGAGTAAGGTTTATACTGGAATGGCTTCACCAATAAAGCAACATCATTAATAAAGAGATTCAAGCCCTCAAGAGTGAGACAAGAGCTACAAAATAGGTGTGGTTGGTCACTGAACTATGTAAATTGTGATATATTATCTTCTTACTTGTCTCCTATTATTATAATTATAGTGATTGTATGTTTGGTGATTACAAACCAATTGGATCTAGTTTGATGGATTAAATTGGGTTTTTAACTTTGCATAATGCAAAATTATTTCCCAAAACCTAATTCACTCCCTCCACCCCCTCTCCTCTCTTAGGTTACTTTTGGGCCTTCAAGATAATTGTGGGCCTTTTCTCCTATGGTTGCTGTGAAGATGCCTCCATGTAGCGGTGTAGCACCATCATGTTGTGTATTGGTTTCCCTATGCTTTGCTGGTTCCTGTGGGAGTCAAGCATAGCATCACCATGAGGCATGTGCACACTAATACTTGAAGTTGGTTGCATATTAGTTGCCCAAGAATGACATTGTAGGTTGAGGCTTTGAGGATTACAACAAAAGGGAGTGTTGACGGTCGACTTTCAAGAGTTATCCCCTAGTGTGCAAAGCAAGTCGATGATTCCTTCGAGATGAACAATTTCACTGATGAATCTAACTAGTGACATTGGAGATGGCTTTAGATTGACGCAAGCTACGATCATGCGGGATAATGCCTCCATGAAAAGGATGTTAGCTGAGCTTTCAATGTCAATTATTGTACTCATTATGAAGTGTCCCGCAATGATGGCTGAAATGACTAAAGTGTCATTATGTTGGGTGCTAATTGCATTGAGGTTGTTAGTAAAGAAGATGATTTCTCTTTTGGAGTGTTTCTTGAGAGGATGCTTAATACGTTCTGATAAAACAATGATTGACTATAGGGTGGGACCCTAACCATTGATGATAGCTAGGCTATGTCCCATTAGGGTTCCCACTTGCCCTAATTGGAGTTTCAATGCTGGTTGGGAGGAGACGTAGTGAGACCAGTGCTCTATGTGGATTTTGCTATGCCCCCATGTGAGGGGTGTGTTGATATGAATGATGCTCTTGAGTGCTTTTTTATGAATCAGGGAATTTCATTGGAAGAAAGACAAGTGAAGAGGAGAGGGCCCTTCCTCTAGTGTCAATCTATTGATGTTTAGTTTGGGATGACCTCACACCACATCAAATTTGGATTGTGTCCTCTAACCTTAGAATTCTCTCATTCCAAAAAAGTTTGTTTATGTGGTTCAGGAGAGCTTTGGTTTTTGCTCCAACCTACAAGCTACACAGGAAGAGCCTCCCCAAAAGACACTTTGACAAGTCATAATGATGAAAGCTCAATTTTGGGGTGAGTCGAGCTTGAGGCTTGTTTGAAGCCAATCTCCAGAGATAGAGAGAGAATGAGATTTTTGTCCAGAAGATTAGGCTTGTATAAGAGAAGTAGAACTTATTCCACTCCAACATGGGAGAGGATTATATATGGGCTTAGCTTGGTCAAGATTCAGGCTATTATGAGTTGTTTGATTAAAGGAGTCAAACCCTACATTCAAGGGTAGAATATCGAGGTAGGCAAGCTACTTTCCTTGTCCGGTCAGGATTTTCTTCCTTCTTTGGTGAGGTTGTTGTGCAGGAAGGAGGGAGTTGGTTGTGCTACTTGGGCCATTTCTCGATTTGCTAGTTGGTGGGCTAAGACGAGCTTGGTACAATCATGTGCCTAGGCTTGAATTATCCTAGACTAGTTGTTTTTGCTATGAGTGAACAATTCTCTTATTTCCTTTATGATGTTGGCATCAAATAGACTGAACCAATGAACATGACTCCTAATAATAACAAAATGACTACATCGAGGTCGTTGACGAGATGATGATTCCTCCTTTTGAGGGTTATTTGCTTATATGTTTAACATGCTCTAGCAAGGGGTGCCCTATTGGTGGGTAGGCTCTTCTCCACTGATGATGATGTCGGCCAAATCTCCTCTGGCCACTTGTCTGGGCTCCAACTTGCCCCCATTAGGTCCTCTATTTACTATTAGGGGAAAGTTGCTTGTGATCAATGCAAGTGCCTTCATGCTCCCATGTATCAAGCATGCTGATCTCGATGAGGTTCTTGGTAGAGCCGCTTCAGGTTTAATCATCTCGTTGGACAAGAGATGAGTGAATGTAAGAGGGCCCTTCTTCTAGTGTCAAGCTATTGATGTTCAGTCATGACCAACCTCAGGCCGTAGTAAAAATGGGCCTATGTTCTTCAGTCTTCAACTTCTCTTGATCTCATGAGAAGCTCACAACATTGATGAAGATGATTCTAGAGCTCCTCTTACCTATAAGCTGCCTAGGGAGAGTCTTCTCCAATTACACATAAATGCTCAAATTAGTGGAAAGAAATGGGAAGACTCAAGGGAGTATAAGAATGTGTGTGGGATTTTGCTTGTGTAGGGGAGATTCCACTTACCTCTTCTTTGGTGGGAAAGAAGTTGGTTTGATGTAGATTCAAACCATGGCTCGAGACTTAACTGATGGAGTCAACCCCTAATTTGAGGGAGGATTGAGTCTAGTGCTCCTGCCTCCATCACCTAACAATTTTCTTCTCCATTTGGTGAAGTTGCCATGTAAGAAAAAGATACTTGATTTGTTGAACTGCTTTCCAAAGTTTATTGAGCTATAGATCAACCTCTACTTAGCTTAACCATGCTGGTGGACTAGATTGTTCAGCCTATATTGACCTATGGGTCAAAACTAGGGTCGTAAATAAGTGAAGCCGAGCCGAGCCGAGATCATCCTAGCTCAGCTTGGCTCGCCCTTCAAAACATTAGTCAAGCTCATCTTGTATGGCTCGAGTTGAGTTGAGGTTAGCTTCACTCAAATTTAAATTTTAAAAATTATTTTGATAATTATTTTGAACTAATTTATGTTAAAATAAATCTTAAAAAATTAGTATTAAAATGCTGAATTAACATGAAAATATCTAAATAAAAAAATATTAATTACAACATCACAATTAAATAATTAAATATATATTACATATTATATGTTATAAAATATATTTTTAAAATTATATAAATGAGCTATTAAGTTGGAATCGAGTGAGATGAGTTCAGCTTAAGTTCAATTTGTTTATCTTTTTGAGCTAGAATTGGATTTGTTAAAAAGTGAGCCAAAACAAATTTAAGCCCACCGCTGGTGTATTGGGAGTCAAATTAACACCTATAGATAGGACCCTGAAATGCTTAGAGGATTGAAAATTTTTTTATTTTTGGAAAATCAACTTAACATAACAAGAATTCTGACTGTTTAATACTTATTTTATACGGTTATAAACAAAACAAATAACTAGAGGAAATCCTCTTTCTCAAGAGAGGAAGTGCCATAAAAATACAAACTCAAATTTACATATGCGTAATTTTATGTATTTTATTTTATTTTTTTTCTTCTGACGCCAATGTCTGGAATCCTTTGTAGCCCATTTATTAGTTCTATTCTGACTAAGCAAAATAAAGAAAGAAGCTATCTAGTTTATTCAGTCCGAGTCTCAAGGATAACGTCTTATTGACTACTACAACAGATACTTATTTCTTATTTAAATTTTGGTTTTTTTATAATCGGATTATTTCACAGATACAGGAAGGGAGAGATAATTCTGCATATCTCGACATATATCAAAACATACAGCTTAAACGTAGCATAGCACCTAGCAGTATAGTTTTCAGAGAAGGGCTTGAACAATGACCCTGATGTCCTCCACGTTAACTGCTCCATCTCCATCCGCATCCATCGACGCGATGATATCCACGCACTGCTCCAAGCTCACATCCCCAAGGCCACTCAGCACGTCGAACAACTCCTCTCCGGTGACGGCCACGTCCCCGTCTAGTCCAAGCCCTGGCAGAGCAGCATGAAGCAGGTCAACCAATCCCCCGGCGTTCATTTCACTTGTGTTCATTACCAGGAACTCCTCCAAACTCAGCAGACCATCCTTGTCCGTGTCGCCCTTGCTCATCATCTCCTGCACCTCCTGCTTGCTCGGGTTGTACCCGAGGGACGACATGAGGCCATCGAGCTCCTCCAAGGTGATCAGCCCGTCGTTATCGGAATCAAACGCCTTGAAGGCCTCAACCATGCCGTAGACATGGCTTAGTATCTCTGTGCCGTTTGTCTGAGGTTGAGGTGTAGCCATGGAAGTAAGGTGGTTTTGTTTATATCGGCTGCTTGAGTGCGTCGTGCCCATAGAGACCAGAAACTATCTGTATAAATAGTGTAAGAAGGAATAATATGCTTTCAGGAGGCGTCGTGTTGACGCTGAGGAAGAATTGACGATAGAGAATCTAATTCCCCGTGATCCAAAAGGGAGAAATTAATGAACCAAGAGCATTTACGGTAGTTGAAGTGAGCTACTAAAAGTCAAGAGAAAAGAATATATCGACAATAAAAAAAATTTTCACTAAGACATAATGCATGTCAGTAAATACATTATCAATACTTAATTTCTCATAAGAACAGATAGTGTCAGTAATTGTATCAATGCCAATTCTCACATTTGTCACAAATTAATGTTGCTTAAAGCTTTATTTATGGATAGACCGGCGCCACTTAACCGGCAGATTAGCCTTTTGGCAATTGAGTAAATAATTGCCAAGTGCAAAAATTGGTCCCCCAAAACTTTTTTTTTTCTCAATTTTTTTTATAGAATTTTGCAATCAGTCCCTCCTAAAATCATGAAATTAGATCGGAGTTGTCTGCAAAGCACTCCAAACAATAGGGGAGAATATTTTAAAAGTATTCAGTCGGGTGACATTATGGGACATATGATTTGATCAAGGCAATTTAGTGTGTTAATCAAGATTTTGGTTGATTGCTTTTCAATAGATGGACAATAAATATCTCCAATGGTCACGATTACGAGAAGGACGGAAGAATTTTCATGTGAGGTTTATGAATCGTCATTTAAGTGAAGGAGTGTCTTACAAACAGTGTGTTTAACGATATAATGGTTTCATGAACAATTTTGTCTTTTAACAACTCATGCTAAAAATTAATCTAAGATTTCACAGGAAAACAGAAAGGAAGGAATTTTTTCCGCTAAACGCGATTAACGACGAGTTTTAAGTAAATTTTTTTAGTTGAAAAAGTTATATACAATTTTAGTAGTTTATAAGGAATTATAAGATATTACTGCACAAAATATAAAAGAAAGGCTTGTAGGGGTCATTTTTTACGCTTTGCAAGTGTT
This sequence comes from Trichopus zeylanicus subsp. travancoricus, assembly GCA_005019695.1. Lineage (NCBI taxonomy): Eukaryota > Viridiplantae > Streptophyta > Magnoliopsida > Dioscoreales > Dioscoreaceae > Trichopus > Trichopus zeylanicus. Next base: position 1,627,742 of record RXID01014224.1, read on the forward strand.
AATTGGGTCACCAAAAAACTACTTTGGTTGTGTTTGTTATTAATGTAATGTCTGGCTTGGCCTCGCACTACCATAAATAGGCCTATTTCCTTCAATGATCACGTCGTAGATTGATCCAACAGTGCACACGACTGGGACACTTCACACTCGTCCACATCTTTCCGGGGAGCTCGTCCCTAGATTTCCCTTCGGCACTCAAACTAGTATGAGGAAATGGAGATAGAGAAAGGAGTGCATTTTGTGCATTTTCCGCCTTACCTTTGAGCTTGGAGTTGATGTAATCTTATGATTTGGCGGAAAGGGATCCTATTGTAGTGTCTCCAAATTAATTAACGAAAACAATCCCATCTTTCAAGGTCGTGAATGGGAGGGCAATGCGACTGGTGCCTTTCCCTTCTAAGTGGAGTGGCCTTGTTTGAGAAAGATTCCTTGCTCATGCTTGGTGGGGACTTGCTACCAGCTTTGGGAGCCTTTCCAGAGTTATAGTGGGCTGTGTCCAGGCTTGAACAGACTTGGAGTGGGCTAGTTGGAAGAGAGTCCACTGTTGTCCGTGTGCGTTTGGGATCTGATCCCATCAGATTTTCCCAAAACTTCTTAATAGCCATAAAAATTTGACTTGACGGGTCAAGTTTAAATTAAATTAGGCTCATAATATTATATTAAATAGATCAATTCAAATTTGACCTCTTTATTACACAGGTCAAATTTTTAAATTTGAAGCTGATCAAAATTTTTAAATAAATAATCCAATCTGATCCGAATAATCCATTTATTAAATAAGTTAAGTTTGGGACATGCTCAATCTAACTGAATTGAACTTATTTATTTAAAAGGATCAAAATTTGACCCGTCCCAATTCGACCTAAATTGACTTGAATCGACTCAACCTATTTAAATAATACTAACAATTTTAATATATTTTAAATAATTAAAACAACAACATTATTAAAAACTAATTATAACAATAAAATAATAAATATACAAATAATAATTTTAAAATTAATAAAATTGTAAATTTTTTTAAATAATTTCACAAATTTCACATAATTTTGAGAAATTGAAAACAATGATTTAATAGCATATTACATCTCTAATAATTTAACAAACTATCATTTTTTTAATCAAGAATACATAAAGACCATAATAGTCTTGGGCTACATTAAAAGGCTCATAGACTTATGAAGACAAAATTATAAACTATTATTTGAAATTAACCTACAAACATTCATAACACTGCTTCAACTTGCAAACATTCACAAATAATCACATGTTAAAATTATCAAGTCAATGAAAAATTTTTTGAGACTAAGATTGCCAAGTAAATGGAAGTTTATTCAGCGGTACAACACTTAAGGAATAAGATACTTTACAATACTTAAATTTTTAGTATACTAGACCCTTTAGTTGATGGCCCATCTTCTTTATTGATATCCATATTTGTTATATCTTCAACAAGCTTCTGAAAATTTTCTTGAAAGTATCTACATTCACAAGTGAAACAAGTTATACAATAATCAAATTATAAATATGTTGGTTCATAAACAAATAATAAATCATATATCAATTTTTTGTATCCCCCATAATCAATCTCTTGTGCAAACAACTGCTTCTCCTACATTTAAAGTCATACTACTACGCTCTTCACTAAGTATATGACCACTAACGCTAAAAGCAAATTTGGATGCAATAGTAGATATAATAATAGTCAACATATTATGAGCCATTGTTGCAAGTTCAGGATTACAAAATTGATTCATTTTTCAAAAATTAAGTACATCTAACTTCGTTTTCTATCAATTCTTGATTCATCCAAATCTAGTTTTAATCGAGACTTCTAGGCCATGCCATCAAACTCTTTACTTTCAAAATAATCAAATTTCAAAAAAACAAAAATCACATGTTAAACATAACATTAGTATTTTGAATAATTATAAGGCTAATATAAGAAAAAGCATTGAAAGAAAAAAAATATTTACCTTTAATACATCTTTTATCTCTATGCTAAAAGATTCTTCATTAACATATAATCCACCACTATGTCTAGTAGAAGAGGCAAGTTTAGTAAATGATTTGGAAGATTCAATTATGTACTCATCAAAAAGTGCAAATACCTTCTCCCTCACTTTTACAAATTTCAATAATTTCTATCATAGAGTATTTTGTAACTCTAATCAATAAAATAGATCTTATATTATGGATACAATATCATCATAATAGCCAAAATCAAGCTATATTCGGACCAATACTTTCAAAACTTTTAAAACATTTTACAAGTCATGCTACTCAAGTACTCATATTCCCCATCCATATTTTGCTTTAATATCAAATATGCCATGAAAACAGAAGAAAAGTATTAGTTTATCATGGGATACTTTGTTCCCAAAAATACACATGGGATATCATAAAAGACAATAAGAAATTTGCTAATTTTTTAAAGTCTTTCCTATTCACTTAATATTCGACAAGTTGTAAAATTAGAATCACTCAGTTCAAGATGACAAAAAGCACATTGATAGAATACTACACCATCAAGCATAAGAAAAGTATTACTCTATCTAGTGAAAATATTATTTGCAAACTATCACTCAATTCAAAATGACAAAAAAGCACATTAATAGAATACTACACCATCAAGCATAAGGAAAGTATAATTCTATCTAGTGAAAATAGGGCGTCTCAACTAGGGTTAAGTATGGCCAAGCAGCTGGGATGTGAAGACCGGCGAGTGCAAGAATAGGATGCATGCGTGCACAAAAGGCGAAGCTTAGGTTGGTGAACTAGGAAGAAATACGGCTGTAATTAGGGTTGGTCTTTCAGCAGAGAGGGGGACATAGCGAGACTGTGAAATGACTAAGGTTGTGTGACGGCGAAGGAGAGTCATTTGTAGGTGGCGCAATGATCGAAAGGTGGTGCGATGGTGGCTATACATCAGAGTTGCGTAGCGCCATGACAGTGGAGAAGAGTAGGAGGAGAAAGGTTGGCTAGCAATTAGCAGAGTAAGCTAGTAGCCCAGGGGGAGAGGCTAGATGAGAGATGATGGTTGAAGTTTTGTGATAGTGGCACGCCCAGTTCAAGCCAAGGTGGAGATTATTGAGTTTTGGATATCTTAAACTCGGATTAAAGTTTGAGTTAAAGTAAGAATCCAAAGTTAGATTCAGACTTATGATTGATTTGTAACATTAAGAGTTATAATTAGAGTAAAACTCAAATTAAATAAGGGCTTATAAATATTTTAGTAACATATAAGGTTTAGGTGAGGTAGTGTTGAGGTTGAACTAGAGAGAAATAAAGAGAAAGGAATAGAGAGAATAGAGAGAAGAGAAAAAGAGAGAGTGTCGGCTCTTGTGTGTGAGTCTTTCTAGCACTTCTCGATAGTCTCTCGTGGTGGTTTCTCGTAGTGTTCTCTTGGAGATTCTCTCTAAAGATGGAGACGTTGCCGAGAATTGGTGAAAGTGTTTAGTTGAGTGAAAAGAGTGAGTCTTTCTTGTAGACTCTTGTAAAGCTTTTTAATAGTGGATCTCTCACTCCTCCTGTGAACGTAACCCGATTTTCGGTGAACCACATATATCACTGTATTTTTTCTTATTATTTTTTTTATCTTGCATTATTTCTCATTTGTTGTGTTATTTGAGAAAAAGGTGATTCATGAATCTTTCGCTACGAATCCCAAGAATTTTCTTGGATGAATCCTTTGATGAGTTTAGGTCACTCAAAGCCATTAGTTATGAGTGACATTCCTACTTTAGACTCAAAAAAATATAGCATTTCTAGCTCACCAAATATTTTCTCTTGCATGGGATTATGAAATTGATGACAAGTCAAAGACCAAGAACTTGGTATTCTTCTCCTTGATTGGATGTTACATGAAGCAAATGTTGTTGATTGGATTCTATTCATTTCTGAAGATAGTTTCTATTGTTGCTTCGCCATCTTTACTTTATGCACTACTTCAGTGCTCAAACCAAACAAGCAAAGATCTCCAATGGGGCATCTTGTCGGTAGTATCCCTATTACTAGTCAAGGTTGTGGAGTCCCTTTCTCAAGGGCATTGGTTTTTCTACTAGAAGAGGAAATCAAAGAAGATGACATGAAGAGAAACCGTTTACAAAGCTTTGATTTCAGTGTTAAGATAGATAAAGGGATTTATATATAGGATTCATGTTTAAACATGCAAACTTTGAAATCAATCGATCTGGATGTGGCCATCAAAGCCTGTGCACTGGATCGTGACACAAAAAGCTTTAATAATGGAGACCTTACTAAGATTGGACAAAGAGGTCTGAACCTGAGTGGAGGGCAAAAACAAAGATTACAACTTGCTAGAGTTGTCTATAATAATGCCGATATTTACCTTTTAGATGATCCTTTTAGTGCAGTAGATGGACATACAGCTGCAATCCTCTTCAAGGCAAGAAATGTTTGTCCTATACTAGAAACTAGTTAGATGATTCTTTGAAAATATTTACATGGTTTCTAATTGAAATAAGTTTGAACTTGTAGGATTGTGTCATGGGCATGCTACAAAAGAAGACCGTCATTCTTGTGACTCATCAAATTGATTTTTTACGTGAAGATGATAAGATTCTTGACGTACTTTTTTTACAAATGACCACAAACTATATTTAGATAAAAATATTTTTATGATTTAGCTAGCAACATTGGGAACCTAATATCTCAAAATAAAACCAAGAAAAAAAAATCTAAAATGTGAAATGGACATTAGATAATCAATCAAGCCGAAGACAAACACAAATTAGTTGGGTAATCACCTAAGAAATGGGCAAAGAGGCAGTAGTGTGGGGAGGAGGTGGTGTGAGGACGGGCTGCAGCCAAAGGGTCATGTGAGGGTGAGCTCACGCCTGGAGCTAAGGCAAGATAGTAGCATGAGCTAGAGCTGCTAACCATCTCGCTAGACGTGGAAGGCACTATGGAGGTCAAAGTAAGGAAGTTGTCGACTAAGCAAATTTATGCAAAACTCATCACGTTCCTCACCAAAAACCATGACATCATTCCTTGGGTGATGGATTGCCTACTAAGGATTAGCCATGATGTAGGAAAACATGAGCTCTTCATTAGAGAAGGAGCTTGCCTCATGAAGTAGAGAAGAGGCACTTTGCCTCTGATCTCCAAAAAGGGATTATGGAGGAGGTGGACAAACTTCTCCAAGCCATATTTATCCTAGAGGTATGTGATCCTAAATGGCTCACTAGTGTCATCATGGTCCACAAGTCTAATAGAAAAAGATGAATGTGCATTGACTTCACTTACTTAAAAAAATATACCCCAAATAGCTATCCTCTTTCTCTAATTGATCAATTTGTCAACTCCATGATGGGGCATCAAACTGTCAGTTTTCTAGATGTGTTTATATACCATTTAATATATATGCACTTAAAAGACAAGTAGAAGACAATGTTCATTACCAATTAGAGAACATATTGCTACATGGCCATGTCGTTCAACCTCAAGAATGAAAAATTTGCATATCAAAAGATGTTTAACCAAGTCTTCAAAGGTTAGCTTGGGTAGATTTTGAAGACTTATATCGATGACATGCTAGTCAAAAGTCTTTAGACACTGGGGCACACTGCCAACCTCACTAAGATATTTCGAACATTTCAAACCTATTAAATAGAGTTGATCCCTGCCAAGTGCACCTTCAAGGTCTTCTCTAAAAAGTTTCTTGGCTTCCTTGTCTCCAAGCAAGAAATAGAAACCAATTGTAAAAAGATCTTGGACATCTTTGACATGGAGCCACCAACCTCGATAAAGACCATTTAACAAATAATAGGACAAATAGTAGCCCTGAGTTGGTTCCCAGATAGGTCTAGCAAGCGATGTCTCTACTCTTCAAACTTTGCACCAAAATAGGAATTTTGCTTGGAAAGTAGAATATTGTTAGCTTTATGGTGTCTCGAATCCGGATTTTCCGGATAGTCTTAATTATATTAATGGGCCTAATCCTTATCTAGATTTATCTTCTAGAAGTCTTAAATTAGTAGAAGTCTTATTTGAGTCAGTCTTCTATTTTGACTCAAACATCATTAGGCCACATCTATAAATACACCATTGATGTAAGGGTCTCGATAGAGATAGAAAAAGAGAGGGAGAGTTGGTGATATTGGAGTTTCGTCTCCGTCGTTGTAATCTTCTCTTTTCTCTTCCTCATTAATACAATATTCTCTGGATCGTCTTCCCACATATATCTCTTGTGTGCTATCTTTTCCTCTTTTCTGTTCTTCCTCTATATTGTGAATTGTGGTGGACATCGATATTTTTCGCAACAAGTGGCATCAGAGCTTGGTTCAATATGTCTACTACGAAGTTCGATATAGAGAAATTCAATGGAAAGCAAGGATTTCCTATTTGGCAAGCAAAAGTTCGTGCAATTCTTACTCAACAAGGGTTGAGACACACATTGGAGGACGTCAAGCCTGAAGATGTCACCGAAAGTGTTTGGGAAAACCAAAAGGCCAGCGCACATAGCACAATCATCCTCAGTCTTACCGATGAGGTACTCTATCCATTTCTTGATGAAACATCACCTTCAGAGTTATGGAAAAAGCTGGAAAAACAGTATATGAGTAAGTCTATCTCAAATCGAGTTTATTTAAAGCAGAAGCTTTTCAATTTTCGAATGACAGAAGGTATGAATATAGTTGATCATCTTAATGCTTTCAATAAACTTGTCTCTCAATTGTTAAGCATTGATGTTAAAATTGAAGATGAAGACAAGACAATTATTTTATTATCGTCCTTACCTCCTTCTCTTGAGAATCTTAAAACTACTCTCATGTATGGAAAGGATTTGAAATTTGACGATATTTCTGCTGCCCTTCTATCTAATGAATATTTGAAAAAGATTGGAGGGGATGTGTCACACTCAGAAGCATTAATTGTCAGAGGTCGTACCAAAGAAAGATCAAGAACAGGTCGTTCTAGATCCAAATCCAAAGAAATAAACTGCAGATATTGTAAGAAGATGGGACATGCAATTAAAGATTGTTGGAAGCTCAAAGCAAAGAAAGAAAGAGAATCTCAATCTAAAGAGCAAGCCAAAGAACAAGTTTCAGTTGTTGAAGAGAGTTCTGATGATAATTTGGGTAACGTTCTCTCTATTAGTTCTAATTTTGATCGTTACCATGATATTTGGATTCTTGATTCTGGTTGTTCTTATCACATGTGTCCTAATAAGGATTGGTTTAAAAACTACACGCCTTATGATGGTGGTTTAGTTTTGATGGGTAATAATAATCCATGCAAAACTGTTGGAATTGGAACAATCAAAATTAAGATGTTTGATAATATTATTAGAACTCTTACTGATGTCAGACATGTTCCTGATTTGAAAAAGAATTTGATCTCTTTGGGTGCTATGGATTCTGCTGGTTATAAGTATTCTGCTGAAGGTGGAGTTCTTAAGATTGCTAAAGGCTCATTGATAGTAATGAAGGGCCTAAAGCATGGAAATTTATATGAGTTAGTAGGAAAAACCGTTGCAGGTGGAGCAGCAATTTCTCAGTCTTCTTCTTCTTCTGATATGACTCAATTATGGCATATGCGTCTCGGTCATATGAGTGAGCAAGGTTTAAATGAGCTCAACAAAAGAAAATTACTGAAAGGTCTCAACTCATGCAAATTGGATTTCTGCGAGCATTGTCTCTATGGTAAACAGTCCAAGGTAAAGTTTAACACTGGTATTCATTGCACTAAAGGCTTAATTGATTATATTCATTCTGATGTGTGGTGCTCTCCTATTCCATCAAAATCTGGTGCTCGTTATTTTGTCAGTTTTATTGATGATTTTTTCAGAAAAGTGTGGATTTATTTTTTGCATCACAAAGCCGAGGTGTTTTCTGTTTTCAAACGGTGGAAAACTTCAGTTGAAAAAAGGACTGGCAGAAAAATCAAATATCTCAGAAGTGATAATGGCGAAGAGTACAAATCAACAGAGTTTCTCAAATTATGTGAAGATGAAGGCATCAAGCGTCACTTTACCATCCCAGGAAAACCTCAACAAAACGGTGTGGCTGAAAGGATGAACAGAACCTTGTTGGAGAAAGCACGTAGTATGCTCAGTACAGCTAATCTTGATAAAGATTTTTGGGCAGAAGCAGTAAATACAGCATGCTTCATTGTGAATCGCTCCCTCAAACAGCCATTAATTGCAAGACTCCTGAAGAGGTATGGACTGATCAACCTGCAAATTATTCTTCTTTAAAGATTTTTGGTTGCTCTGCTTATGTGCATGTTGTCAAGGATAAGTTAGATGCACGTTCCAAAAAGTGTATTTTTCTGGGTTATGCCAAAGGCGTCAAAGGCTATCGTTTGTGGGATCCTACTATTTCAAATGTAATTATTGAGAGAGACATAGTATTTGATGAAAGTGGTATGCTAAAATCTCTCAAGAAAGATCCCAATGATATAATGCAAGTGGCGGTGGAGCATGTAATTCCTTCAGAAGAAGATATTCAGGGTATGCCCAACTCTCAAGAAAATCTTAAGAATCAAATTTCTGAAAAGACTCCACTTCGAAGATCTCAAAGAAAAATAAAGCCACCTGAAAGGTATGGGTTTGAAGATATGGTAGCTTTTGCTTTAGTTACTGACAATGGTGATCCTTCCTCCTATAAAGAAGCAGTGCAGGATAAGAATTCTTCTCAGTGGCAAGTTGCTATGAATGAAGAGATGAATTCTCTTCAAAATAACCATACTTGGGATCTGATGAAATTACCAAAAGGTAAAAGAGCAATTGGTTGCAAGTGGGTATTTCGAAAGAAAGAGGATTTCTCTGAGATAGATGGTGTTAAATTCAAGGCCCGTTTAGTTGCAAAAGGGTATTCACAAAAGGAGGGTATTGACTTTAATGCAATTTTCTCTCCTGTGGTTAAACACACATCTATTCGTTTTCTACTTGCTTTAGTTGCTTTTCATAATCTTGAGTTAGAACAGCTTGATGTCAAAACTGCCTTTCTGCATGGAGAATTAGAAGAACAAATTTTTATGCAACAGCCTGAAGGGTTCATCCAAGAAGTCAAAGAAAATTTTGTTTGCAAGTTGAACAAATCACTTTATGGTTTGAAACAGTCTCCAAGGCAATGGTATAAAAGGTTTGACAGTTTTATGCTGGGTCAAGATTTCATCCACTGCAAACATGATTGTTGTGTTTATTTTAAGATGCATGCTAATAACTCATTTATTATATTGCTTCTTTATGTTGATGATATGTTTATCGCTACTCAAGACATATCTCTACTGAATGATTTAAAGTTTAAAATGAAAAAGGAATTTGAGATGAAAGATTTAGGTGCTGCAAGGAAGATTCTCGGTATGGAGATGGATCGAGATCGAAAGCATGGAAAATTATGGCTTAAACAGAGCAAATATCTCGAGAAGATTATTTCTCGTTTTCACATGCAGAATTCAAAATCCGTCAGTACTCCGTTGGCATCTCACTTCAAGCTTTCAGCTCAACAATGTCCTTCTACAGATGAAGAGCATGCATACATGGAGAACATCCCATTTTCAAGTGCTGTTGGAAGTCTAATGTATGCTATGGTCTGCACAAGACCTGATATTGCACAAGCAGTCAGCGTTGTTAGTCGTTACATGGCAAATCCAGGAAAAGAGCATTGGCAGGCCATGAAATGGCTATTAAGATATATTAAAGGTACTCTTAACATTGGTTTATGTTTCGACAAGAACACAGTGCAAGAGGCCAAAATTATTGGCTATGTCGATTCAGACTATGCTGAAGACCTTGATCGACGTCGATCCCTCACTGGTTATCTTTTCACTCTTTGTGGAGGACCTATTAGTTGGAGGTGTACCTTACAGTCAACTGTAGCATTATCTACAACAGAGTCTGAGTATATGGCAGCTACAGAAGCCGTCAAAGAAGCCCTATGGCTAAAAGGTTTGGCAAGTGAAATTGGTTTTTCTCAACATGTTCTTCCTATTTTTTGCGACAGTCAGAGCGCCATACACCTTGCGAAGAACCAAATGTATCATGCCAGATCAAAGCATATAGATGTCCGATTTTATTTTATTCGGGATATTATTGAAGACGGCGAGATTTCTTTACAAAAGATTGATACTTCAAGAAATCCTGCAGATATGTTGACGAAAGTGATTCCGATTGATAAGTTCAACCTCTATTTGGACTTGATCAATATTCAAGGTCGTTGATCCTATCCCAGGAGGTAATGGTAAAGACATCTATTGAAGATTCAAATTCAGAGAATAAGATGATTCGAGCCAAGGTGGAGATTGTTAGCTTTATGGTGTCTCGAATCCGAATTTTCCGGATAGTCTTAATTATATTAATGGGCCTAATCCTTATCTAGATTTATCTTCTAGAAGTCTTAAATTAGTAGAAGTCTTATTTGAGTCAGTCTTCTATTTTGACTCAAACATCATTAGGCCACATCTATAAATACACCATTGATGTAAGGGTCTCGATAGAGATAGAAAAAGAGAGGGAGAGTTGGTGATATTGGAGTTTCGTCTCCGTCGTTGTAATCTTCTCTTTTCTCTTCCTCATTAATACAATATTCTCTGGATCGTCTTCCCACATATATCTCTTGTGTGCTATCTTTTCCTCTTTTCTGTTCTTCCTCTATATTGTGAATTGTGGTGGACATCGATATTTTCCGCAACAGAATATGACACAACCTTGGCACAACTAAAGAATTACCTGACGTCTCCATCTCTAGTGTTGAAGCTACATACCAAAGAGGACTTGTACATTCACCTCACCACAAATGAGATTGCGATCAACTTAGTCTTAGTGATAGAGGAATAAGGGAGATAACACATGATCTACTATGTTAGTCAAGTTCTAGAGATGCTGAAGTCCGATACTTCATCATAGAAAAGCTAGCCTACACACTAATTATTATGTCTTGCAAGCTGCCTTCTGCGCTTACATCATTAGCCCCCGTTTGGTTCTGGGTTAGGGCTAGGGTCAGCTCGGACTGACCGGACTATCTTCCAAATACCAAAAATTTGACCAGACTAATATTATTTAATTTAATTTAATTATAAATAAGAAATGATTAAAATGCCCTCATCTCCCCTGGTGAGCTCGGTCGGCGAGCTCGCCGCTCGAGTTGCGCGTGCAATTCCCCGCGAGAGCTAGCCTGGCCAGCTCCGTGCGCGAGCTCGGGGCCCGAGCTCGCCCGGTGAGCTCCCCACATGAGCTCGCCGCCCGAGCTGCCCAGCAAGCTCGCCGGCGCACCGTACCTCGTCGGAGAAGACGAAGTTGGCGGCGGCGAATATGGCTACTGAGGGTAAATTTGTCTAAAAAAAATTTAAAATGCCCGCTAGCCAGATCAGTAACTAAATAAGATTTACTTGACCGTATTATCGTTTTATATTTTACCATTTTCTTTAACCTTGACATTGACCTTGACTCGGAACCAAACGGACCTTTAATGTCAGCACTGCCCCTCTGATACAGAAAACTCTTCGTCAACCAAAGATGTTGGGGCAACTAATGAACTGGTCAATCAAGTTCTGCTAGTTCAATGTCTAATTTAAATCCCGAACAGCCATCAAGAGCCAATAGTCAGTGGACTTTCTGGTGGAGATGATCATGGTGAAATTAGCAAAGGAGTATGGCCCTAGGTTGAGGGATGGCTCATTTCTCTTCATGGGAAGTAGAATTGGGGTCATCGTTATCAGCTCAGGTGGAAGAGTGGTAGAGCAAATATTACACTTCACCATCTCAACCTCCAACTGTGGAGCTGAGCATGATGTTAGTTCTCACAAATCTGTGGATCTCCCAAGCCGTTGGAGCTCAATACGTTGAGGTTTACAACGACTTGCAACTAGTAATTTCCTAAATTCATGAAGGCTACGAAGCCCGTGATCCAACCATGTTGTCCTACCTCGATCAGAGTTGATAGAGCAGTGGAGCTTTCATTGAAGTGTCCTTCCACCAAATCACAAATATCACTCTATTGACAGTGAGGTCAACATCAACCAATGACAACTTCGAAAATTAATGGTTTTCAAAGCTTTGGAAAGCATTTCAATAGCTGAAAACCAACATGGTTTCCCCATTGTCCCAAAACTACATCCAATTAAATGCAGATATGAATTTGAAATACTAATGTTTATTTACAAATCATTATGAATATAGAAAATATATCAACAGAAAATTGCAATAGATCTTCGTAATAACCCCCAATATGCTGAGAATTTGACCATTACTCAGAAATTACGCACTAATACGTCAAGTTAGGATTTCAAAAGACCTTTACAGGCTAAACTCTAGAAATTTGGCAAAAAATCCCCAAATTTAAATTCTAAACAATACTCTTAGGGTCTATTTATTTTATGGAATTTTAAAATTCTACAAATTTTAATACTTTAAAACTTTAAAATTTTGAATTTGAAAATTCTGATAATGTGTTTATTTTGTTAAATTTATAAATTTTAGATTTATAAGTTTTGTATTTGTTTAATTAGAATTTTATGATATGGTTACTAAAGAATTTATGTGGTGAAATTACCCCGCATCAAATTTATATAATATTTTATTTTATATGATGTTAGTGAATAAAATATTATATTAAATAGTACCAAACTTTGATATATTAATAATAGATTGAACTTCTAATTAACAAATTAAAAAAGTTAAATTTAAATAATGATATTATAAATTATATATGAAAATACAAAAAAATATGAATTACTTTTACTATCACTTGTAACTATATATGTCAATTTAAAAACTAGATAATATCTTCATTGTGCATAACGTATACAATTTATAAAAAAATATGTAAAATAAATAAGTATCATAATTTAAGTAAAAACATATAATCCAATGACATAAAAATTAATGCAATAGTTTTGGCATTTATTATAAAATTTTTTTGATTATAATTTTGTCAAGAAGAAAAATATGATCTTTTTTCAAGCAAAATAAAATAAAATTGTATTAACAATTTTTTTTCTGTCAAATTCATATGTGAAAATTATATCTGTTTTTTTTATTCAAATTATGAATTGTTCAAAAATAACCCTACATTTATATAAGCTAAACCAAGATTGAGCCGATTTACCAAAATTTTCCTCAAAAAGAGATATAGAGAGTATTACAAAACCAATAAATTTAAATATGTGTGAATTACTTTCAAAGACACATATTTTAAGCCAACTTAAAACCATTTCATTCTATTAAATTTAGAACAAAATATTCATGCACTAATATTGTTATGAAAATAAGAATGACGATCAACTAATGGATTTACCAAGAAATTTAACAAACAACCATAAAATATTTGTTTGAAAAATTAAAAAAAACAAATATTACGGAGATCAATCAAAGAAAAAATAGATACAAAAAGTCATATGACAGCAAAAGAGATATTCGAACTAACGTGATACCTAGATGCAAACGTTATAATTCAACACGTAATATTACGTGATAGATTCTAAAATCTAGGATTTTAAAGTTCGATTAATTTTGGAAGACCAATAAATCTTAAAATTACTAAAATTTAAAAATTTTGAAAATTTTAAATTTTGAATAACAAATACTAAATTTTATTCATATCAAAAATTAAAAATCTCGAAATTTTCAAATCCCCACAAAACGAATAGGCCCTTACATAGTAAAGATAAAGATTTAATTTCTATAATTAAAACCTCAAATTCTCCTCGAGAATCCTTGCAGATCGAGGTCCATAAAGCCACAAAAGAAGTACCGGAAAGAATGGGGGTATCAAGGAGGAACAAGCGCCAAATTCATGCAAAAAAACGAGTGTGATGAGCCTTTGCAAGTGGAAAGCCAATTTGAATAGGTCGACACACCTCCATGCATATAATGGGAAGTATCCTTCCTGACAGCAAACTCGCAAACATCAAAAAGTCGGGGGAATTTCTGCTCTTTTGAGGGATTTAACAAAATCTGTAACCGTAGGGATTAGTGGGATATGGGTTTCACATCACAAGGAGTATTCACACAGTTAACTTTCCGGTGACTTGGAGCAAAATCAAAATATTCATAGGGACCTATAAATAATTTTCCCTAAAAATTAAACCACGTCCGCCCTCATGCTTTTGTCCATAGTGTAATATAGGTAGCACACCCTATCTCTGCAACAGCCAAATTAATATTGTACAAGGATGATTATCATTAAACACCAAACTGCACCCAAAAAGAAACACAAAACAAGAAAAAAGAATTCAAAGCTTATCACACTGTGTTGGAGCGAAATATAACTTTTCGTTCTCCAAATCATAAAGTATCTGAATGTTCTGCTGCTGGAAGTTTCCCAGAATGGATAAACCCTTTGATTCCATCACTGTCAAGCACAGCAAGCCAGTGCCAGAGTCAAGCACCATATAGTTATCCCCGGGCAAGTCGAGGTCGCCACCATCGAAATGTAGAACCAGCTTCGGGACCTCGACTGATGATGCATCACCGGGCGCCGAGAAGCAGAGATCTAGCCCGACATCTGAGCCATCAGCCACTGGCAGCTTCATTTGAGCAAGAAAAGCCTTCTTGACCTCCTTGTAACCGGCCTCTTCCAAATACGTGATCGAGGTCCCCGAGTCAATGATAGTCCCGCCGGTTCCATCATCGTTCATCTCGAACGTCCCACTCGGGAAATTCAGAGATGATCCACCAACCGATATTCCTTTCAGGGTTAGATAGTAGAAGGATGGCTGTGTGGGATTCTTTACTAATGTTGTGGATTTAGGTGTACTGCCCTTCAGTTCTGCCTGTTGTCCGAAAAGAAGCGGGCTCTTCTTAGAATCATCAATGGAGGTGAGGCAGTAGGAGAACTTCCCCAATCCTAGTTGTAATATCAATGACAAAGGTCCCCGGCCGAGCCCCACGAGGCCGGAACCCTGTGAGAACCCTCCCCCTTGGTTCGTGTCTCCACATCCAAACCCGATGCTTGAAGCTGATGGTGCAGTTCTCGCAGATCCAAACGTGAAGGTCTCGGTGGCCATAATACCCTGCGTCGATGAGGAGTCCCCGTAACTGTAGAGGTATTCGCATCCGGAACTGCAGGAAGAGGTTGGAAGAGCCTGGCATAGGTCGCTGGAACAGGGAAGCTTTGAGTAAGTAGAAGACTTTCTCGGATCGAAGATTGGGTTTGGTTGCTGGAAGCACTCAACGCAAGGCTTGCACTGGGTCCATATCAGGTCACTGCCAGTGTCGAGGATTGCAAGGAACAGCGAGACTGGAGTGCCAATGCCAAGGTCCATGAGGAACTCGCCGTTTCCGGCATGGACTTGAGCTTTGAATGACTTGGCAGAGTCGGAGGAAAGGATAGCTTTGGCGACAAGCCGGGACATGCGATGCTTGCTCCGGAAAGCCGCCCGTTGGAGGAGCTCGAGCTTGGTGAAGTTGCCGTTGGAGTCGACGTGAGTAAGATCGACTCGGAAGCCTTCCCGTATCAAAGAAGAACAAGCCGGCGATGCCCAAAGTGACACAACCAGAAATAACAAAACTAGTCTTTCCATCAGGGTGTTAAAATTGCTGAAGAAAGCTCCTTCGTGAGAATTTAAGACAGGAAAAGGAACACTTCTGATTGAAATTCAAGTTTTAGGTTGAGAATGGTGGGGTTTCATATTCGGATTAGATGGTCTCCTAACCGGTGCTTGTGACGTGAGAGGAGATGGGCTAGCGGAGAAGCCAGGCGTGCCAAAAATGGAGTTTGGTGACCAGCTCGGCAGGACTTGCTTGCTGTGCAAGCGTAGCGAATAACAGTGAGAATGTCGGTGTTTGGTTGCCAATTAGAAGAACACCATCCCAATTAGGTCTTAGTGGCAGTTGTGAAATTGCATAACATCGATGTGTTAGGTTGGAAGATAAATTGGAAAGCATAAGGTAGGAGATGAACATACAAAGGTCTGCTCCACGTACCAACATACGATTGTTATCTCATTTATGTTTGAGAAGGATTTAAAAGGTGATCATAGTCTCTGTTGTAAGAGTCCTGTACACCATTAATTTCAAATTGAGGGACTTCTTTAGATAATATTTGTTATGTTATCTTTCTGTCCATTTATAAGAATAAAAAATTATAAAAAAAATTTATCTGAAGCTCTTCGAAAATGGTCACTCCGACATTCAAATTAGTCGAAATTATAATAAAAGAGAAGATGAAAGAAATTAAGTATTGATTCATTACCTTTGTAACTACTCTATTATTTATAGAGTATTGAGGTGGTGCGACACATCCGAGGTTTTTTAGGCTCGATCGTGATTCTTGCTGGACTCTTTCTAACTAATTATTATGGATCTCGGATCCTTAGGGAACGTATTTTAATGGAGATGTGTCATCGAGCTAGCTAAGTCTACTGAGTTATAACTAATCCGAAAATAAATTTGTTTTGGGCCTTCAACTAATCCCATCAATGGTTCGATTTAAGAGATGGCTTTGACTTTTTAACTTGAATAATCTAGTTTGGTGCATCATTAGCGCCACCAACTTCGAGCGTCAATTTTTTTTATTCGATGTATGGAGTGAACTTGGTCTTTGAGACCTACATAAGTTAACAACTTAACTTAGGTTTTATCATCTCAAAATTTTCAGTAATCTCTAAGTTTTAAATCTGTAAGCTCAACTCGCATTCAGCCCTTGCAATATGTTACATTTGTCATGACCATTCCTTAGCCTAGGCATTTAGTTGGTTTTATTTGTGCCTCATAAAGTCTTGCAATTTGATATTAAATTTGCATACCTCTAATAAGGGCATGACTTAGAGTTGAGGTCTCGTAGCTTAGAACCTAGGTCTTGTGTCTTATTTAAATGTGTAATCTAGAATTAAGATCTTGTGTCATAGGTAAGCTCGTGGCATAAAGCAAAGGCCTTTATATATTGTATAAGTTTATGACTTAGAGTCATGGTCATTGTATCTCAAGTAAATACTTGGACCCAGGCCAATTCTTGTGCTTTAAGTAGGTATGTAACTTAGAGTTAAGGTCTTGTGTCTCAGACAAGTTTATGATTTAGAGCTGAAATCTTATTCCCTGTGTACATATGTAACCTATAATTGGGATATTGTGTTTTGAGTATGTCTATAATTTAGAGCTGAGATCTTATGTTTTGGGTGCCAAGATTTTATAACTCACGTAAGCTTGTGATTTAGGGTCAAGATCTTTATGCTTCAGGTAAGTATATGATTTAGAGACATGGTATTTGTGCCTCAGGTAAGTACTTAGATCTAAAGTTGAGTCTTATGTCTTAGATTGATATGTAATCTAGAGTTAAGGTCTTGTACTTTGGGTAAGTTTGTGACTCAAGGTCTTATGTCTAATATAAGTTTATGACTTAGAGTCGAGGTTTTGTTCCTCGAGTAGTTGTGTAACCTAAAGTTGAGGTCTTGTACCTCAAGTAAGTCTATAACTTAAAGTCAAGGTCTTGAACCTTGGGTAAGTATGTAATCTAGAGTCAAAGTCTTATGTTTCAGGTAAGCTCACAACTTAAAGTTAAGATCTTGTGTCATGAGTAGGTGCATAACCTAGAGCCAAGATCTTGTGTCTCAGGTGAGTTCATGGCTTAGAGTTGAAGTATTTATGCCTCAGATAAGTCTGTGACATAGAAGCAAAGTCTTGTGTCTTGGGTCTTGGGTAAGTGTGTAACCTAGAGCTAAGGTCTTATATCTCGGGTAAATCTGTGACTTAGAATTGAGGTATTGTGCATCAAGTAGGCATGTAACTTAGAGTTAAGGTTTTTAATTTATTAACTTTTTCTCAGACTAATTTCTTGGTTCTATTATCAATAGACTCTCATGCAATAAAAAATTCATAACTTTATTTAGAGAGAAAATAAAAAAAAACTTCTTAGGTTGTTTTGAGGGTGAGGTTTCTTCAAGGCGATCCTTTCTGATTTTCTTCATGTTATTGAGTTTCTATAGCTAAAACGCCCTCTTACAAATTATCCAAGATGACCTTCATTGATAAATTTTTCAATTTCATCTTTGAGGTATTGGCTTTCTTGGGTATTGTGACTATGGTTCTAATAGAACCGATAAGACTTGGACTTGTCTTGTCTTTATTTATTAAAGTAAAGAGGTGGAGGCCATTTCATATTTTCCTTATGCATAATTTGAGCTAATACTTCGGCCCTTGAGTTATTTAATGGTATGTACGCCTAGAAGTCACTTTGGCACTCTCATTGTTCAGTTCTCAACTTCTTATGCTCGGGGAGTTTGGCGTTTTAGAAATCTTTCTTCAACTTGCTGCTTTCCTTTGATTCCTTTTTAGTCAATATCATCTCTTTGACATTAATATGTTCTATAGCCTGCTAGATGAACTCGGTCAGACTTCAGGGAGATCGGCATGTCATCTCATAGGTCACCCAAATTTGGCATATATCCTATTGATCATTGTAGCGAGAACTATTAAGCTATCTAGTTAGTTACCTCTAGCCTAACTCTATTGAACCGAGTTAGATATTCTCCGAGATATTATCCTTTTTTCTACTTTAATGTTAAAAGTGTGGAGAGATTTTTTCATCAAAGTACCAATGAAATGAACTACTCTATGAATTTATTAACTAAGTTATTGAAACAAGTCCATAATACCTCAAGAGCTAGAATACCAAGCTCGAGCTTGACCTTATAGTGTTATTGAAAATACTTTACATATGATGGAATCTCATGCCTCTTATAGTATTATGATATTTTTAAATGTGTTGATATAATTCATCTGATTCTTTGAGCCATCATACATCTCGTAGGAAGATTATCTAAAATTCGACTGCATAAGAGAGTACACTATTTTATGAATCAAATATTGTACCTCACTTAGTTGAGTTGGACTATTACTCAAGATTTCTCTGGAGCTTTTTGTGGTACAACTACCCTCTAGCCAATTCATTCAAACTCATCATCCTCAGATCACCTACAAAAGTATAATTAATGAGAGAGATTAGCTAGAGAAGTCCAACAATTTCGGTTCGAAACTAATGTCGATGACCATCGATAATGTAAATACCCCACCTTTCCCAAGTATTTTGAACTTCATTTTGTATGACCTAAAGCCAAGCCCAATCTCGTTCTAAGGCTGCCGCATAATTACCCATTTGCTTATGATTCAGTCATCAAAATTGCATACTTGCATACTTAAATACAAATTCGTAAATTTTAAGAGTTTATTTACAAAATTATTAATTAAATTAAGAAAATATTTTGATCGAATTTTGAAAAATTAAGGGTTTAAATTGTAAAATCGTATGATACAGAATTTACTCAGCATATGTTTTTTAAATTGTAGGGTTCTTGGGAAAATTCAATGAGAATGATTTGGTTAACAATTATCTGATTGGGAGAAGGTTTTTCGTAAGGATTTGAGAATCCTTCCATTTCAGCCATTGATTTCTGTCAAATTATTTTCTAATTTTTTTATTTTAATTTGACCATTAATTAACTATATTTTTTTCTTTTGGTTTAAAATCATAATAAAATTTACAAGAAAAGTGCAAAATAAGAAAACTCAAAATATGGATGAAAAGTTACCATTATATTACATCATACTTTAATTAATTTAAATTTAGTTTGTTAATTGTGAAGTGAGCTTATTGTATAAATATAGTTTAAACCTAAATAACTTATTGATTATAATGTAATACAATCATTCATCATCATCATCATCAGTTGTATTTATCACATATACGTGTGTATAAATTTAGTAAAATGAATGATCAAAATAACTGCTTATAGCCAAATAGTTAACAAGAACAATCAATTTTGAGTAATCCCATAGTAGTAGTTTCATTGTATGATTGGACATTAACGGTCCAAAAATGAAAATAATAACTCTATTTATTCATAACACATAATAGAAATAGTATAATAACCTATAAGAAATAAATATCATACTGACGACATAATCACACTAATGACATAATAAATAGAAGTTTTATTTCAATATAGTCACATTAACAACATAGTCATACTAACAACATAATAAATAAAAGTTTGTAAATAATTCCAAAGAAACCAATTTAATGCAATAATGAAAATAATATATCATTGACAACATGAATGGCTATTTCGAGAAGAATCTTGAATAAATTGGAGCTTTTTATCGTCATCCTCATTAGTGCGAGGTAATTTTGATTTGTAGTATTTTTCAATATCTGGGTGTAAATATTTTTTTTCATGACTTTTGAATTTTCTTGTGTGACCCCAAACTGACCCATTTTATCCTTTTTATGCAATTTTATGATTTTGGAAGACTTATCTACAAAATGTTAATGCTTCATTACCTTTCTCATATTAATTGTATTTGATTTTCATGTATAGAACAATGGTGATTTAATTTTTAAGTTTGGGCTCACGATTTTGTGATTTTCAAAAGTTTAATTGCAAAACTAACTATTTTAGGAATTTATTGTTGAAAAGCTAGATTTCCGAAATTTCACCATGAGAATTATTCAACTTTGATTTCCAAAACTTTTAAGGAATTGTATCGTAAAAATCTCCTCCTTTTTTGGCTCCAGGCGCCACCGCCACAAAGGTGGCGCCACTTGGAACTAGGCTTCACTTGAATATTAAACTCCCAAAAAACTTCTATACGTGAGTAGGCGCTAGGAGGGTAGTATTTACCACAAATAGTTTGCGCTAGGAGGGTAGTATTTGCCTATACTTGTTAACTAGTTACCCTCCTAGCACAAGGATAACTAGTACTTGTTACCTATAAGCAGTTATACTTGTGCCTATACTTGTTAACTAGTATTTACCACAAATTGTTCTTGTTAACTAGTTTGCGCTAGGAGGGTAGTATTTACCACAAGGATAACTAGGCTTCACTTGGAACATATACGTGAGTAGGCGCTAGGAGGGTAGTATTTGCGCCAACCAACTGAAATATAGAAAATAATTTGAGAGGAGGAGAAGGATCGAGTCTGTGTGGGCGCACACGTGTAAGAAAAGGGAGTGGGAATATTTTATACACTATTAGCTATCATGAAAATATGGCTTTCAATATATATAAATTTTTATTATTAATTATCCTAATAATTAATAAAAATTTGTTAAAATAAAAATCTAATTAATAAAATAAAGACACAAGAAAAAAAACACAATTACATGACTCATGTAATAATATACCCTCATTTTATAATTTATAGAATTTAAATTTATAACATAAATAACATGAAATGAGAAATTAATTGAAAAAGTCTTGATTCTCGTTGTTGCCTTGCTTTCATAGACTTGATGGAATACAATGCCATAAATAAACCCATTGGAACTCATTTGACTAGACTAGATGCTTAGTTTAATTCTTAAAAAATATTGATAATTTTGTTTGATTTCAAAGTATGACCAACTACCTTGCCTTGTGTCAATTGACTCCATTAGAGCTTGAAGTATCAATAACATTTTTCTTATTATTTTCAGTTGACTTCTTTTAATTTTAAGGTTGATTGGTTAGAAGAGTGTAAGCCCACCTTAGTTTAGTTTTTATTTGAAAAAATGATTAGTGATTTTAGCTTATGCTAATTTTTCTCGACTTGATAATTGGTGGCTTTTTAATTTGTTGTCGATTAGGTGTAAACTGTCATCGACGACTTTACACTTGTATCGATGAACTTCCTTTAAATATGATGTTTAGTTAACTGACCGATCGAGTATAAGCCTGTCTTAGTTAAATAAAGATAATTGACAATTTGTTACTTATTGTCCATCTATCTTTGGATTTAAAATAAGGATAATTACCTACATCGCCTTGAGATTTCTCTTATTTACCAAAAATTCCCCGAGATTTTAATAATTACCTATACTCCATCCTTCTAAAATTTATTACTTATAATCCCTTGATTGTTATTTAATCAAATTTTTTTCAAAATTCCACTTTTATCCTTGGTAATTTTACAATTAAACTCCCAAAAAATTAAACTTCTCACCTCCACTCTTTCTCCCAAACATTTACAGATAAACCCTTTGAATATTTTTATTTATAAAAAAAATCCAAATGTTAATATTTCTCAAATAAAGATTTATAAAAAAGAGCTTAAATATTTTAAATATTTTGCAAATAAATTTTAATATTTGTATATTTCTAAATAAGTCCCTTGAATATTTTTATTTAGAAAAAAATCCAAATGTTAATATTTTTCAAATAAAAATTTATAAAAAGGACCTTAAATATTTTAAATATTTTACAAATAAATTCTATATAAGAAATTAAAGTACAAATTTAATATTTGTTCATTTACAAATAAGCCCCTTGAATATATTTCTTTATAAATAAGTTCAAAATTTAAAAGTTTTAAAATAAAATTTCACAAAAAAGTTTAATATTTATACGTTTACAAATAGACCCCTTGAATATATTTATTTATGAATAAGTCCAAATTTCATCATTTTTAAAATAAAATTTTACAAAAAAGACATTGAAGGTTTTTTAACTTAAAATTTTAAATTACAAGTTTTATATTTCTACATTGACAAATAGACCCATTGAATATTTTTATTTATAAATAAGTCTAAAATTTTATCATTTTCAAAATAAAATTTTACAAAAAAGACATTGAAGGTTTTTTACTTAAAATTTCACATTACAAGTTTAATAATTATACGTTTGCAAATAGACCCCTTGAATATTTTTATTTATAAATAAGTCCAAATTTTATTATTTTTTAAATAAAATTTTATAAAACAGACATTGCAGGTTTTAAAACTTAAAATTTTAAATTATAAGTTTAACATTTTGATATTTACAAATAGACCCTTGAATATTTTTATTTACAAATAAGTCCAATTTTATTATTTTTTAAATAAATTTTAACAAAAATAAATTGAAGGTTTTAAAGTTAAAATTTCAAATTACAAGTTTAATATTTGTACATTTACAAATAGACCACTTGAATATTTTTATTTGTACATTTAAAAATAGTCCTCTTGAATATTCATTTGGACTTATTTATACATAAAAATATTCAAGGAGTCTATTTTTAAATGTACAAATATTAAACTTGTAATTCAAAATTTTAAGTTTTAAAACCTTCAATGTCTTTTTCATCAAATTTTATTTAAAAAATAATAAAAATTGGAATAATTTATAAATAAAAATATTCAAGGGGTTTATTTGCAAATGTACAAATATTAAACTTCTAATTTGAAATTTGAAATTTTAAAACCTTCAATATCTTTTTTGTAAAATTTTATTTAAAAAAATAAAATTTGGACTCATTTATAAATAAGAATATTCAAGGGGTCTATTTACAAATATATAAATATTAAATTTGAAATTTGAAATTTTAAGTTTTAAAACCTTCAATGTCTATTTTGTAAAATTTTATTTTAAAAAAATAAAATTTGGACTTATTTATAAATAAAAATATTCAAGGGGTCTATCTTTAAATATATAAATATTAAACTTGTAATTCAAAATTTTAGGTTATAAAGCCTTCAATGTCTTTTTTGTAAAATTTTATGTAAAAAATAATAAAATTTGGACATATTTATAAATAAAAATATTCAAGGGGTCTATTTATAAATGTACATATATTAAACTTATAATTTAAAATTTTAAGCTTTAAAACCTTCAATGCCTTTTTGTAAAATTTTATTTTAAACATGATAAAATTTTATACTTATTTACGAATAAAAATATTCAAGGGGTCTATTTGTAAATGTACAAATATTAAACTGTAATGCAAATTTTTAATTTTTAAAATTCAATATTGTTGAATTTTATTATAAAATTGATAAGATTTGGGCTTATATATAAATAAAAATATTTGAGGGATATATTTGTAAATATACAACATATTGAACTTGTATTTCAAAATTTTAAGTTTTAATGCGTTCAACTCTTTTTGTGAAATTTTAGTTTAAAACTAATAGATTTTGGACTTATTTATAAATAAAAATATTCAAAGGGCTTATTTGTAAATGCACAAATATTAAATTTGTACTTTAATTTCTTATATAGTATTTATTTGTAAAATATTTAAACTATTTAAGGTCCTTTTTGTAAATCTTTATTTGAAAAATATTAACATTTGGATTTTTTATAAATAAAATTATTCAAGGGGCTTATTTGTAAATATACAAATATTAGGATTTACTTGTAAAATATTTAAGCTCCTTTTTGTAAATTTTTATTTGAAAAATATTAACATTTGGACTTTTTTATAAATAAAAATATTGAAAGGGTTTATCTGTAAATGTTTGGGAGAAAGAGTGGAGATTGAGAAGTTTAATTTTTTTAGGGGTTTAATTAGAAAATTACGGAGGGTAAAAGTGAAATTTTTAGAAAAAAATTGATTAAATAATAATCAGGGGTTGTAAGTAATAAATTTGAAAAGGAGGGGGGTATAGGTAATTATCAAAATCTCAGAGGGTTTTTGGTAAATAAGAAAAATCTTAAGGGGTGTAGATAATTATCCCTTTAAAATATTACTGATAACTTTGTGTTTATTGTCGGTTGACGTCTTTTGAACGTAGTATTTGTTGATTGACTGACCCAGTGTAAGTCTACTAAGTTTAATCTAACTTAAGAAAATGATTAACTATTTTGGTATATTGACCATCTTTTATTTAATAATCGATGACCTTTTTTTGGCTTATTATCAATTAGACTTGAGATGTTGTTGAGGGCTTTATGCTTATGTCAACTAACTCCATTTAATTTGAGTTTAATTTGATTCAATTTAATATTCATACTTGATTTATGTTCAAGTCTGATTTGATTCAGTTCAAGTCTACTTCTAGCCTATATTAGATCTTAATTTATTAGATCTGAATTTGACCCTTAATGGGATTGGATTTGACCTTTAATGGGTTTGGGTGAAATTTGTGATCGGTCGATGCTAGAAAGTGTAAAAATTCACCTCACATAGGTCTGCCAAAATTATTAGATCCTTAATAGATTCTTGATGGATTTGAGTTTGATTCTTAATGGACTTGATTATTAGATCCTTAATAGATTCTTGATGGATTTGACTTTGATTCTTAATGGACCTTCATCGGGCTTTGGACTTGGTCCTTTATAGACCTTGGACTTGATCTTTCTTAGATCTTGTTTTTAATCGAGGATCAAATCCAAGATCTAGTAAGGATCAAGCCCAAGATCCAATAAAACTAAGGTCCATTAAGAATTAAGTCCAAAGCCTAATGAGAATCCATTAAGGGTCAAGCTCAACTTCATCAAGGATCCATTAAGGATCCAATAAGGTTGGAATCCAAACCTAACAAGGGTCGAATCCAAACCTATTAAAAGTCAAATTTAGATCCAATACAGATCCAACATAAGTCAAACCTGACCCAAATTGAATCAAACCATACTTGAACCGAAACCAAGTTTCAACATCTAATTGAATCAAATTGGATTTAAACCAAAACAGTGTTTGAATCAAACCAAGCTCAAATCAAGCAAAGTTATTGACAACAAGCAAAAACCCATCAATAATATCTCAAACAAAATCAACAACAAACCAAAAAGATCATCGATTGTTAAATCAAAGATGGCTAGTATAAGTCAAAGCGGTTAACTTTTTTATCAAGTCAAACCAAACTAAGAAAAACTTCACTCAGTCAGTCAATCAATCAAACATTGTGTTTAAAGAAAGTTCACTGATACAAGCATAAGGCCACCAGTAATGCCTCAAACCTAAATGACAGTAAGCATAAAATCATCAATTATCAAATAAAAAATGATTAGCATAAGCTAAGATCACTAACCATTCTCTCAAATCAAGACAAAATAAGACAAGCTTTTACTCAATTAGTTAGTTAGCCAAATACTATTTTCAAAGAAAATTCATTGATATAAGCATAAATTGTTAGTGATGCTTCAAACTTAACTAACTACAAGCTAAAATGCCTCGATTATCAAATCAAGAATTATTAGCATAAGGTAAAGCCATTAATTATTTTTTTCAAATCAAAATCAAACTAAACTAGGCTTCCACTCTTCTAGCTAGTTAGTCTTAACCAAAAGACATCAATTGACAACAAGCAAAGAGTTGTTGATGACATTTTAGTTCCTAATGGGGTCAATTGGCACAAGTCAAAGTAGTCAATGACCCCCCTAAAATCAAACAAAGTTATCAATATCCTTTAAAGATTAAACCAAGCATCCAATCCAAACAAATAAGTTCTAGCGAGTGTTTATCACATATACTCGATCAAGTGTATAGGAGCAAGACAATGACAAATATCAAGCCTTTTCCATCTCTTCCTTATTTCATGTTATGAATTTAAATTTATAAAATTGTAAAATAAAGGTATACTCTTACTTACCCTCTTTAAATTAATCAAATCATATTCTTTCTTTTTTATGTCTCTATTTTATTATCTAGGTTCTTACTTTAGGAGATTTATGATAATTGTCAAAGTAATGAACAACAGAAACTTATGTCTATTAGAAGTTATGTTCACCAATACCTGGTAGTGTACTAAGATAAAATCAATTTGATTTGTTATTTTAAAATTATTTCTCAGGATCTTGTAGCTATCTTGGGTAATCAATCGTAGCTCCAAAACCTGGTAGTGTACTAAGATAAAATCAATTTGATTTGTTATTTTAAAATTATTTCTCAGGATCTTGTAGCTATCTTGGGTAATCAATTGTAGCTCCAAAAGTTTTGCTACAACTAAAGAGTAACATAGCATCTCCACCCTTGTTGTCAAAGCCATAGGTTGAAAAGGATCAATCACCATCAATCAAGAGTTTTGTACCAATTTGTAAGAGTCAAAAGAGTTTGGGCTTTTTTGCAAAAAAACCTATATTTTTTTCCATTTTGGCCAAATAACTACCATGTTAGGCCTTAGGGCTCTAGTGGATTCACACCTAATGAGGCCCAAGTGCCACTTTTCTAATGCTCAAGAGCTAGGCGCCAATGAGTTGGCATTAGTTGTCTAGCCCCCACATGTGGGGCAAGTGCCAAGCCACTAGCACCCCAATTTGTTTGGGCACCCCCTACAAGGTTCCCAGCCCTAATATTCTCTCTATATATGATTGTATTCTATTATTTTAGATATCATATTTTGGCTCAAAATACGCATCAAGTTTTCATCAAGAATACACACCAATAGTGCTTCGCTAACTTGGTGTCATAAACTCTAAAATTTTTTTCACTCAAAAATCCAACAAGTTTTCAAGGAAGAAAAGTTTCACATGAGCACTAGTAGGATCGTCTTTTTCTCCATCATCATCATTATCATTAGTTCTCTTTTATTTTCCTCACACTAGATTATGAATTCTAATCTATAAATCAACTAAAACTCATTATACTAATCTCATCACTTTTAACAAGCCTACATGGGTTAGGGAGGGATCTCACGCCAAGACAATGGTTAAGTTTTTACTAATTTTTTTTATCATTTTATTTTATTTTTGAGTATCATTCTATACTTGAAACCTCACGAGATCTCCATTATTTTGTAGGTATATGAGAAAATGAACTAAAGGCTCTACAACATGTACATCCCATGTTTAGTAAAAAGAATCCTCGCAAACCCTCCTAGAGACATTGCATATCTTAACCAAGCGTGTGACTCTCAAAGTAGGTGCGAGAATAGTTAGGAACCAAATTAAATAAGATCAAGACTGGCACTTTGCACCAGTAAACCTTGATTCCCTAGAAGACGAGGGACATGAAAGTGATCAAGAATCAAGGTGATAAAAGAAGCAAATCCCAAAGCAAACTTTGGATGATGAAGGACATTATTCATATGCTTTAGGATAATGTAAGGAAGACTAAACTTACACCTAAAGATGAGGGAATAGATCAAGTATGTTATAATGTCAGGTGTGATGAATTAGTCCCACGTCAGATATTGAATAGATAGAATCTAATAGATATAGTGAAAAAGAACCATATCCCATGAGCTTGAGCTTTTGGGATGGTTTGGTGTCCGGCTCACTATATGGATCTAGTTTGACACTCTTGCGGCTCCCCAACAAGTGGTATCAGAGCTTCAGGTTCAAAGCTGTGTAAACTCTTAAAACTAAAATTACCGTGATAATGCGACTGAATTGAGTCACATGTTAGTCTCATGGCAAAGTTCGGCGAAAGGACGTAGGCGCTGGTGTGAGGTCTAAGAAAGGGCGCGTGCACAGGCGCCAAAGGCTGGTGCGAGGGCGCAAGCGCAAGGCCGACAAGGGCGCGGGCATCAAAGGCCGATGCGAAGACATAAGTTGCACGGTGAAAGTGGTCGAGTAAAAGAGTTCTTGATTAAGAGTGTTAAATTGATGTGGTCAAATCACACCTGAAGGGGGAGATTGTTATAATGTTAGGTGTGATGAATTAGTCCCACATCGGATATTGGATAGATAGAGTCCAATAGATATAGTGAAAAAGACCCATATCCCATGAGCTTGAGTTTTTGGGATGGTTTGGTGTCGAATCTGTGCAAATTCTTAAGACCAAAATTACCGTGATAATGCGGTTGAATTGAGTCACATGTTAGTCTCATGGCAAAGATCAGTGAAAAGCCGCGAGCGTTGGCCCAAAGGCTCGAGAACTGGCACGAGGCCGGCGTGAGGCTGGAGAGAGGGCGCGTGCGCAGGCGCCAGAGGCTGGTGCAAGGGTGCAAGCGTGAAGCCGGCAAGGGTGCGGGCATCAAAAGCCGGTGTGAGGACATGAGTCACACAGTGGAAGTGGTCGAATAAAAGAGTTCTTGATTAATAGTGTGAAATTAATGTGGTCAAATCACACATGAAGGAAGAGATTGTTATAATGCCAGGTGTGACGAATTAGTCTCACATCGGATATTGGATAAATAGAGTCCAATAGATATAGTGAAAAAGACCCATATCCCATGAGCTTGAGCTTTTGAGATGATTTGGTGTCCGGCTCACTATATAGATCTGGTTTGACACTCTTGCGGCTCCCCAACACAAGTAGACATAATTGAGATGAACCTTTATCATTGGCTCTAGAAAGGAGAGTGAATTGCATAAGATGATAAAGGAGAAGACTCTCATGAGAAGAAAGCAGTTGGAACACGAGCCTCTCCCATCCCTATCATGACTCATGAAAATTACCTCAATGGGATCTTCTATATCAAAATATACATTACTAGATTTCCATGATTGATAAACATAGAATCCATCATGATCAGAGAGTGTTTGAGGTAATTTTTCCAAAATCAAAATTTGCTCCAAATATAATTATAATTGAAACTTAAATGTCATTGAATTATGACTCAAATATAGATCGCAATTAGATCTAGATTGCAGTCAAACTAAATTGAAAATTAAATTCAATTTGGATTTGAGTTATTGGGAAATTTGGACTCAAAGTAAAGTTGGCTGAGTGAGTTAAATATTTGGATCAAAATTAGACCTAAAATTCGTCACATATCTAGGCTAAAATGAAAAATATAAATTTTTTGTAAATAAATTCCTAAAAGAAATTTATTTTATAAATAAGCCCCTATCTGAAATTTTCTTACAAAAAATTTTGAAAATTTTATAATTTTATAAATAAGTTCCTTTTATAAAAAGATCTCTAGAATTTATAAATTTATATTTTAGTACAAATTTTTCAGAAAATTTGTAAATAACCCCTTGAAAATTTATCCAAGAATAGTACAATTTTGGAATCTCTTCATCAGAAGACAAATTCCAATCAATGAGATTATATGCCAATCAGAGAATTTGAAAATCCAATCCAATCACCAATCACAATCCAACAATATTCTAAAATAGGCCAATTAAAGATTTGAATTTGAATCTTCTTCGGGCCTATAAAATGGATGGGAAACTGCACTTTCCCTCCTCCCTCCAACCCCAGACCCAATTGACAACAAGATAAGATAGGTTATCAATTACTAAATCAAAGATTACTAGCATAAAGCAAAGCTATTTATTATTCTTTTAAATCAAAAAGGACAAAAAATAGGCTTGAACTCACTCAGTCAATCAACCACAATACCTCATCCAAATAGGGTTAGTCGATAACAAGCTCAAAACCATCAATAACACCTCAAATTCAATCAACAACAAGCTAAAATAGGCCATCGATTACTAAATCAAAGGTTACTAGAATAAGTCAAAGCCAATGATCATTTTTTATATCAAATAGAATAAAAAGTAGGCTTGAACTCACATAATCAGTTAGCCAAAATGCCTCATCCAAGCAAGGTTAGTCGATAAGAAGTTCAAAGTCATTGACAACACCTCAAATTTAATAAGCCAAGATAGGTCATTGATTACTCAATCGAAGATGATTAGCATAAGTCAAGGTCGCTTATCATTCCTTTAAATCAATAAGATAAAAAGGTAGGCTTGAACTCACTCACTTAGTTAGCTAGAACCCCTCGTCTAAACAAGGTTAGTAGACAATAAGTTCAAAATCGTTGATAATACCTCAAATTTAATAAGCCAAGATATGTCATTGATTACTCAATCGAAGATTATTAGCATAATCTAAGGCCACTGATCATTCCTTCAAATCAAATAGTACAAAAGGTAGACTTGAAGTCATTTAGTCAGTCAGCTAGAACATCTTCTCCAAATAAGGTCAGTCAACAACAAACTCAAAACTGTCGACAACACCTCAAATTTAATCGATAATAAGTCAAAATAGGTAGTTAATTACTAAATTAAAGATGGTTAGCCTAAGCCAAAATCACTGATCATTATTTCAAATTAAAAGGACAAAAGGTGGACTTAAACTCATTCAGTTAGTCAGCCAATATGTCTTATCCAAATAAGGTTAACCAATGACACACTTGAATCTATCAGCCACCCTTTAAGCTAGTCAACCCCCATAAACCATTGGTGATGTGCCCTTCAAGCTAGCTAACCCTAGAAGCTATTGGTGATGTGCTGTTTAAACTAGTCAACCTCCGATGTAGTTAGTAATATTCTCTAAAGCTAGTCAACCTCAAAGCCATAGGTGATGTTACGAGCCAAGTTAGTTGGCTACATTCATCAACATGTTGTCAACACCCACCAAAGACTAACCTCAAGACCCATCCAAGTCAAAGTCCACTTGGTTTAGTGCAGGAGAGTTTGGCGACAATGCATATCAAGCACTTCCCACATCCTCTCTCATTTCTCCATGTCTATTAGATGATGTCTCAAACCTCAGTAGGGTCAACTAATGCAAGCAAAATAGTCTACCACACCTTGAAGTCAAGACATGTTATTAGTGTTCACCAAGGATCAAATTAAGACTCATTCGAGTCAAGCTCTATACATCCTAGCACACGGGAGTGGGGCAATAATAGACATCATGCTCTTCTCATTCCCATTTCTCATCTCATGTTATTTATGCATTTGAATTTATTAAATTGCAAAGTGAAGGTATATCCTTATTTAGGCCATGTATCATTTCTCAAATCAATCAATATCATGCTTTCTTCTTTTCTTTTGTATCTCTATTTTATTAGCTAGTTTTCTCAATTTAGGAAGTTCCTAACAATCATCAAGGAAATCAATAATCAAGGTTTATGCCTATTAAAAGTAAATATTCTCATAATACTTGATAGAATACTTTAAATTAACACATTTTGATTTATATATCGAGGTCATTCTCCAAAGTCTTCACTATCCCAGACCGTGAAAATCGATCCCACAGAGAGTATACCAAAGATAGTGCCATGAGCCTCTACATCAAGAACAATGGGGATATCCTAAAATGAAGTAATAATAGAGCAAGTATGGTGATCAAATGAGGCATTGGAGCAAAAAGTATGAACATCATCTTCAACGTAAGGAACATGATTAGGTAATATGTAATATGTCCTTCCAATCTTGATACTCAAATATGGGCATTGAAATCTAGGCTAGAAAGAGATTCAAACCCAATGCTGCAAGGAAAAATAACCATAGCATGAAAGAAATGAGATAGATAACAGTTATAGGCCTCAATTGAAGTATATTGAGATGAAAAATTAGGAACCTCATTGCAAAAGGACTTGTCATGGAGTGGTCACTTGGAGATAGACTTGTTGGGAACCATGGTGAAGAGGAGATGAAGACTAGTAATGGAAAATGGCTTGGAAAGATGGGAAAGACATGATCCCTGTGAGAGCCAACCATGTGCAAGGAAATGAAAGGGCAAATTTCCGCAGCTAGGGTCTTAACGCCCAAGATGCGAACTAAAATTTTGATTTGATTTCAGCCAAACCTTTTGCAGTTTTGCAATTTGCATAAGTTTTTCAGTCTAACATACTGGAATTCCAATTAGGAGTCTACAACTTTCCAAAGGGCAGAATTTGCAAAAAAGGGTTAGTCAAAAACTAAATGAAGGGAACTTGAAAATAATGGAAAGATTTAAACAGATATAACACCAATCTCATTTTGAATGAAAAAATGAATCTCATTCATAGGTTTTGTAAAAATATATACAAGTTGATGATCAATTTTAGTGAAAAACAATGAAACATCATTTTATGAAACATGATCTCACAAAAAATGATACCTAATATCAATATTCTTAGATCAAGAGTATAAAATTAGATTTTTTTTAAGACAAATTAATAATACTAGTACTGCCATAATAATTAGGAATGTTCAAAAAATCACAATCAAAATCTTTAAGATTTGCTCCATTCATAAAACTTGAGCACAATAATAATCAGCAACTACATACTCGGTCTTAGTACCAAAAACTTGGCATATCCTACTAGTATTCTTCCTATCTACATGATACTCAGCATAATCCAATCACAATAACCAATTAATTCAAAGTAATCAACTTTGAGATACCATAAATCTAAATTTATTATATCCTTAAGATATCTAAGTATACATTTCACGATTACTAGATGTAACTTTTTAGGTGAATCTTGAAGTCTTGTACACATGCAAACACTTAATATGATATCCAGTCTACTAGTAGTAAGATAAAATAAATTACCAATTGTACTTCTATATCATTTTGCATCAACCTTTTTACCTTCTTTATCTTTGTCCAATTTGGTAGAGGTGTTAATTGGAGTTTTAATACATTTGGCTTTATCCATATCAAACATCTTGAGTAATTTCTTTACAGATTTCCCTTGGTTGATGAAGATCCTATTCTTGAGTTATTTAACTTGAAGTCCGAGAAAGAGATTTAGTTCTTGCATCATACTCATTTCAAACCCCTCTTGCATGGTATTAGCTAAAACTTCATAAAGTGATTCATTATTAGTGCCAAAAATAATATCTTTGACATAAATTTGTGCTGCTACTAAATTATTTAAATCATTCAAGATAAATAATGTAGTGACAATTTGGCCTCTTGAAAAACCTTGTGAAATCAAGAATGAGCTAAGCCTCTCATACCAAGCTCTTGGAGTTTTTTTTAAACCCAATAAAACTTTTTTCAATTTAAAGACATGATTGAAAAACTTGAAATCCTCAAATCCTAGTGATTGTTCAATATAAACTTCTTATAGAAAACCATTTAGAAAGACACTTTTGACATCCATTCAAAAAAAAATAAAATCTTTAAAAAAATGCAAAGGCAAGTAATTTATGAATATATTCCAAACATGCAATCAAAGTAAAAGTTTATCAAAATCAAAGCCTTTTATTCGGTTAAAACCTTGGACCACTAATCTAGTTTGGTTTTAAATCACTACACCATTTTTATCTAACTTGTTCCTATATTCCTATTTGGTACCAACAATTGGATAGCCAAATGGAATTCTAAATATTTAACAAACACATCCTTGGCTCACAAAAAAAATGAAAAAAATAAATATAGGCCAAGGTCTTTAGCTTGATATCATTCTTGAGTTCCCATAAAAAAACTCAGGTCATTGTGAGATTCAACTCCAAAATATCATTGCATTCATATTTGCGAGTCATGTTCTCCACAAATGGTTCAACTAGCTTGGTCTTTAAGAATTGATCTTTAAAATGCTTGAATGAACATCATGGCTAATTTGTGAAGCTATCACAACTCAATAAACTTATTAGAATCATTTGGTATATTCATCATCAAAATCAAAGAGTCAAAAGTGCCCACCACCTGTGAAGATAGAGGAGTCATCCATAGAAGAGCACCGTAAGGATCTCAAGTTTAGGACTCACCTCCTACACGTGGTTAGACCACTTGGCTATGAGATAGGGAAAGGTAATGTCCTTGTACTACTCTCGCTGCATAGGAGGGATCAAGTCTATCAATTCTTAAAAAGAGGGCAATGATGATTCCTCTTTTGTCACTTGCAACTACTCCCACCAACACTTGTGCCACTACTCTCCACAGCATCGTGGCTGGAACCTCCACAGCATCGTGGCTGGAACCTCCACAGATGCTACTTGAAGCACTCTCTCCAAAGGTGGAAGTACCAAGAGCAACAAAGTTGAGGACAAGGAAGAGGATAAAAAGAGTCATTGCCTTCAACAAGGAGAACAAAATTATTACATACCTCTCACACTACAACAAATATGGGTATTATTGGCACTTCAAAAATGCCCCCAAAAAAGTAAAAAATGCCAGGTTCCTAGTGTTTCTTAACAGCACTTCTAAAATGTCAAGAAAAAATAATTGGGAACTTTTCTCACATTTTTTATGATGTTCAAAAATATAGGTGAAAATGGACCATTCTTGACATTTTTAGTCAAAAACATTGGGGTAAAAAATGTCAAAAAATATTATTTTATAAATCCTATTTTTCAAAAATTACATATAATAAAAATACATCCTGTACAATATAACATAAATCATACACAAATAAAAATTTATAATTAAACATTATCATACACAAATTACAATCATACATGTTATAGAAAATAAAGACTTGCTATTGAATAATTATACCATACACCAATAACAATCGTGTCTATATTTGTTCAATTACTATACACTAATTTAGTAACAATAATATTTTCTCATTGCCAAACATTAAAAAGCATATCCTCTTTACAACTTGTCTAAGACTTTAAGTTTGAGAAGGACTTACGAAATGAAATAATAAGTCAAGGCAATACAAATAAATCAAGAATTAAAAGCAACTCTCTCCATTTTTAAAATTCAGACTTGAGATCAACATTGGCAATATTAAGCTGAAAAAAACTTATCAATCATAATAGATAAATATAAAAGAAAACTAATGAAGAAAAAATAACAAAAAAATAGTTAGAGTAGACAAAAGAGATATAACAATAGTAGGTCAAATAAGTGGCATCAACTAAACATAAAAGTAAATGATACAGAATAATATATCCAAAATAAAGTTATGGTATAAACACAACACAAACAAAAAGAAAAAGCCACAACATCCTTAACTCCCTCCTATTCTTGGGTCTTGTTGTCCCTCGTAGTTATTGATCCTCGAGTAGTTCAATTCACCCTATAGAGCAAAAAAAAAACAATAACTATATAACATGAAATAAAATTATAAATTTTGAATTTGGTTTTTATGCAATATTCGACTACTGCTTGCCCATGTATCGGATCCCTCACTTCTAGGTTGGACTGTATTCTCTAAAACCTATTTTATTTCATACATTTGTGTAGTCATGTGAACTAAAAGTATATAATAAATAAAAAATTTTGAGTAATTAATAATGTATACCATAGGAGCAGGGGAGGATCAATTACCCACATTAGCCACTAATTTCTCAAAAGTACTCTAGAGCTTATCTTTGGTCTCCTTAAGAGGAGCAACTTGTGCTGCCATCTTTGCTTGTAATTGTGCTTACACCTATGCTTGTACCTATACTTGTACCTCTACTTATACAAGCACATTTAACTCAGCTTGCATATAATGGCATCCGCCATGCAACTGTCTGGAGGTACTCCCAAAAACTTATGTGGTTGTAGGTCCCATACTAAACATCCGCAGTTGACCATGTCTCTCATGATCAAATATATTGGCATGAATCTCGTTCTGAGCTACAACATCTGATTGGGAATCTTCTAGTAATTCTTGTAATAGTTGTTTAATCAAGAACAGTACGTAGTGAAAGCAAAGAAATCACCTAAGAGGGGGGAGTGAATTAAATGCAATAGAACAAATAATGATTTTAAATATAAAATAATACCAATTTAAATTATCAAAGCAAATCTATACAAATTTCAATCAAACCATGAGTGCTATAATATAAATAAAGAAAGAAAAGAATGACATCATGATTTAACATGGTTCGGAGATCAACCTCTCCTACTCCACAATCCTTGTCTCACTCTTGATGACTTCAACACTCAACTAATGTGTCACTTCATTGGTGAAGTCAATTCCATACAACTCCTCTTACTCCAACTAACAAGATGTAACTCAAACCCAAAGTAGAGTGCCATTCCAAACAAGCTTGGAGTGAATTATAAGTGAAAAATAAAAATAAATGATAAAAATTGAGCTCACTAAAAAAAATCTCTTAAGATCAGGCACAGGGGTTAGAAGATTTGATATGAAAGTGATTGCCTAGAGCAATCTTAGCTAGAAGGCTTCGATGGGCTTTTATCTTTTCTCTAAAATGAATTAGAAGATGTAAAAACTATTTAAAGAAGTCCAACTATGCTTATTTATATATTTGGGGTGATTTTAAGCCTTTGGGGATGAAATCCCATGGCTTGATTCGCTCCAATGATTTAAAAACTAGCTGTTAGTCATATAAATTTCGTGAACTAGATATCCGATTATTGATCGAATGTTCATTTCTATTAGAACTAGATTCTAGCCGGACATTCAATATTGTAGCACTATTATATATAATATATTGATACTATACCAATCAGACATCCGGTTCAGAAATGAGTGTCTAGTTCAGTTAGTAAAACTCTGTTAAGAGCTTCCTACAGAACTGTATGTGATGAATAAGCTAAACAAAATACTCTCAACATCAAACTTTGACTCAGCTAAAAAAGGATGAAATCTAAACCTAGTCAATCCAATTTCTTGAGCAGTCTTTAAGCCATCTACAAGTTCTTCAAGTCACATTTGTTTGAGTCATCATCATGCCTCAATCTTCTTTATGATTATCTTTATGTTCATCTTCTTTTTGAGGCTATGAATGATCTTGAACTTCATTTCAAACTAGCTATAGTTCAATCAGTATTGCTCAAGAAACTGTCAAAATATATGGTTTGATCATCATCAAAACTACAAAAGGCAAAACATAGAAAATAGTGATAGAAATGTAATAGAAGTATGAGCAGGTTATTTAGTAATAGAAGTCTAAGAATGGATTATGAAAATATTCTCACTATTTTTGTTGCGGATGTTTTATCAACTGATTGTCCATCCTTTCTTATATGTGATGTCAAAAACACCATAAGATTTAAAGGCTCGGATCCAAATTGCTCTTCTATTTATGAAAAGCTTTATAGTAGACAAACTCGATGATAAAATAGACTAGCTAGCTTCAAATACATATTTAAGTATGTAAATACCTCAGCTCTCAAATTTGCGTAACTCTTGTGACCTAGTGAATAACCCATCTTTTGTTTTTTACCTATTTTTTCTATTCTCTCAACTTTTCTCCTCAAATAACATATATATTATTAGTCTAATGAGCTGTTATATAGAAGATAGTAACTATATAAATTTCATAGGAACTAGATATACCCAGATAGCTGAGCTCAGCTAATATGTTATGAGATGGGGTCACTGATCTCGTTCAACTCTTATAGATGCACAAGTGTCAAGTTGCTCCAATTGATTCTTGAATGGTGTGGAATACTTGCTCTTCACATCCACCTTCAAATCTCAACACCTTTTACCCAACAACTTCATTATGGATTTTCTGCAGTCCTCATACAAATTAGTATTTACTTGTAAAATAAAATAATAAAATATTAGTTTAAAAAAATACATAAATGCATCAACATAATATCAATATTACTTTGATATTTTTCCAAATCCTCTATTGATTTGCTTCTAGCATTGCTCACCAATCAGTATATATCAATAGTAATTTATTATCATCCTTTGCTATTATGCCTAATTAAGTGGTCAATCTTGCCAAATTCTCCTTGATAATCTGACCATATCGGTTGATGGTCAACATAAGTTGATAACCCTCAATACCCATACTCTAATAGGCTTGCTAGGCCAGTGGTGTGCGCTACTCAAAGAAGGTGTGCCACTCGAATCCAAAAAAGAAACTATATAAATATATATAAAATTTATAATGATTTGTATATAAAAATGAATTAAATTGTTGCAGTGCAAACCTTCGCAATGGTCCATTTTTTCATCCTCCACTACATGAGGTAAGGAATCCATGCTATCTCCATCGAAATTTGAAGAGAACTACGTCTCCAACACCAATCTCTCTGTCTCCATATTTGTTCAGACATCCTAGACAATCCCAATATGCCTCCTTGATTGAACCATTTTAACTATAATTAGAGAATAATAGTGATTAGATCAACATATAGTTAATATAATGAAAAATCAAAAAAATGTAATGTGCATAGTAACACTATATATATAACAAATGAATAAGCAAACAAAGGAAATGGACTTTACTATCAAATTAATGATTGTTCTCATCTAACATAAAATCATCATCTTCAATCTCATCGTCATTGTCACAATCGATATCCTCCTCTTTTGCCTCAGTTTCATCACTAATGAATTCATTTTCATCGCTTTCCTCTATATATTATTGAGGCGATGCTAAAAAAGGCATGTTAATCAGTAAACCTTTGATGTGTACTCTTTCATTTTCAATGTCACATTCAAGATGTTGGAAGTTATATGGCTTGCCATTGGGTCTTCTTCATTAGCATCCTCTAATTCATCATAAACTATGACCATGTATTCTCTAGAGGTCATCTTCATAACCACATACTACTCATGTTGTACTAGATCTTGCACATAAAAAATTTGATGTACTTGATAATATAAAATATAAGGATCA
Source organism: Trichopus zeylanicus subsp. travancoricus (assembly GCA_005019695.1). NCBI lineage: Eukaryota > Viridiplantae > Streptophyta > Magnoliopsida > Dioscoreales > Dioscoreaceae > Trichopus > Trichopus zeylanicus. The sequence continues at coordinate 1,666,488 of RXID01014224.1, forward strand.
TCTAAATACCAATTGTACTTGTGCATCAAGTGATTAAAATTCACCAATTTGAATCCAAAGTCATCTGTCTTTATTCCCACATTATTGTCTATCCAGTCATATTTAAATAGCACATGTCTTAGTTTTTTACTATACCAAAATTCAATAATGTTTGTTAAAATTTTGACTGATGTGATATCTTCGGATGTAAGGTGCATATCTTTCTTGCTTGCAAAACTTTGTGTGACTGCTTTTAAGATGATGCTACTATTTTGAGTACAATGATTCATTTCATGATTTTTAATGTAAAAACTTGAATCTATTAATGAGATACTCTGAAAATTTCTTCGCCCACTTGTCAAGCCCGACAACTAACAAAGAGATTTCTTTGGTATATGTTTAATAGTATCGCTTCTTTCTAAATTGGTAGCCTACAAATATAAATAATCAATTAACTTAAACATAAGACATTTTGTAAAATGCCCACTGAAGATCTTTCCGCTTACATGATCTCAAAATCGTTTGAAAAATATTTTTTTGTAAATTTTTTCTCATTCAAATTTTCATCCTCTACATCACTGATCCACCTTTATTGTTTGAAGGTATGCCCTACAACACCAAAAAATTATATGCAATATATTACACAGCAATTTTAGATAGTCTAAATTGTGAGAAATTCATACTAACACTTACTCATGGTAGGCATTGACAATATCGAGATTGAATAACACGTATCTATGAGCTTGGGTCCATGCAATCTTATGCAGGTAATGAACTTCTTGCAATGAACCAATTGGCTAGCCTATAGTTGTTGTCCTTTATAGTTTTGATGATGACCAAATCATATATTTGATAAATTCTTGAGCATGTGTAGCTTGTAGCCAAACCAAGTTCACAAAGAAATCAAACCCGTTTTGAAGTCTCGGGTACAAATGAATATATAGATATCATTGAAGACAAGACGTGATGGTGGATTAATTGACAAATCTTAAAGTAATGAAGATTGGCTAAAAGAAGCTCAAGAGAAGACTCAATAGGTTTAGTTTTTTCATTGTCTTTGAGTCAAAGATTTGTTACTTAAATTTATGACTTAGAGCATTGGCTAACACTCAATCTACCTTGGAACACCTTCACTGGCTTATCTTATAATCGAAGGTTAGCTTAAGATGGTATCAAGTATGAAGATTTAGTTACAGCAAAAATAGAAGTTTTTATGTTAACTTCAAATGCCTAATCCCTATGGTTTAGATGCCCAAACATTGTAGAAATAGCTCTCTAAATAACTGATAGTTTTGGATATCTGAGAAAATTCATGCTCAGGGTTCGGTCTCTAACAAGTTTGTTGGACATTCGAAATCTTATGGTTTAGACATTCAAACCTTGTGATCGAGCACCCAAAGCTGTGAGATCAGCTTTAATGGCTAGTAAGAATTTTCCCGTTAGGAGGTTTTCAATATCCAAACTAGTGTAGTTCAGACATCCGAACACGGTAGAGCATAGCTTAGTTGCTTGTGTTCTCACCAATTGGTATTTTAAGGACTTGGAGCTTATTCTTTCATAACTTTTGTATATGCTTGAGCTACCCCTCTCTAAGATAACAAGTTCCTAAAATCTCTCCAATCTCCAAGAATTCTAATTCTTGCACTTCAATTTCCAAATCTTCAAAGCCCCTATTCTCACATTCAGTGATCTTGTAATGAGGCATAGAGTTTTTTTTTTTTTCTTCTTCCAAAATTAATTGTAAGCACTCCAAGATTATTTGGAGGTATAAAGAGAGGAAAGCTCCGGTTTAGAGTTAGTCTTGCTAGTTGGAGCAAAAGCTAGTGTATGGAATGGCTTCACCAACGAAGTGTCATACTAGTGAAGGATTAAAGTCCTCAAGAGCGAGGTAAGGGTAGTGAAGTAGGAGCGGTTGGCCTTCAAACCGCTTTATGTCATGGTATATTCTTATCTTGGTTTACATTGCTCTATATTGCTTATACTTGCAATTATTTATGTTTGGCTTCAAATCACTTTTGCTATTTGATTTATCAAAGTCTTACTCAAGTACCTTAAAAAGTGTCATTATTTCATCTAAAACCTAATTCACCCCCCTACCTTAGGTGCCTAATTTACTTTCAATAACAAATCTTGACTCACCCTCGTGATTGTAAGAATACAAATAAAAGTTTGATTGGAAATTGTTCAAATACATTATATAAAATGTCATACATTCTTCAACCAAATAACACTTTATAATTGATCCTTTCAGATGAGTCTAATTTTGTACATAATTCTTGAGTTTAAAAACATACCTAATTTGCAATAATAATAGTTAGTTCATGAAAATCTACACATCAATAGTTTAGTATGTATTATATATAAAGAGTTATTGAATTTTACCTCTCAATGGGATACATAGATTAATATTTCATAGGTCGAGCAAGGCCAGTCTCCTCTGCCAAGTGGATAGGAAGATGTTTCATGACATTGCTTTCTTGCAAAGTCTCAAAGTTAGATTTCTTAGAGGTTTTTGCATATAATTGTCTAAATTTACTGCTTATTTCGATCAGTGTTTTGGCCACATATTTTGTGAGACAAGTCCTAGTTACAATTGATAATAACTATTATATAAATATATGACAATCATGACTCTTCAAACCTAATATTGTCTGATCCTTCATATTCACACATCTAGAAATATTTGATGTGTAACAATTAGGTACTGTTACATTTTTCAGCACACTAAGAAATGTCTTCTCTTTTTTGCTCATTGTAAATAAAGCAGGAGGCAAGTTAGTTTTATTACAACTTGTAATTAAATGTAGTGTCTAAATTTTTCTCTATATGCATGATATCAAGATTGTATAGAATTAGCAATGTGCTCTAATATGGTAAATCAAAAAATATACTTATCTTTTTTCAATTACTCTTTTGCCCCACCATGTCTCCTATTGCCTGCCCACACCCCCTCGCCTTCCCATTCTCATTAAGCAAAGCTTGTGCTTCATTCAATATGTTCTCTTCAAATACTTGGGAGGTGGAAGATCATGCTCACACATACCATTGAAAGATGACTTGTCTAGCCAAAACTTATGATTTATAGGCAAAAATTATCAATGACACATGTAATAGAACTTACGATCATATTTCAACCAATGGGAGTGTGTATTCTTACCACATACTGAATAAGCTTTCTCTCCTCTTATCATATAACATGGCATATATGCATATGTGAAAAGATCATTAATAGTCCACAGCAATGCTACACATATACAAAATATCTTTTTTTCTACTTGTATCATAGGTTGAAAAGTTTGGTTCTCACAATTCCTTCAATTCTTCTATCAAAAACAATGGTTACTTCATACATAACCATAGAGGTAAATTATATGGAACTAGAATCACAGGCCAAGTGTTGTTCAATATATTCATTGTCTTGAAAGGATTAAATCCATCTAAAGCTAATCCTAGTCATACATTACGATAATCCAGCGCAAAGTGTGAAAACTTGTTATCAAAATCCTTCCATGTTATTATTTTTGCAAGATGCCACAATGATTCATCATCTAAATGACCTTTAACATATCATCTTATATTTGGAGCAGGTTTTTCAAATATGAAAAACCATTACAGTCTCGGTTTAAAGGAGAAGTACCTAACAATCTTCATTAGTATATTATGCACTTTCTGACCATCAATATCATCTTGGGTTTCAACTTGCTTGTATCAAGATACTTTACAATGCTTGCAACAAGTATCTGACATGCTCTCATTCCTGTATAGCATACAATGATTGAAACAAGCATGAATCTTTGTGTAACTGTGGCGCAAGTCTTTTATAATATTCTATGCTTCATGGTAAGAACTGGGAAATGAACTCAGCTCATGGAAAATCTCTTTCATAGTTTCCAATAGAATACTAAATGACCGATTTCTCCATCAACACTTGGCCTTCATAATCAATAGCTGCATGATGAAGGATAAAATGTGAAGCTATTGCATCTAGGATACAGCTCTCTATAAGCTTCCTTGAGTAGTTTGAAGAATTTTATATCATCTATCACAGGAACTTCTGGTGGCATATCTCTAATTGGAATACCAAATACATTGTGCAGCAAATATTTAAGATCATCCTCGTCTTCATCGTTCATTGCCTCTAACTTTAAAACTTGGCTTTGCTAGGTTCTCTACTGATACCATGACTCTTCTCCATGATATGCCAGATAGTATATGACAAACTTCATCCCTTTACTATTACATGTTCATGAACTTCTTTTCATGTCCAATTGTGCATTTTCATATAGTCAATACATAGAAATCTTATTAACTAATCATGACTTTTGTTTATATAAACATATTCAAGAAACACACTAACTCCTTTGAGATATCTCATGTCCAATTGGTTCTTTATATTAATCCTACTTGTGTCCATCGCAATTGTATACGATGTTGCAGTCCAAACGAGATATGCTTTACTTAGATACAGTAAGCTGAAATCTTAACAAGAAGTCTAGTGATAGAACTATGAGTTCATGTTATTCTTTCCCCTTTCCCATTTCTATTTCAGTGCTTAAAAACTATGCTAGGACAAACATCATTATAATCTGTTGGGGAGCCGCAAGAGTGTCAAACCAAATCCATATAGCGAGCCAGACACCAAACCATCCCAAAAACTCGAGCTCATGGGATATGGGTCTTTTTCACTATATCTATTGGACTCTATCTATCCAATATCCGATGCGGGACTAATTCATCACACCTGACATTATAACAATCTCCCCCTTCATGTGTGATTTGTCCACATCAATTTAACACTCTTACTCAAGAACTCTTTTATTTTGACCACTTCCACCGTGTGACATAGCCCGGCCTCAAGCCGGCCTCGCGCGAACGCCCGAGCCCTTGGGCCTGCACTCACGCCCTTGCCGGCCTCGCGCCCGCGTCCGCTCGCCGGTCTTTGCCATGAGACTAACATGTGACTCAATTCAGTCGCATCATCTCGGTAATTTTTGGTCTTAAGAGTTTGCACAACTTCGAACCTGAAGCTCTGATACCACTTGTTGGGGAACCGCAAGAGTGTCAAACCAAATCCATATAGCGAGCCAGACACCAAACCATCCCAAAAACTCGAGCTCATGGGATATGGGTCTTTTTCACTATATCTATTGGACTCTGTCTATCCAATATCCGATGTGGGACTAATTCATCACACCTGACATTATAACAATAATCAACTAGAAGTCTCACCCTAAAGTGTAATTCAAATCTTTGCTTATTAATCAAGAACAACTCTTTGTTTTAAATTATCTTTGATCCAATTCAACAATCAAGAAAATATTAGAGGAAACATTATATTATGGCTTTATGCAAGTTTTCATCCTAGTAACTATATGGTTAACCATAGGTTTTGTCTCCCTTAAAATAATACCTTATGTTTGAAGTCACAATAGATAGAGTGAAGTTTTTCTTAGCCCAGGATTTAAGTAACTTATGTTTGAAGTCACAATAGATAGAGTAAAGGTTGTCATAGCCCAAGATTTAAGTTTATGGCATATTGAAACTTTGAGGGAGAACCAAACATTTTCCAGACTGAAACCTCAACCTCTTTTGGAATAATCTTGATAAAGATAGATAACTATGTATTAACTCTTAAGTGACTCAGATGGGATTCTAAGTCACAAAGTATCTATCTTACACAATCTACAAATACATGTCATACCAGATGTTACACCACTTCCATCAAATTAGTCTAGAAAAAACAATGGCTCAACTATATTTTTCTACTCAAAATACAATTATAACATTGATCTTTACCCACATAGTACACGATTAGTGAAAAACCTCAAGCTCCTTCTTCCTCCAATTTCTTTGAAATTAGAGCTAATCTACCTTCAATTGATCCCCCTTTATGATTTTCTTAATTTCTATTTTTTCTCTGAAAAGTCCTTTGCCTTTAAATATTGTATTATGTCAAAAACTCCTTGACAAAATTTCACTTTCTATAGACCTAATCAAAGAATTTCTACAACCAATCCTATCCATTGAAATACACAAACTACTATATCCAAAACTAGAAATTGAAACATTATATTAGCAAAAGCTCGATTAGTCCCAGATCAAATAGCAAGTCAAAAATGACTCCAAAATGATAAAAGGACAACGAAAGAACTATGAAATTCTAATAATTTCATATCAAATTGTAGTTAAAATCCATGCTAAAATCTCAATATAGATTGAAAAAGAGAGAACATAGGAGTGAAAATAATTTATTTCTTACCTATTAATCAGTAGGCGGCATGGGCCAGGATGGGGCGGGGGTAGCTTGAGGTAGGGGTCGACGTCCACAGGGGAGGTGCACCCTAGCCATGAAATTATGTTGGGTTTTTCCCGGTATTCCATGAAACATGGGTTTTCCTAGCAGATTTTTCCTAACGTTTCATGACAAACATAGGTATTTTCCAATGTTTTCCTATTAAACACTAAAGAATACCAACATTCTATTAAAACACTAGTAATTCCTAGCATTTGTACATAAACACCGAGAATTGCCGATATTTTATAGTCATCACAGAAATAGTATCGTGAATACCTCGATTTATTGCAGTGTCAATACAATCTCTTCCCCCTTATAAAGTTGCGACTAGCCAAGGAGACAGTTCCTTAGGAAGCAAAGAAATCTCTTTCCACCATAATTTTGAAATGGTAGAGACAAAGGGTCAGCCTCGGAAATAGGATGACTAATTTAGTGAAGCCCTCCTTTTTCATGCAATTGCAAGTTCTCAAATCCTAATTTATTTTTGAGAAGTTGTAAGGGCATATGTTGGGGGGGTCAGGTTTACTGCTTTGGTCGGCTAGGCCAGTCTAGCTAAGCTAGCTAATCCAACCTAGTTCAACTTAGCCCAATAACAAACCAAAGTCTGCCAGTGGTCTAGGTCGAACAAAATGGAAAGCAACCCAATCAATTAGGCGTCTTCTTCTCGCTCGGCAGTTTCACCTAACAAGGAAGGAGGTATCATCTGTTTGAACCAAAAAGTAGGATCTCCTACTTTTATTTGAGATCTCTGAATGCAATGATTGACTCCATACATCAACTAAAAAAAATCACAGTCTAAATCCCAATCAAACCAATAGTATAAATCAGTCTCTCTCCTCTAAAAGAGGAGGTAAGTTAAATATCCCTTAAAAGAATCCTAATCGCAATATACCATAGGTCCTAAGTGAGTGAAATACATACAAAACATCTCATACGACAATAATAATGAAAAATAGAATGATCCTTTTTTATTTAGGACAATTACAATTTTTTTACAACAAAATCGAAAATCAAGTTCAAGTTAAATTCCAACCTCAATTAGGATGTATCATACTTAATATAGGTATAGTCTAAAGATCATATCTTCTAATATATTCATTTAAATCTAGTAAATAATTATTTGCTAGAAGACTGAGATTGATTCCTACACCTTTCTTATTTACTATTTTGAAAAATTCGGTTTCTATGTTGGTCAAAATTAAAATTTATTTATAAGTCTAAGTCTATAATAGTTATAACCCAATAAGGGATAGGATTTAGATATTTTTATTTAGAATATATTAAGTAGAATTAATAGTGGAGTCTAAATTTTATTTTAATCTACACTAACTAAGATTTTAAATTTATTAGAGAACTATATATATAACCTAAGGTTGTAACAATAAAATAATTTTTTTATCTATGTATTCTTTTATTTTGAGTTTATTGCATTTTCATCTTCATTGTGGATTAAAAAATCTATCATAAAAAGATAGTGATATTCTCTCTATCTTTCGTGTCTTTCTTGTTGCATCTCTTTTGTACTTTTGTCTAGTTAAAGACCTATAAAACTTTATTTAGTTGATAATTGGATTTGTTTAAAAAACCTCCATAAATTGGCCACATTGAGAGTCTGATTTAGATACGAACACTTGTTCGAAAGCTTGTCTCTTTGCTCGCAAGCTCTTTAGGACATGTTGCTTGCGTTTGAAAATCTACAAGTGATTTAAATCCATAGGTTATTTTGAGAAATTGAAATATACCCATTGTTGAAGCCTCAACATTTGTTCTTTGCAAATCCAAGTATATGATCCCATTCGAGTGATGTTTAGTTGAGAAAATGAATGTGGCCAAACACTTCAGACCACATCCCAGGATAGAATTCAAGGGAAATAGGAGCAAAATAAGAACTCAATTTGAAAAAAAAAAAAAATAACACTTCTATAACAATTTTATTAATCACAAAACTAAGGCTTTCTTCATGGGTATATATAGGCCCTTGGCTACATTCCATTTTTTCAGGTGATTTTCCATCATACTTTTCCAAATACACCCACCCACCTTGATATTAAACCGCACAGCCTTACATCTAAAGATGCATGCAGTTGGTGGTATTTTCAACCATTTGCTTTACCTCCTCACTTCACAAGTCACAACCAAACAAAGAAACCTTCATTTGGTTCCAATCTCAAACATGATTCTAGATAATCAAACATGAAATTGGGAAAGCAAAGAGACAATTGAATCACAACTTTCATAAACTAATAAATTTCATTGGATGCAAAATGGCTTTGCAGTACATCTGTGTTTTATTTTCCTTCTCTTTGACAACTACATATACTGGAATCAGGAGTCTGGACAAACAAATTCATGAACTGATCAACACCTTAAGGTACAAATGCTTTAGTTTGCGCAATAGCTTAAAATGATCCATCCTGATTCCTGTTGCAAATTTTTGACTTCAACTTACAAGGATCTTTTCTTCCATGGTACAAGAAATGGCAATTATCTTGCGACTAGGTCATTTAGGCATTAGACATTAGATGAGCAATCATAGCATTTGCAGATTCAGGACCGTCATTGTTTACACTTGGGATGATGTTTTCTGGGGATATAAACCTCACAAACTCTCTCAACTCTGAAAAACTGGAATGTTCGCTGTATGGTACTTCATACCTGTACAATGCAAGAAGAGAAGAAAATACAGCCTTCAGTACCCACAACAATGCCAGTCTAGAGGAAGCAATTTATAGAATCATTTAGTTATTAACATGGAATCATTTACATAGTTCAGAGTGGTATTTAGAGCCATAAAAGACACCCACACTAAATTCATAGAGTTTAGCTCACGTAAACATAACAGATTTGTATGTATTCACTATTCACACTTTATAGAGCATTGAAAACCAGCTTTGAAGGATACTGTAACTCAAAAATCATAAAACAACTAGGTCAAAAAAATGCCTGGCAGTTACATTCTCCCATTTTAAGGATAACTTTTTCAGAACATGCTTCCTAATGACCCCACACATTATTCCTTCTCAAGTTATTGAGGAGAATATTTGCATATCAATATATCAAACCTACAGCTCCAGTTTAGAGTAATAATCATGATGAGTATTATGACACCACCTGATGATGGTACCCTGTTGCCACCTTCTTCCAGGAGTCTTCTTCTTTCCTTTTCCAAACGTCCAACCGGTGGGGGAGAATGCCACAAAAAGGTTGAACCGACCCTATACCAGAAATTTGTTCAAGGATAATTTTTTTTGGATTGTTGGATTGAAACAATACTAGCAAGATAGTCTGGCAAGTCAATCCAATGGTACAGACACAGCAGTAGGTAATAATTTCTCGCATAACAAAAGAGTAGGGATAAATCATTTGCAGATTATCTATCTTCAAAATAACAGAACTGTCTCTTCGGGTAAATTTTTTTTTACTTACAGAGTATTGGTCGGTTATGTGTTTCATCCGTTTAAAGCTTGCTATGGTCCACATTGGAACCATATGAATGTGGCTTTCCATCTCGTTTGCTGTAAACCAATGCATGTCTTCTTCAGGAAGCTCCAGGCAACTTAGTAAATGTAGCTTTGCAGCACCAACATATATTTTCTTTTTCAGTAGTCGAGCAACCTCTAAAAAAATTTTTTCCTTTCCTGTGATAAAACATTTATTCACACCACATAACAGATCCATAATTGTCGTAGAAATAAATGTGGTGAGATATGGTTAATAAAGCAAGAGGAAGAGAAATACCAATTGTATAGCTGCCAATTAGAAAAAGAGTTTTTGGATTGAAGGTTTCTGCTTGAATAGCCTCAATAACAAATTGTATTACCGACTCTTGTGTTGGGAAATCATACTGCACCAGCATTTATCACACTGAATTTAGTCATTTAGTTTAGTAGGCTTGTGACAAGAATGATCGAGAAAAGAAACCAAAACTTATGGCATAACACATACTTGAGGATTACAGTAAGTGGTGTCAAGGATAAGTGTATGGACATGACATGACTGCAAGATTGAATTCCTAGCCATTTCCTCAGAAAATCTGAAATCCCCAGTGTGCAGAACTGCCTAAGTAATGCAATGTGGAAAATGTCAAATTATTTCCATGAAAATTCAAGTACTCATAAAAAGATACGTCATTCAATAAATGCTTCACCAGTGAATAAAGATTAATCAGCAAAATTTTTTCATCGGAAATCCATCATAAGGTGTCCTACCTTACCATTTGACAGTTCAAAAAGAATAATAATGGATCCCGGACAATGGTTTGCATCAAAGCATGTCAAATTAACACCAGCAATAGTGACTTTCTGGTCGAGTGGCAAGATGTGTAGCTTATCCCATGGCACTCCAAGCTTTGTATTTACAAGGTGTGCAGTAATAGATGAGCAATAGATCATCCCATGGCAGAAGTTCCTTGTTAGACCCTGATAATCTGTCAGAATAATCTTCTGTGAGTCTCATGATATTAAGTAATAATGCAGCAAAGCTAGGGTGTCACTTGACCAGACACTTTCTGCATCTTATATAATGGTGTAGATGGGCAGGACTAATATGTTTCAATCCCAAAGGATTTGAGCAGTTCTATTACAGTTGTAGTTTTGTTATGTTCTAATCCCACATTTCCAAAAATACAGTCTAACAAAGCAAAGTCTAGTTTTTATTGCAGAACCATATCTTCAAAGGATCTGAATTTACTCACGATCTATGTGGAAATGTGTGAGAAACCAATGAGAGCAATCCCTTCTTAAATAACGAAATGCATCCTGCAAATAGAAAAAAAAAATACTGAACTTACTGAAAGAGCGAAGTGCGGTACTAGAAACCAATATCATGGAAAGAGAGGAAGAAACACTAATTAATAATCAAACACCAAAGGACCTTAAGATATTTTCATGACCCTACAACTTTTTCCTGTCATGTATAAAGCTTTTGCTGTGAAGTCACTACATGAAGTATCAAGCAAACAGTAATTGCTCTTGAAACAAAAGATAGAAACACTTTAATTGAAAAATTAAGTTAAAAAAAGTTAAACTAAAAACAATCTAAACATGCAAAACTATTAAAAAGAAGTATAATATACCACTCGAAATGGTGTTCCTGGTATATGACACCATGTTGGAATGTTTTTGACTTTTTGTTTACTTGAACTATCTCTAGCAGCAGCCCTTCTATGAACTGAATCATTACTACTGTTTTTTGTATCATTTGCTCGTTTGTTGTGACTACAAATTCTTTTTCTCTCAACTGCAGCACCTTGAAAGTATTCAGTAATCAACTTATTTCCTGGTGTGGATAGTTTTGTGTTCTGACCAAAACTTTCTTCTTCGATTTCCTGGTTATTATCATTTGCTCTCCGGAGTTCAGCAAGTGCATGAGCAATCTTCTTTCTTGGGCCAAGTGCAGTGATGCCCATATTGAGTAAATCCTGCAATATGACAGTGGAGAAAACATATCACATTTTCAGGTCTTATATTTGGGATGAGATTGGTCAACCAAATTTCATTCTAGCACCATCTAACCAAAGTAAAATATATCATAAATATATGAAAAATGTGAACTTCTCAAAGAGAAAAAATAACATCTGCATAGAAATGGGAAGCAGAGAGAATTATAAAGATCAAAGCTTTACACATGAAATTGCAAACCTCTTCTCTTAGCCATTGCAAAGTGTCCCAATCAATCTCTTCCCTGCTGAATGTTTCTTCATATCTGGATAAACCTAAAGACCGTATCCATTCAAGCACAGGGTTGATATTAACAACTTGTCGAGGTGAGTTAGGTTTTGTTTCACCACAAGGGACAGTCACCTGCAATGCAGACCAAGTGATCAATCATCAATGTTTTCAATAACATGCTGCAATATTTCAGGTCCTCCAGCACTGAAGGGAATGGCTGGGTATATACTAAAATGAAAATGCCCCCAATCAGAAACTCAACCACAGACACCAAGATGAATAAACAAATAAAAGAATAAAGTAAATATGTCAAGAAAAACTAGATTCTTCTACAACTAAGCAACAAAATGGACATTTTCTATTCCAAAATGCTGGTCTTAATGAGATGTTTCTTCAGATCTTGCTGAATAGCATCAAACGAATCATACTAATCATAAGTTCAATAACAAACTTTGTCTCATGTGTTTCCTTCAAATTGAGTCCATGGTATAGAAAGACATAGCTTGCTAATTGCTTAAAATAGCTCATCAAATAAATGTATGGGCACAAGAAAATAGTAAAAACTGTATGGAAAAGATCACCTGCGCATTCCCCTCTTTATCAAGGCAATCATTTGTGTGAGCCTGCCGCAGCTCTTCATTTAAACCTGTAATATCAGTGCTACATAGGGGGCACTCAACTAATCTGCTCATTTGCAGTACAGATGACAGCAACATATCTCTTGACATGTGAGTCTTCAGCTCTCCAACAGCAGCTCCCTGTGCAGAACCCTCTCCAATGGTGTAAGATTTACTTTGCAACTCTGGAAAGCCTGATCCAACTGGATTAGGTTGAGAACTTTCATTTTCCTCGAGACAATTATTTGTATGAGTGTGTCGAAGCTCTGCACTGAAATCCGAGATATCAACTCCACACAAGGGACACTCCACCATTCCATGACTTTTCATTTGAGGCATCTCCATATTGAAGTCCCTCTCTCCTGTGCTAATCCTACTTTCCTCACCAATCTTGGAGAATAAGTTTGTTGATGTATTGAGTACAATGTCAGATTCTTCTTTCTGGCAGTAGTTCTCTCCAAAGCAATGACCATCACCTTTAGAGTCATAATTGATTCTGAATTCTGTCAACCTTGACTCATTCCCTCGTTTGTCTAGACAATCATTTGTATGAGTGTGCCGCATCTCTTGGCTTAAATTTGAAATATCAACCCCACACAAGGGACATTCGACCTGAACATTTCCATGCAATTCAGATCCCTCCACACCCACACCATTATAATTGGCATTCTCATCTATCTCTGAGCACAAGTTCATCAACACATTTAGCTGTGTTCCTGGCTGAAAATCCCCACAACCATCACCATCCAAGGTACCACTCTCATCTCGATCCGAAACAGACTTCAATGTGGATCCTAACAACCTTGACTCAATTGACATCGAGTAGTAGCTCCCCTCTCCCAGCCTCAATCCCTGTTTTCCACGGCAGACTTCAGAAACTCCTGAAGTAACTCTGGGAACATCAAAATGGTCCACTAAATTATCTCTGTGTATTTTCAAAAGATTTGAATTGTCCACCTTCTTCCCATATCTCTCACTTGACAAATCACAGCCACTGTAAAATTTGGAATCAGACTCCGTTCTTTTTCTACTTTCCATTAAATCACGTTCATTTGAGCCCAAAACACTCAGACTTTCATCTTCCGCTACATTCTTCCCAACAGAAAAACAATCAAAGGCAGCTCGACAACTAGGAAAAGATATTGGTGAGCTTCCAACTGACCAGAGTTCAATCAGGGCAGAATGTTTCCGCCTTTGAGCTCCCATTGGCATCGTCTCGCATGCTTCATTGGAACCGAGCGCTCCGGACTCAAAAACCTGAGAACTCCTGCGATTCTCCTTCCCGGAAGGAGCCGGGAGCCTCGACCGTTTCCGAGACCGGGCGCCATTCGATGGCTTCAGGGCTTGAGCGTTGGTATCCTGGATGGAGGAGGCGATTACGGCTTGTGATCTTTTTTGAATCGAGGGCGTAGGGCTCTGGAAATCATCGTCGCCGGCGTCCTCCATTGCTAGGGCTAGGGTTTTGGTGGGTTCGTTTGAACAAATTTGAATTCGATTCTTAATTTTGTGGGAATGAACCGGAGGGAAAGAGGACAGAATTTCCACGTGCCATGCACGTGATGATGCATAGGATTTGCGTCAGAATTGTTTCGGTCGGGTATAAATTTTGGGCCTTCGTAGAAACACCCGGTATTATGAGTTATTTGCGACACGGCCCTTCATGTTCATTGTTTGCGAAATATCACTCATTTTATACCCTTGTTTACCAAAAAACATTGCATTAGAACTAATGCAGGTGGATTCCACCGGTTCCAAGCTAATCAACAGGTTAGCACGCCACACGACCTGAACAGGGGTGTCAAATAGGTCATTGACCGGACCACCATCAACACGGTCTAAAACAATAACGAGTCGTATCTAATATGACTAGGGGTGTGCATTCGATTAAAACCGAACCGAATCGAACCGAACCGGCCGAACCGAAATTTCCGAAATTTTCAAAACCAAAACCGAATCGAACCGAACAGTAATGAAACCGAATCGAAATATTTCAGTTCGGTTCGGTTATAATCGAATTACAAACCGAATTTAAAACCCTAACCCCGAACCCTAATTGCGCCGCCTCGCCCTCGCCCTCGCCCTCGCCTCTACCCCGCGCTCGCAGCAACGCGCCGACGCCGCAGCCTCAGCCTCGCCCTCGCCCTCGCCCTCGCCTCGCCCCCAAGTTCGCAGCAACGCGCCGACGCTGCCTCGGCCTCGCCCTCACCCCCAAGCTCGCAGCGACACCGCCTCGCCCTCGCCCTCGCCCCCGAGCTCGCAGCGACGCCGCCTCACCTTCACGCTCGCCCCCGCGCTCACAGCGACGCCGCCTCACCCTCGCCCTTGCCCTCACCGGTCATCGCGACGCCGGAGCTCTGGTATACCGATTTTAGAACCGGTTTAGAACCGGAACTGAAAAACCGGTTTAGAATCCGGTTCCGATTCTAAAATGAGCCGGTTTTGCGGTATATAGGTATATATATAATTCGGTTCGGTTCGGTTTTTACGGTTTTCGAAAATCAGAAACCGAAACCGAACCGAATTTTAAAATTTTTTTTTAAAAACCGAAACCAAACCGAGAACCGAATAACCCGAACCGAATTGGTTATTCGATTTCGGTCGGTCGGTTCGGTTCGGTTTTAACCGAATACCACACACCCCTAAATATGACTTATAAAAATATTTGAACATTAAATTGTATCATGTCTAACTTATTTTTTAAAAAAAATTTATATAACTAAATCTACATAAATTGTAAAAAAAATTATTAATCGGTTGTAGTTTAGTTGCTTAAGTTTTTTAACTTTTATTCAAGGGATTTGGTTCAAGTCTTGGTAATAAAGATTTTTAAAAAATAAAAAAATTTCAAATTATTCATATCTAAATTGATTTATAAGTTTGATATTTACTTATATTTGATATATCTTAGCAATGAATATTTTTTAAAAAAATTTGCAAATACCTAAAAAAATCTAAAAAAAGAAAATAAAAAATAATGTTCATAAAAAATAAAAAATTATTTGCAAATAAAAAATTTAAAAAAAATGTGCATATTTAAATTAATTTATGAGTATTACGTTTTCCTATATTTGAGATATAAAAAATTTACATCATTATTTAAAACCTGCAAAAAAAAGATCGCTAAGAAAAGAGATCGCACTCGGCAATTAAACTCCGACACTCAAATCAATAAGATAATTCAACAAAAATAAAAAAAGTAATTTGAAATATAACATTACCTACCTATATACGTCTAATTTACTATTATAATTCTTCAAAAATCACACTCAACCTTCAAGATTAGTATACTTCATTTCTTTAACTTGTTGAATCTCCTCATCAGTTGAACTTTTACCAAATCTTTCAATTCTTTTTCAGCATTATACCAATATGTTATACATATATATGCATCCAAAGCTTTAGATGTTAATCTAATTCTCTTATTATCTAATAATCTTTTTTTCTATACTGAAATAAGATTATAATGTAATTGTAAATATTGAAATAGTTAATAAATCACGGGTCATGATGGAAAAGTATTGAATATCTACTTATATGCTTTCCATCATGATAATATATCAAATTTTCAGCATCTTCATCAGTCAAAAAGTCCACACTTTGGCTTTCATATAAAATCACTTTATTATATGAGGAAGAAGTCAAAATTACTTTTTATTTTCTCTGCAAAATAGAAATATGAAAGATTTTGATTTGAAATGGTCTATGACATAGTTTGATAGAGCAAAATGAGATGAGTTATCATATCGTATTTGATAAACATTATAAATATCATATAATAATTTTTTAACATATTATTTCCATCCTACTATATGTATGAAAAAACATATATTATCATTATCCTCATCAACTAACATTTCAAAGCTTGAAAAATTAATTCGTAGATCTAATATGGTAGTAAAAGAAAATATAGAATTGATAGTTTCGAAATATTTTTCAAATTATTTTTATTAGAGAAACAACTTCTATGAATTTAAAAAAAAGGTCTATATTTGTTAAAGACAAAAGAAATAAACATAAGTTCATTAAATACTAAACAAATTGTAGGATAATAACTACATGAAATAGTTGTAATTACAATATAAAAATATTTTGATAACAACATAATAATTTATATACCATTCAAATTGCATCAGTCAACATACAATTACTCATATATTGTGCACAAGATGAGTAAGTATCTCTTTATAATCATAACAAGATTTTAACAATTTATAAGTAATATTCCACCTATTTTCAATATTAAGAAGAAAATTTTTATATGATTTTTGAAATTGCCTACTTAAAGCGTTAAAATCTTGAACACGACTAGGAGTATATATGATATATTTATATAAATTTCTAAGTTTTTTAATTTCAAAATATGAATTTTCAAGTTTAATTTCATCTTGAACAATTAAATTAAATATATGACATATGTAATGAGTATGAAATAATCTATCATCAAATAAAATAGATAATTAATATTTAAGCAAATCAATAGCAACATTATTATTACTAACATTAACTAAAAAGTAATACTAAATTTTTTATCCTGAATATTATACTAAAAAATAGTTTGAATAATAGTATTGGTAACGTTAGTCGCATTATAAGGATACTCTAAAAGTTTGAAACTAATAATATATTTATTTAACATCCATAAATTATCAACATAATAAACAGTAATACAAATATAAGAAGCACCATAATTAGTATTTTAGCAATCAGATATGAGAGCAATTCTCTGATTATAACCAGCAAAAAGAAAATTAATTCATTTTTTTTGGTAGCGAAGATTTTCACTGTATTATTCCTAACAGTGTTCCTAGATATTTTTCTGAGAGAGTGGATTTAATTCTTGGAATAGTTTTTTATTTTAAAATTTTTTACAAAATAAAATGATTATTCATCTCAAACAATATATTTAACTAATTTTTCTTTTGCTTTTTCTTTCAAAAATTTATGAATATCAAGTGAACTGGAAGAAGAAACAAGTGTAAAAAAAGTTTGTATTTAAGACATACTCCATTTTTAAATGAGATTGCATGTGCCTGTGAAGATAGTCGGTTTCATGTACACTTATAGTATCTAGTTGATTTCTGTATTTTTTACAAACAACTTTTTTCTCACCTTCAATCACTATTATATTATAGTGTGTCCAAACACATCTAATCCTTTTTTTTCTAGAATTTTTGGTTATTTTATCTCGAAGAAGACTGACCGATATTGATGTCAACTTCTGGTTGAGAATTTAAAAATTAAGATTTATCCTCAAAAGATAAACGAAGACTAAAAGAGGAGCTTACCATTATTAAGAAATTTATAAAAAAATAAAAATAAATTTGATTTCAAGTATATCAACTTGAAGAGCCAAAGATCCAAAGAGTCGAAAACTGGATGTCAAAACTTATAGTTTAAATTAGATATTAAAGATTTGAGAGTTAAGAGAGTATAAGAGAATAAAGAAGATTATGAGTTGTGTGGAGAAATGATTAATATAAGAGGTATTTATAAGAATTTTGAGAATGTGAAATATCCAAAATGCCTTAAAAAAGAGTTATTGGAAAGCGTATTTTTGTAAAATTATGAAAAAAACTACTTTTGACTCTTTATTTTTTTTATTTTTTAAAACTTATTTTATTATTTTATAAATTATATTTAAATAGAAAAGTAATTTAATAATTAAAATTTTTAATATATGTATTTCTTAAAAAAATATTATTGAAATGCAGCGGCTCCCTACTTTGTAGGAAGACATTGCAGGCTTATCTTTTTAACCCAATGAAAAGAACACCCTAACCCAACATGTGATTCATGAAGGGGCCCGACTTTTGATTTGAATGAAAAATAAAAAATTCACAGGTCGTGTCATGCCAAGTCACGTGTCGTGTCATACCTGGTTCAAGCCTTGCCTAACCCATGGGCCACGAGTGATACGTCAGGCAGCGTCCAAGTATTGTAGATTTTTCGGGCCTTGTTAAACACAACTTATAATGTGCCGTGTCGGATCAATCCATGAGCTAAAGCGGTCTAGATTGGGTTGAGCCCTCTGCCCACACTAATCTAACAGAAAGCATAACCTCATTAATAGCCTAGAGCAATGAAGGAAGGCGCAATCTCTCTTGCAGTTTAGGCCAGCTATCACGGCCTTGAAATCAGGCTCAACCTCCAGAATCTACCTCTCCAATGGAGGAGACCTCGCTGGAGAGTCACAAGCAATGAACATCCTATAAAGATAGTCATACACATAAGACAAGGAGAGAAGAAAATCTCCGCACCCAACGTTGCATTCTCCCTCCATGAATTGTGATCTCTCCCATTTTCTATCACTAACTTGAGAGTAGAAAGTGAATTCAGGGAGATCCTTCGCGGGTAGTTGCAGGGTGCCGACATACATAGTAGCCAATCAGAGCACAACCAAAAGGTGAAAAGGTCATGCCAAAAACAAATTAGGTTGATTAAAAGTGGTCTATCATTAGAGAAGGGTAGCGCACTATCACATTAGTGCTAGAGGTAGGGGCCTCTCTCATTGTTCACGCCTCACTTGGCGGCATGCCGCAAACCAGGGCAATGCTATTCGTAGTTCCACGAATGTCTACCAAACTCACTCTAGGAAGTATTGCGGATCCATCATCTCAAGTGGACCAAAAGGAATTGTCACACTCGTTGTGAGTGGTAGATGTCACCACAACGAGATCATGTAACGGACCTCATGATCTCAGAGGCAATGGAGTGCTTTCAGTATGTGTGTGCACGAGCAGCACACATACGAGCAAACAACCAGTTGTGGTGGTCGGTGCCACTACGAGGAGTATCATGCGAGGGAGTGCATGATCATGCGAGGCGACGGACTGCCTCCAACATATGTGTGCGCGGACAACACACATAGCAGCAAGTGACGGAGTCACGATATGTTCGGATGGAGACCCGAACAACCCAAACAGTCCTGCAGAGCGAACAACGAGACAAGTTGGCTAAAGTGAGCTGCAGGAGCACGTGAACAGCCTGAACACTTGGCGTCGTAGGCTGAAGACACGTGACTGCAGGCCGGAGAATCAGATTTGCAGGAGAGATTGTCAAATAGAGAACAAACCAGTGGCGTGGCACTCAGAAGAGCTTCAGTGGCACTCAGAACTTCAATTGTCAGCCTTGCACTGATCTGAATGATGTTTGGCATGGAAACAACAGAAAAAAATACTTGGGGCATGTTTGGTAACGAACATGATTATTGCAATGAATAGAGATAATTAAACCTTCTAATTGCAATAATCACATTAAACTGCGTATTACAGTTCAATCTGAAGCATTTGCTTCTTTACAAAGCTTAATTTGTTCAAGCTGCTACTCATATTTGAGGGGTGCTACTGAGCTCCCAACTTCTCATCAGCTGCCTTCTCAGCCTCTGAGCGGAGCTATGTAAAGAACCATTTCAAATACAAAGCAGTTGATTTGTAAAGCACAGTTTCAAATACAGACCAGTGAAGCTCATATGCAACCTGTTTTGTCAGTTGCTTGCTCCTCTCACATGCAACATGCGCCCTCTGTTTCCTCTGATCTTCCAGCTCTTGGATTACAAAAGGCAAGCAAATCAGACAGAAGCAACAAAAGGTGAAAATGCATTTAAATCTAACAGCCAAGAAACTTTACCCTGAGCAATTGGACATAATGAACTTAAATCACTAATCTCACAAGCTCCTTGCACAAAACTGTTATGTTTTTAAGAGAGCATCAAAGAACAGTTATAAGAAACAACAATATAATCCCAATGTCATGCTTGCAGGAAGATTGTCTAGCAGGAGAGATTGGGCTTGAAAGGAAGCAGATTTGCATTCAAGAACAAACCAAAGCTCATATTATTTAACATCATTCACATATCCCGTGCTCCAAAGTCAGTGATATCAGCTGCTAAAAAGTGGGTGAAAAGATTGGGGATTACTAGTTCAAGTGCAACAGAACTATTTTTTTCAATATACTGTGACAATGACAACAATGATAACAACAAAAAACAAAGAATTTGCTGTCTCCTTACAAAGCAGTAACCACCAAAAAGCCCTAACTAATTGTCATAATCCTGAGGCATCAACCTACTTCCTTCAATATGATGAAAACCATTGATTTGTAAAGAACCGTTTCAAATACAAAAGCAACTGATTTGTAAAGCACAGTTTCCAATACAAACTAGTGAGGCTCGTATCAACAAATTCTTACAATAGGTTAGATACCAATGCAACCATAATCTCAGTATTACTAAACATGACACCATATACATGGCAAAAATTAAAGCAATAAAAGAGAGCAAAGGCTAACTTTGATGGTGTCGTAATAGTTCCAGCCGACCTCATTCGAGAGACGCCCAAGAAAGCAATATTTGTGCCCTGGTTGCATCCTCAAAACCCTAAGAATTCCGGTACTGAAATTAATCTATCAACAATTCCAAAATCAAACTCATTAACCAAACAGATACAGGAAAAAAAATCTCACTTTCTTGAAAGCGTCCGAAATGACCATCCGACTGATCCTGTTGTACAGTGCCGACACCTCCTCTAAGCCTTCAGCCTTGCCAGCACCGCCGCGCCCCTCTTCGTCTTATGCGGAATCATCTTGTCGAATCAAACTCGCCACCATCAAGACAAAATAAAAGCTTCGACATGAAACAAAATGAATAGAAAAGGGCTGAACCTTTACCCGCGGACAGTGCGTCAGAGGATCTTGCCGGGGGAGCGGTATTGGATGGGACCGTGGGAGGGTTTGCTGTTCTTGGACTCCATCTTCTGGTGGACTAGCCCCCTAGACTTGCAGATCTCATCGCAGCGAACGACGACAACACGCTGCCCATTGAGTAGCTACTTGGCCATGATCGAAGCCAGAACACCCAGCATGTGCTGCCGCGCGTCCTCCACCACCCGCCACGCGCACAGCCCCGGCCCCAATTCCATCTTCGCCGCCGCCGCTGCTTCTACGATTAAGGCTTAGTGTTGGGCAGAATGAGAGGAATTTGGGGTTAGGGCCGGCGCAAGGAACGAGATCGGAAAAGGCTGGAGCGCAGGAGCGAGGGGAAGGCTGAAGCCGCCGTGTGGGAGTGAGATCAGAGAATACCAGAGTGTAGAGCAAGGCCGGGGGAAGCCCGATTTGGTCGAACTTCCGCACCACTTCGGCAGTAATGAAGTGGGAGAAGTGGGACGGATAGGCCCATCAACTTCTTTTTTTAAAAATGCTATTTTCGTATTCAGCTATACGGAAAGTACATCCTAATTTATTTTGAATTTTTGAAAGTGATAATTTCATTATTTTTAAAAGCTAATTTTATTCAAATAACGAAAATAACAGAAGTGATTTTATTTTTGCTATTTCTGAAATTCAGCTAATTCAAATATATCCTAAGTCATGATTAATCTCATCTCAATAAAAATTTCTAAAAATAAGTTTACATAAAATGAGCTTCCCACCATAAGATAATCCATGAAGAAAGTTGGATGTTGTCCCCACTCAGCTTCGAGACATTGGTCATCTCCTCAAGGATCAAGAAGAAGTTGAGGTGCATAGGAATAATCTTGGACAACCAAAGTCAAGGAAATATAATGAGAGGGCAATCTTCCATTACATTCAATCTTGAGAGAAGGGAGGCACCAATGGGGGCCTCCCTAGGAATGGGAGGAGTATCAGTGTTAGTAGAACGTCTCATCTAGGATGCATCGGTAGGACCAGACAACCTTATGCGGACATCATCCCTCGTACACCAAACAAAATAGGAGAAGATTGAAAGTCCAACTTGTAAATATCTAATGGCCTACACACTTCCTTGTGAGACTCAAAACAGACTCCTTTGGACTATTTTCATGTGATTGTTCTATTTTCAAGGATTTATTTACAAAAATATTTATTTTAGGGACTATTGTGGGTTAGGTTCACAAATCAATTCTACCAAATTGACTTGGTCCAAGCTGGTTCAACCCAACTCGTCAACTAGGCCAAGTCGACAAATGGTCCAAATCCACTGCCAAGCAAATTGGGAAGCAACCCAAATTGATACATCAACCACCTCCTTCTTGTGCAACAACCTTACCAAACTAGGAAGAAGCTCACAAGCCAACAGAGCAAATCTGATCACCTTCCTCAATTTTCCATCCACAAATCTAGGATTGATTTCCCCAATCTAACATGAGATAGCAACTTGAATTTAGAAAATGCTAAGACCATAAAATGACCTCTCCCCATTTAGAGAGGAGGTAAGTCCTATATCTTTAGAAACAAGCTCCATTTATTTGGGCACAAGTTCTATCTCATTCACACAAGCAAGACCCCCTTAGACAAATCTAAGATTATTCTCCATGCTTAAGGCTATACATTCTTGAGCTTTCTCACTTTCCTTCTCTAACTTAAATATCGGCGTGAAATCTAGGGAGTCTCTCCTTAGGTAACTTGTAGATTTGTAGCTTGCCAGAGGAGGCTTCAACCACTTCATTGTCAATATTGCTAGCATTTCCAAAGCAAAAAAGATATGAAGGTCGAGAGACATGAGTTCAATTTATTATGATGCAAGCTCATCCCTGATCGAACATCAATAGATTGTCCTTAGAGGTAGGGCTTGCTCCACTTAGCTCATCTTTCATCTAACAAAATTTTCAATCCAAGATTGCTCCTTCAAAAGGCTTATTGAAGCCAATATGTCCACATCGGGAGCACAATAGAAACCATGTAGACCATGGGTCCTTATAGCGCTAAATATCGATGTCCACCACAATTTACTATATAGAAGAAGAGCATAAAAGAAGAAAAAATAGTAGACAAGAGATTTATGTGACAAAGACGATCCAAAGGATATTGTATTGATAAGAAGAGAAAGAAAAGATTACAATGATGGAGGCGAAACTCCAATATCACCAACTCTTACAAAAGACTAAATAGCATAGCCATCACAAGACGTCTAGAGAGTATTTATGTATGTCTCTCTCTTTCACTCTATATTAGAAATTCTTACATTAATAGAGTATTTATAGATGTGGCCTAACTGTGTTTGAGTTAAAGTAGAAGACTGACTCAAATAAGACTTTTACTAATTTAAGTCTTCTAATAGAAGATAAATTTAGATAAGAATTAGACCCACTAAATTACTTTCTAATATAATTAAGACTCTTCAGAAAATCTGGATTCGAGACACGATTAAGCCAACAATCTCCACCTTGGCTCGAATCCTCTTATTCTCTAAATTTGAATCTTCAATAGATATCTTTGCTATTACCTTATGGGGCAGAATCAATGATCTTGAATATTGATCAAGTCCAAACTGAGCTTGAACTTGTCAATCAGAATTACCTTCGTCAACATATCTACAGAATTTCTTGAAGTATAAATCTTTTGTAAAGAAATCTCGTCGTCTTCAATAATGTCTCGAATAACATGAAATCAGACATCTATATGTTTTGATCTGGTGTGATATATTTGGTTCTTTACAAGGTGTATGACGTTCTGATTGTCGCAAAAAAAATAGGAAGAACACTTTGAGAAAAATCAACTTCACTTGCCAATCCTTTTAGCCGTAGAACTTCTTTGACGGCTTCTGTAACTGCCATATACTTAGACTTTGTTGTAGATAATGCCACAGTTGACTATAAGGTATACCTCCAACAAATAGGTCCTCCACAAAGAGTGAAAAGATAATTAGTGAGGGATCGTCGTCGATCAAGGTCTCTAGCATAGTCTGAATCGACATAGCGAATAATTTTGGTCTCTTGAACTATATTCCTATTGAAATATAAGCCAATATTAAGAGTATCTTTGATATATTTTAATAGTCATTTCATATCCTGCTAATGCTCTTTTCCTAGATTTATCATGTAACGACTTACAACGCTAACTGCTTGTGCAATATCAGGTCTTGTGTATACTATAGCATACATTAGACTTCCAACAGTACTTGAAAATGGAATGTTCTCCATGTATACATACTCCTCATCTGTAGAAGGACATAGTTGAGCTGAAAGTTTGAAGTGAGATGTCAAAGGAGTACTGACGGGTTTTGAATCCTGCATATAAAAACGAGAAATAATCTTCTCGAGATACTTGCTCTGTTTGAGCCATAATTTGCCATTCTTTCGATCTCGATCAATCTCCATATCGAGAATCTTTCTTGCAGCACCTAAATTTTTTATCTAAAATTTCTTTTTCATTTTAAACTTTAGATGATTAAGTAAAAATATGTCTTGAGTAGCGATAAGCATATTATTAACTTAAAGAAGCAATATAATAAATAAGCTATTGGTATGTATTTTAAAATAGACACAACAATCATATTTTCAATGGATGAAATCTTATCCCAGCATAAAACTATCAAACCTTTTATACCATTGCCTTGGAGATTATTTCAAACCATAAAGTGATTTGCTCAACTTGCAGACAAAATTTTTCTTGCCTTCTTGGATGAACCCTTCAGGCTGTTGCATCAAAATTTATTCTTTTAATTCTCTATGCAAAAAAATAGTTTTGACATCAAGCTGTTCTAACTCAAGATTATGAAAAATAATTAAAGTACATAGAAAATGAATAGATGTGTATTTAACTACAGGAGAGAAAATTTTATTAAAGTCAACACCCTCCTTTTAATACCCTTTTTCAACTAAACAGAACTTGAATTTAACATTATCTATCTCAGAGAAATCCTCTTTCTTTCGAAATACCCACTTGCAACCAATTGCTCTTTTACCTTCTAGTAATTTCACTAAACCCCAAGTATGGTTCTTTTGAAGGGAATCCATCTCTTCATTCATAACAGCTTGCCACTGAGAAGAATTTTTATCCTGCACTGCTTCTTTATAGAAAGAAGGATTACCATTATCAGTAATTAAAATAAAAGCTACCATATTTTCAAAACTATACCTTTTAGGTGGTTTTATGTTTCTTTGAGATCCTTGAAGTGGAGTCTTATCAGAAATTTAATTTTTAGAATTTTCTTGAGAGTTGGACATACCCTGAATATCTTCTTCGGAAGGAACTACATACTCCACCTCTACTTGCATTATATCACTGGAACCTTTCTTAAGAGATTTTAATATAGCACTTTCATCAAATACTATGTCTTTCTCAATAATTACATTTGAAATAGTAGGATCCCACAAACGATAGCCCTTAACACCTTTGACATAATCCAAGAAAATACACTTTTTGGAATGTGCATCTAACTTATCCTTGATAACATACACATAAGCAGAGTAACCAAAAATCTTTAAAGAAGAATAATTTGTAGGTTGACTAGTCCATACCTCTTCAGAAGTCTTGTAATTAATGGCTACTTGAGGGGAGCGATTCACAATGAAACATGCTGTATTGACTGCTTTTGCCCAGAAACCTTTATCAAGATTAGTTGTACTAAACATACTACATGCTTTCTCCAATAAGGTTCTGTTTATCCTTTCAGCCACACCATTTTGTTGAGATTTTTTTGGGATGGTAAAGTGACGTTTGATGCCTTCGTCTTTACAGAATTTGAGAAACTCTATTAATTTGTACTCTCCACTATTATCACTTCTGAGGTATTTGATTTTTCTGTCAGTCCTTTTTTCAACTGAAGTTTTTTACCGTTTGAAAGAAGAAAATGCTTCGGTTTTGTGATGCAAAAAATAAATCCACACTTTTCTAGAAAATCCATCAATAAAACTGACAAAATAATGAGCACCAGATTTTGATGGAATAGGAGAGCACCACACATCAGAATGAATATAATCAATTAAGCCTTCAGTATAATGAGTACTGGTGTTAAATTTTACCTTGGACTGTTTACCATAGAGATAATGCTCGTAGAAATTTAATTTGCATGAGTTGAGCCCTTTCAGTAATTTTCTTTTGTTGAGCTCATTTAAATCTTGCTCACTTATATAACCGAGACGCATATGCCATAAGTGGGTTATATCAGAAGAATAAACCTGTGAAATTGTTGTACCACCTCCAACGGTTTTTTCTACTAACTCATACAAATTTTCATGCTTTAGGCCCTTCATCACTATCAATGAGCCTTTAGTAACCTTAAGAACTCCAACTTCAGTAGAATACTTATAATTAGTAGAATCCAAAGCACCCAAAGAGATCAAATCCTTTTTCAAATCAGAAACATGTCTAACGTCAGTAAGAGTTCTAATAATATTATCAAACATCTTGATTTTGATTGTTCCAATTCCAACAGTTTTGCATGGATTATTATTACCCATCAAAACTAAACCACCATCATAGTACTTGTAGTCTTTAAACCAATCCTTATTAGGACACATATAGTAAGAACAATCAGAATCAAGAATCCAAGTATCATGGTAATGATCAAAATTAGAACTAATAGAGAGAACTTTACCAAAATCATTATCAGAACTCCCTTCAACAACTGACACTTGTCCTTTGACTTGCTCTTTAGATTGAGATTCTCTTTTTTTCTTTATTTTGAGCTTCCAACACTCTTTAATTATATGTCTCATCTTCTTATAATATCTGCAGTTTATTCCTTTGGATTTGGATCTAGAACGACCTGTCTTTAATCTTTCTTTGGTACGACCTTCGACAATCAATGCTTCTGAGTGTGACACATCCCCTTCAATCTTTTTTTTAAATATTCATTAGATAGAAGGGCAGCAGAAATATCGTCAAATTTCAAATCCTTACCATACATGAGAGTAGTCTTTAGATTCTTAAGAGAAGGAGGTAAAAACGATAATAAAATAATTGTCTTGTCTTCATCTTCAATTTTAACATTAATGCTTAATAATTGAGAGACTAGTTTATTGAAAGTATTAAGATGACCAACTATATTTATACCTTCTCTCATTCAAAAATTGAAGAGCTTCTGCTTTAAGTAAACTCGATTTGAGATAAACTTACTCATATATTATTTCTCCAGCTTTTTCCATAACTCTGAAGGTGATGTTTCATTGGTGAGACTAAGAATGATTGTACTATGTGCACTAGCCTTCTGATTTTTTCTAAACACTTTCGGCAACATCTTCAGACTTGACATCCTCTAATGTGTTTCTCAACCCTTGTTGAGTAAGAATTACATGAACTCTTACTTACCAAATAGGAAATTCTTGCTTTCCATTAAATTTTTCTGTATCAAACTTTATAGTAGACATGTTGAACTAATCTCTGATACCACTTGTAACACTAAATATCGATATCCACCACAATTCACGATATAAAAGAAGAGCAGAAAAGAAAAAAAAATAGCAGACAAAAGATTTATGTGGTGAAAATGATTCAGAGGATATTGTATTGATAAGAAGAGGAAGAGAAGATTATAACGATGGAGGCGAAACTCCAATATCACTAACTCTCACAAAAGACTAAGTAGCATAGTCATCACAAGACGTCTTAAGAGTATTAATCTATGTCTCTCTCTCAGTCTATATTAGAAACTTTTACATTAATAGAGTATTTATAGATGTGATTTAACTGTATTTGAGTCAAAGTAGAAGACTGACTCAAATAAAACTCATACTAATTTAAGTCTTCTACTAGAAGATAAATTCAAATAAGGATTAAACTCACTAAATTACTTTCTAATATAATTAAGACTCTCCGAAAAATCTGAATTCGAAAGACAATTAAGTCAATAGGTCCTAACATGTTTTCTCCTAATCAATAGTTAGAGAACTAATGGAGGGGAAAGTTGGGACCCTAGTAGGCCATCGGAAGAAATGTAGTCTAGGTCATTATTAGTGATGAGGATGCCACCTTCAACAAGGCATTCTTTTAAAGCATGTCAAATGTGCCTGCAACGAACTCTTTGAAGGAGGTGTCTTCTTTTCTACCAATAACCCGCTTGTGGCCCTTTGCACACAACGCTTTAGTTGACTCTTGTCATATTCAGATACCACGTCATTAGGATTTTGATCGATACCTAGAGTTCAATCAACATCCTCTACATTGGGGCATTTTCTTGAATGACCATACCTCACTCTTGCTTAAATCTTGAACTAAATTTGTTGGTATGGCTCAGCGATGTCGCTATTCAGTTCGAAGGCATTGCCAACTTGCTCCTCAAAATAGGTGACTACTTCTGAAAATCAATAGTTGATACCCCCTTCATGGTGTCCTAGGAGTCTTAGCCAATAATTATTATAGAACTTTGGTTCAATAGCGGCCCTCTTCATCCAATGCTAGTGAAAGTACCACTGGTACATTACCAATGGCGGCGTTAATTGTTAGTGCCCATAATTCCAAATGTATAGCGCCGGCAGATCTCAGAGCTTTATTGGCACTTACTTCATAGTGCCTAAAAATCTTTGATGTATGCCACTTGCTAATTGCCTAGCACCAGCAAATATAGCATTGTTGGCACTAATTTAATATTGTCAGTACTAAATTAGAGCCGATAATGTTAATCTTTTTCAGCGCTAATTTTTCATTCTTGACACTAAATTAGCACCGACACAAATATTCATTTCTAGTGCTAATTCTCAACATTGCCTGTACTAATTTAATATTACCAGCTCTAATATGCCTTCTGGACTAGTAAATTTCAATCATTAGTAGCGCTACGTAATTAGCGCCACTAATAATTGATCATTAGTGGTGTTAAAATAAGTAGCACTGCTAATACAACTATAAAGCCCAATATACCTCCCCTAATCCAACATCCTCCCTCGGCCTTTTTTTCCTCGCGAAGAGCCACCATTGAATGCTGACCGTTGACACCACTAGTTCCTGCTCACCTGCCGGCTCCTCTTCGTCCTCTTTCATTTCTCTCCCTCTTGTCCACCTCAAAACCCTAACCCCTCCCCTTTGCTTTGACTTCCTTGGTGCTGCATCCCAAATCAGTGCCACCAATTCCTTGGTTGTTGAGGCAATTCTTTGTTTAGGTTTGAATCTGTAGCGTTCTAAATTTTCCATTGTTTCTGAGAACAAAGCAAAATACAAACTATGAAATGTTAGGGTTTCTTTTAGATTTTATTGGTGAATAGGAATGCCGACTGTGAACTAGTCTTAAAATTATAAAAATTGAAGGATTTGGTGGTGTTTGTGGGTAATTTTGTTTCCACATCTGAATCCCTTCGCTTTTTCTTCTCATTTTCTTGATTCAATCTTGAGAACTAGTTACACTAAGTCTTTTTTGCGGTTTGGAATGTTTGTTCCTTTATCCTGCTTGTATGGTGAATTGGTGAGCTTGCTGGTCTGTTTCACGTGGATCCAATAATCATTCCAATTCCATTTTTTATGTTCTCTTTTTTATTTTCAACTATGAAATTATTTGTCATGATATGCTTTCTTTCTCAGATTAGGGTTTTCACAACGTTTGATCCATAATTGGATTTTAAAATGCTTGCTTCCATCTCCTCGCACCTTGTGTAAATGACTAACTTTTAGATTGAATCTCTTTACCGTCCAGTTTTCACCCTTCGTCTTTCATTTGGTGCTGCATCTTGATAATCAACTGTGCTCAAGCATATCAAAATTTAACCGAATATGAGCATCTTTATCATATATGTACATGCATTACAAAGTTTTCAGCAAGCACTCATGTTTGATTGTGAGCATTCCTTATCATAAAGTTTCAACTTGTTTGAGTCAATTTTTTTGACTAAATATAAAATTTGATTAAAATTCAGTCAAAGTATAGAGTTAGATGTTACTGGATTGTATTTCAAATATAAGTTTTAATTAAACTTAAATCACGATCAAATTCAACCAAAAATTAAGTCCAATTTGAACTTAAATTATTGAGAAATTCGGGTTCAAGCTAAAGAAAATTGAGTGGACTAGATATTTGGATCAAAATTAGACCCAAAAGTCATCAAATATGTGAGTCTAAATGAAACATAAAAAAAATTTTGTAAATAAGTCTTTGACCGAATTTTTCATACAAACAGTCCCTGAGACAAAAATTTTGTAAAAAAATTCTTAAAAGTTTTAAAATTTCAAATTGATCCCTACAAAATCTAGGATTTGAGAATAAATCTTTCAAAATTTATATTTATAAATAAAACTTTGAAAATTTTAACTTTCACAAATAAACCCTGAAATTTTTAAAATTTGCAGATAAACACTCGAAAATTTTATTTACAAATAAGTCCAAAATTGTATAAAAAACCTAAAAATTTTAAAATTTATAAATATATTTTTTTGTAAAAGAGCCCCTAGAGTTTATAAAATTATATTTTGGTTCAGATTTTTCAAAAAATTTTATAAATAACCCCCTAAAATTTGGCAATAAAATAATAGTACATATTTTGAATATCATCAATAGGAAAATAAATTCCAATCAAGTGGATTATAAGTCAATCACAAACCATATAAATATAATTTTAATCAAATATTATAATCATATCATATTTTAAAATAAGTCAATCAAAGATTGATCTCAATTCCTCTCCTAGATTTATAATTGATGAAAATCCTGTAAAGAGATAGAAGAACAAAAGAGGATCAGAGAACATGCTCCACACCCACCCCCCCTCCCTAAGAGGAGGTTGGCTTTGTGCTTAATCATCTATGATCATTGCGAGATATTCCTTAAGTGGTTTTGGTTTCTCTTTAGGGATAGTTGTCTCTTTAGTTTTGCTTCATTGTCGTGACCATAGTTACTATGAAATCTATAATACCTTAAAGTATAAACCTTGTTTTGATCTTGAGGAATCATGGGAGGTCTTCTCAGGTAGTCCTGATCCTATATTTGAGCTAGGACATGGCCAGCTTTAAGGGATATAGTTTGGAACTCAGTCCGATGCTGCCAGAACTTGATTTTAGCTTTCTTTGTTATGAATGACCTGTGTCTTTCCCGTCTCTCTTTGCTTCTCTATTTTTGAAGGAGCTTATATGACCCACCGAATCTCGAGTTCTACCATAGGTTTCTCAAGGTGATTACTGAAACTGTGGTTGTGGATAGGGCACTCATTCCACTATATAAGACAACCTGGTGGAGGGGTTGGGCTGGGTCTATGGCTGACTCACTAAAAGGAGCACCCTACTGGGGTGGATGACGAGGAGGCATTACTGTCATGGCATGCATTGGGGCTCTAACAATCTCCGCTATGGATTCCTATGGGAAGTTCACACATGGGGATTGCTGCCCCACAACACTCAGCTTATCGGAGCGTGTCTTCCTTGGCATGGTCTCAGATTGTATCTCATTGAAGAGCAGTTGAAAGATCTGAACAAAAGCAGCACTGTTGTGACACAGAGATAGATCTAGAGAGTAGCTGAAGCCAAGTTCCGGCCAAATTAATCCTCTTCTAGTTTTGGAACATTGTGAGATCTGCAAAACAATCAAACCTGAAGCCTTTCCGGTGCTCAATAGGACTCAATTGCAAAACAAGCAAAACGAATGAGATCTCTTTGAGAAAAGAGAGAATAAAGATCCTACCAAATTGAGGGAGATGACAATTTATATACCCTTGGGTTGATTCATAATTCGGTGAAGATTTCAGGACAATTTGGTCACCTTAATTTGAGGTGTGGTTGAATTATTCTGTGATCCCAGCTCTGGAGGCTTGGCCAAGCTTCGGAGCTCAACCAAGGATCCAGGGGCTTAATTTGGCCTGTTGCGATGCTCGCATGATAACGCGATTGTGAAAAATCAGCTGAGGTGACGTGATTGTTAGAAAATTAGCATGTCCTGCCTCCCAAATTTCAAAACTAGACCAAGTTTTAGAACCTTGATAAGGCTCTTTCATTCATGAAGCAACTTCCGTGCCTGAGATTATAAGTTCTGGAGGTTCAGCTGAGATTCAAGATCTATCTCTGCTTAGCTCTAACAAGTCTGAATTGCAACCTAGATCTCTTCAAGCATCCTTCCCAGGGTAGGACAACACATAACTTGGGAGTCTCTAGGCGCTTGCTTTGGGATGTGCAGCCAGACGTGAACTTGGGATTCGGCCGGACCAAATCCAAGCTGTTAGAATTTGGTTCATGTTAGTTGAGTGCTCAATTCCTAGGCTTGATTTTGATGATGATACTGAAATGGCAGGGTCTGGATGTTCATCATTAGGATATGGCGCCATGGAGGAACTTGGACCTTTAAGAGTAAACGTTGATGGGAAAGTGCTTTGTAGAAATACATATGCTTGGAATAATGGTAGGATTTCCATGCATTCTATATGCTATTACTCTCTCTAAATGAGATCATGTATAGTATCGCAATCTCCTAAAACTATGGCAGTGGCAAACATCATCTTCCTAGAATCTCTGGCAGGAGTCGTGTTCTTGTATTCGAATACAACCTTAAGACTACAAACTCAGTGGAGATAACAGAACTGGCCGAGATTCCTATGCTTTTCTAATCAATTGGATTGAGAGATTCCCACATTACAAAACCCGTGATTTTTTTCATAGCTGGAGAGAGCTATGCAGGCCACTGCATACCTCAGCTAGCTTCTACTATTTTCCACAACGACAAGATCACTAACCAGATTGTCATCAATATTCTCAGTATCACGGTCACTATAAATTACTAACTTATGAGATGTTTGTTGAATAGACCGTCTAACAGAGTTTTCTTGTCGGTTGGCAATGCCTATGTTGATCACCTTGCCAACTGCTCCAGTTGTATCAGGTGAATGCCAACTAGCTCAAAATAAAGCTAACGCAGAACCTGGAACGATTCATGCGTACAAGATCTGCGCCCCACTTTGTGATGACTCGGGTAACTCGAGCACCTCTGGTGGAAGATATGTGACTCGTCCTGATGTTCTTATGATATGATCCATGTCGTTGTTTTAGCAAAATTTGACTTTCTTCGATATGATTAGACAGCAGATTTTGGTCCTTGCACCGATAACTATGTTAAACTATATCTGAATAAACCTGAGGTGAAGGAAAGCTCTTCATGTAGCAGCAATTCCACACCCTTGGAACCCTTTGAACGTATGGCCAGTTACCTGAAATAGTATTTTAAAAACTCAAACATGTCCTGTTTGACTAATTAATAACTATTATAGCCTATATTTTTTCTGTGATCTTCCATGAAATGACCAATCAGCTACTGTGCAGGCTACTATCTAGCAAGTCAATGCAAGTGGGCGAAGGCGTGGCCGTGTAGATGAGTTTAAATCCTTAATTAGACAGGAGCACATAAAGCTATAAGGGTCGTTTAGTTTGAGACTAACTAGTCCGACTAGCTAGTTTTGTAATAGTGCTTCTAGTTCAAAAATTAACTAGTTGGACTTACTAATCCCAAACCAAACAGGATCTGAAGTACTAATGGAACTACATTTGCAAGGGTGATGTGGAATGTGTTTTTCCAATTACATCTACTAAACTCTCTATTGGCGCGTTGCAGCTACTGCTCGAGAAACCTTAGTGTGCGTGATATTCCAACAATGAGGTAATGGTTTCTACCTGACTCTCCAAGTATCCTAACATTAAGCTCTATATACAACGGGTTGACATTAGCACCAGTAAGAGGAGCTGGGAATGAGGTTCCACATTACCTGCCTCAAAGCGCATTGGAAGATGAATTCCCTTCATCTTCATGAATTCCTTCTTTTAGTCCAAAGATTGAATTTTTTTTCTTTTTCTTTTTTTTTCCTTTTTTGTTTGACATCTGGTTCAAAGTTAGATACAAGGCATGATGGCTTCTGTGAAGTGTAATTGCCAGGAAATTCACAGGAAACTGAATATTCTCATGCTTCCAAACACTAATGGTGTTAGACAATATTTTTCAGGAGCATGAATGCAATTTTAATGCATTTTCATGGGTGTACACACAAATTCAAATTTTACAAAGCTTACGCACAAAAAAAATCTCAAAGTAACAAAACACAACAATCGCCAAGATAATTGAAAAAAGGTTAATATGAATGGTACAAAAGGCCACTAGGCATAAACAAATATCCAAAGCAACTCTAAATGCAGTACGGTCAAGTAATATGTCCGGAAATAAAATGAAATCCCCAAAATAGTAATGCATCAGACATCTCATAAGAGAAAATTAATCAAGGCATCAATATCTGTAGCTTTGTGTCTCAGCTTACAAGATATATCACATTTCCAATGAACAAGAAGGAATTAGCATAATGGATAGGATCAACATCTAACCACCTTTCATTATAACTTGCATAACTATTCCATCTACAAGTGTATAAATAACCAAATTCTAAGATACAATAGCTCTTGTGTAAAATATAAAATCTTCTAAGAACAAATGAATCTGTACTCTGTATTGGTTTTGTACTTTATTCCTAAGTGCAAATTGCCAATCTTCCAGCTGTCCAAACATCCCTTGCTAAAAATTTAGCGACTTTTCCGCGTGTTTATGAAACCGGGGGTGAAAACTTCATAATGTCGATTATCTTCATATATACTCAGAACAGAACACTCCAAACAGCTCCATCTCCTTCACCACACTTGGCATGAACATCTTTTATCCTTTCCACAGATTTACAGATTCCGCTGCAACTCCAGTCAAATGATGCTATGCAAGCATTACCTGCCTGGGCCTTCCACTCACACTCTAAGGGTGACAGAGAAAATAATTGCTCAAAAAAAAAGGGTGACAGAGAAATATCAACAGAGGCATATTATAGATATTTGCATTAAAAATAGAGAGAAGAAACTAAACCTGGTGGAGTTCCACAGCACATGTTCCGCTCATCTATGTGTTCAACTTCAAGTCCGATAAACCAAGCACCTAATGACACATCTTCGTTCGCATATTTATGCAATATAGGCCTGTGAAATGATCAAAAACTTCAACACTCTTAAAGAAGGATACTGCTAGAAAATATCAATCCCACCTACTGGTTTATAGAGATAAATGTTGCCAGATCTTTTGATATAGCATATATTTGGCCTGTTGCATGACGGAAGTATTTGTTTCCTTCCTCTCCAAATTTCCAGTATTCAGGTTCATGGTACTTAACATTCCTATGAGCAAGACCAGGAAAAACAAAGCACATACAATAAAATGTTTACCACATCTAGAAAACATTGGCAAGGGAAGGCATTGAGAATTACTTCTGAGACAGAACCGGGCCAGACTTCATACAACCAATATATGTTCTAGGCTTGGATCTATGATGGGCAAGAGTTGCTACAAGCATGCCTGTATAACATATATTAATAAAAAAAATTTACCACATGTGAAAAGGTAAAATACCTCAATGTATTCTCAGTCAAATTAGAGCAAGTACTCCAAATACACACCTAGGTTAACATGGACATCATCATCTACCTTCACATAAAACTCAGCATCCCATTTGGCAACAGCAGTAGAAAAGAATATCTTTGTTTTTGCAGATAGTTCATGATATCCTTCCACATGCTCCTGCACAAGTCAGCAAAGCAACATACTCAAAGTAAGAATCAACAAAAATTTGTGGATTTTTAATCTGCCAATAAAAGGAAAACTAATTACCAGCCTAAGGAAGTCACCATGCTGAGCCTCCTCGGAATCAATAGCTTTGTCTAGAATGCTGTTGGATGTTGCACTGGAAAGAAGCATTATCAGCTTTCTTACATTCTTATACCGAATTAACAACAACAATTCATAAAATATTATATAAATGACAGTGAAGTATGAATATATAGTTGTCAAATAGGGCATCATGGGGACCCAATATATACCAGAATTTCTATAAACAACAGTTTTTTGTTATCATGTCAAAACTAAGAAAGACGATCAAACATCAACAAAGTGTGCAAAATAGATTACTATATGAGCTAAAATAAGGAATGGAAGCAGTAGCTAGTTCCAAAATTAAGAATTACCTTTTCGGCAAAGCAACAATAAATTCAGCTTTGACATGAGCATGCTTATCCAATTTTGTTTTATATTAGATACAATAAAGAAGCATTTTTATTTTTCAAACAGCAAAAAATGAAAACCTCTCATTAAATTTGTAGTAGTAAGGCAAGCTTCAGTTGCCAAGATTTTGCACTTTCCAAAAGACTGGAATTCGGGTTAGAACTAAAGCTGCATGACTAAATTAGACCTCAATAATGTTCATGATTGTTTATTGTTAATTTAGAGCACTGCCATAATTGTGCTCAATGCTCAAAACTTGCTTGAGATGATGTAGCATGATTATAAAAGCATTCAATCATGCCAATTCTGCATAGAAAGCAATTGGGGAACTCAGGTCAATCTAAGTACTAAAATTAGGATAAATGCGATAGATTTCTACTTGGACTAGAGCTAAAAATTCTGAACAGCAGATTTGTCAGTAGAGTATCTGTTTACCCAAGAAAAAGCTTGCTTACAGATAAATTGAAGAAATTGATGAACTATTGATAGTTATTGTAGTTTTAAAATTCTTAAACGTTGGCATTTGCTGAGATCAGCCTCATCAGAGTATATGATAACATCTCCCTCTCTCCATACAAGTGTGAAGTTGTATTCAGAGTCATAATCAACGTTGATTCCTTGCATTGGAAAATAGCTATCCTTCCTTATTTTATCTTTCCCTTCCCTCCTATGTTCAATATTTTGCACTGGACTGTTATAAATCAGAGACCCAGTACTTAGTCTCTTCTCATCAAAAGCCCAAATTCCACTAATGACTAAGCCAACCAACCGCTGTTCTGCAAGACTCAACAAGCAGGATATAAGCTTCTCAAAACTCTATTCCCATAACGCTTATCTTGACTGCTACCTTGCTCTTCAAACCCATAGACTTCAGATTGGATCGAAATTCAATCTACTAGCTCAAATATTCCAAGAGAAAATCATGACAAATTAGTGGGCTATCCTATACATGCAATAAAACATCTATCCAAACAGCTGATATAGGAGTAATGCAGATTACAAAAAATCCAATGGAAAGCAATTTTTTCTTTAGAAGGAAGGTGACATGGATGGACGAGACAAGAAATAATGCCAGGAAGGCAATAGCAATATAAGGTGCAAACATCAATGGAATGACTAGAGAAGGATTTGGAAAATTGATTTACATTTCATTTCTCATAACTCTTGCTTCGTAAACATATTATGCATTAACTCTCTTGCTTTCTCTGGTGTTTTAAAATGAGTTCTCTGGTCAAGTACTGAGCAAGGATCTTCAACCATCACTTGTACTAGGTGCCTTACTTAATGATTATGGCCTTGTGGATTTACTAGATGCCTTACTGAATGTGCACAAATGAATAGGAAACTTCTGTGAGTATATTCTCTCTGTTGGTAACTATAGGTACTATCAGTGAGTAGCAGACAATAATGCTCTGATCAACCTACTCTTGTGTGTTCCTTCTCAGTGAGATTGGCTGTGCTCCACTGGTAACAAACTGAGAAGCTAATAAAAGACTATAAAATCACCTGCTATCATACATTTTTGTGTTGTCTATCATCATAAATAACTCAACTAACCAACTGGAAGAGGAATGAAACTCTGAAGTAATTTAGATTGTCCTTTGCTGCCTCAGTAATTTACAAGAAATCAATAACCAACTCCTTCCACCGAAAATAATGTTCAATCTTATTAGGCACAACTCGCATTTTCCATCCCAAATTAATACAGGTCCAAGGACAATGGAACATGATAAAATGATAATCCTAACAAATAAAACACGAAAGGGATCAATTTACAATTCATATCCATACTAATCTTAATGAGTTACGGAAGTTATGCTCTAAATTTCAAGAAATAAGAACAATAATTTTCCAATATAGCTCCAACCTAAATAACTTTACTAACAAATTGATTTTAGGCATCCTAATCTAGTTAAAGTCTCCTCAAGTCACTCATGCTCCAGCTAGCCCTATATTTGGACCACAATATCATTTTCACATCAAGGAAACCAACAAACTCATGTGGATAAGGCATGACACCCACCTCCAATTTAACCCCTCTATATTGGTTAATAGTCCATAGAATTGAATTGAAGTGCATCTACCTAACCAAAGCAATCTTTGCAAGCTAGAAATGATCAGCATTGTACTCCAAATAGCACTATTGATGCCTGACCACAGTTATGATGTCAAAATCACATTTCTAGCAAATAACCGAATCAAGCCTCCCCATGGACAACCTCTAATTTCATGCTGAGTTGATTCAATCTAAAGAAAAACAAAGATCCATTTCTTGTTAACAACCAACGAGAGGAATTACCATGACAGTCAAAACATATGTTTAGAAAATAAGTGTAGAGTTTATCTTTAAGCACAAAGGGAACCTATCTGATGTTCCCAATACTAATGGCTTCTCATTTGTTACAATTTGAAAAACTTGGTTGTCAATGTAAAATTCAAACTTAGATAAATTCATGAAATGGAAATAGATATGTTTACTGTGGAAATAACCAAAGCATACTGTACTTTTCCAATTGATATATAAAATATGTGGCAATATCAAAATCTTCCACTTGATGTCAATCATTTGTACCTAAAATATGTATAATATATCATGTGATTTGAAAAAACAAAATGCATAGTTTGAATCAGAATATATATGCATAGCTTGAAAACAACAACCCATAAGAGAAAAAAATGGGCAAAATGAATCTGTTCCAACAAGAAGTAACTCTTGATGGAATACCTGTGGCCAATCATGAACCGGATTACTATCCCTTTCTCATGCTCCAGTTGTTGTAGCGTTCCACCTAAGGAAAAGAAGACAGATGCTAAGATGTAGAAGATAGAAAACTGAAAAAAGATAAGTAAACAACAAGAATTAGAGAAATATATAACTGTTTGAGAGTGAAAGACAACTGTTTAATTACGTAAATGCTTTAAAAATTTATCATACTATAGCTAGCAAGATCATGTAATATATACGTCAAAGTCTTGGCCAATCTGAACTTATCAAATACAAGGCACTAGACATGATAGAATCATTGCTAAAGTATATACAGAATCTGCTTTACTATTCAAAAATAGGTTCAGATTTACACTGCTCTGTAATAAGATGTAAACCATCAAAAAGATAGTAAAGAAAAGCATCAGTGGATGAAAATTCATGCAGATTTAGTTATGGTCCTAATTGTTGTAACAAAGAATGAACCAACTTTGCGAGTAACTAAATGAACAATTAGGGCCTGTTTGGTTTGAGTTTAGCAAACGTGATAATTGCATTTTGGAATAGTGTAATTTTAGTTCATTCTAGTTCAAAAACCCAACTAGCAAATCGTGATTAAAACCATGATGATCTCTTACCAAAGAAGGCTTTAAGGAAGACGATTTCAAATTGTAGTTAGGGTGTCAACTTTAGGATACAAACCTAATTTAAGAAGGAAAGATAGGTAGATCTTTACAGGACCGATACCTAGTTTAGTGCAGAATTCATAACATCCATGCACCACTGGCTGTCAACATGAATGTGCTAATGATATCTAATTATTCACAGACATCTCATTAACCCCTAATGTCAAACTTCAGTCTGGTTTGAAAGAATTTCAATGGGCACTACCACTTAAACCCAATTGCCAATCCCAAATCAAATTGCTACTTCTGATCCAGAGAAATATGCTAATGCAGTAAACCATATGCTTCCAAAGGAAAACAAACAATTTAATCCAGATTCTGACCGCTCAAGACCCTCAACGGCCAACCTTAGGTATCCAAAGTACAATTTTCTAATAGTTAGCATATTGCTGAAACAGCCACGACCATAATCTCAATTTGCATTCAAAATACAGGGTAAACAAAACGCAAGCTCCACATACAAAAAGGGAACTTCTTGGCCTCCTTGATCAAAAGAAAAGGGACATCAGTACAAAAGACTACCTTGTGGCATCCAGGTTTCCCTGACAGAATCCCTCCTCTTCCTGCTGCTGAATGCAGTATTGACCCCAATCACCACAAAAGCCTTCTTCCTCTGCGACCCATCCCCTGTAGCAACTGGCAACGTACCATCCGTACCAATCAGCTCGTGAGAACTCCGCGATGCCGCCAGCTTCATCTGCAGCGTCGCAATCGTCTTGTCCAAAGACCTACAAGCCCAAAAGGCAAACACCTCTCATCACAGACAACCAAACAAAAAGTTGTACGAGGGAAAACAAAAATGAAGGAAAGAAACACGCACTGTATGGCGGCATGGGTCTTGGTGACCTCCCCCATTACATCATTCTCCTGCCCAAGCTTCTGCCAGCCGACAACACTCCAAAATCAAGCACGAACAAATTCCGCAAGATTAAAATCATTTGGCCTTACACGTTTTGCAGCGGAGTCCTCGGAGACGAGCTGGAGCTCCTGGAGGCGG
Source organism: Trichopus zeylanicus subsp. travancoricus (assembly GCA_005019695.1). Classification (NCBI taxonomy): domain Eukaryota; kingdom Viridiplantae; phylum Streptophyta; class Magnoliopsida; order Dioscoreales; family Dioscoreaceae; genus Trichopus; species Trichopus zeylanicus. Next base: position 1,707,130 of record RXID01014224.1, read on the forward strand.
CGGGAGAGGACCTGGTTGCCGGGATCCGAAGGCGCCCACGACCTGTTGGTGAAAAGACCGCCGAGGGCGAAGCTGCAGACGCAGAGGAGAAGAATCCATCGGAGCGAGACCCGGCGCTCGCCGACGCTGCTGGCTCTGCCCTTCATCGGGAGAATTGGGTCAGATGGAAGAGGAAAAGGCAGAAGAACGAGGACGTCGACGAAGAAGAAGAAATGGGGGGAGGATTGGTGCGTCAAAGTAGACGGGCGGCGACAAGGGGGCGTGGGCGGTGGAGGGATGCGCGAAGCTGCGGTTGTTGTCGCCTGTCGAGGGCTGCGGTGATGGCGACAGGGGCGTGGTTTGCATGCCTGTCTTTGTCGGGGGGAGAAGTTGCTCGCGATTAAATGCATCGGGCGTTGTTAAAGCCTAAATTAGAGCCTCCAAGTACAATTTACAAATATAATCACAGTTTTTTTATTTACAAAATATTAAGATATTTTTGTACATATATCCCTTAAAAATTATGATATTATATGTATTTTGTAATTGTTCCAATGTTTTTTTAAATTTTTTATACACAAATACTCTTGTCGGGACAGACCCTTAAAATGATTAAAATTACAGAATTTATACATTGTTTAGTGGCCAACCGGAATAATACATGCAAAACTTTTATTATTTTATTTAAAATCAATTTTAGGAGAGAAAACGGGTTGTTGAGATATTTTGAAGACTTTATATATGAAGGAGCATTTGGGCATTTTATCCCAATCCATTATCTCAATAAACAAATGTTAATCTCAAAAACTATTTACGTAAATACTTTTTTGGAGATGTATTACTGTAATTATAATTTTTTTTAATGATATATATACAATATCAAAAATTTGAGAGAGTTTTATATGGAAAAATTTCCGATATTAAATGCTAATTAATTCTTTCATTCATTGGAATGAACTAAATAATTGATTACGGCACAAAAACTTTCTTGTAATTAATATTTGTAGAGTTACTTTTTATCATTATTAATAGAAGACAATTTTTATTATTTGCTTAAAATATTCTAGTTCTTGAAATCAATAAAACCATCGATTGATAGGCAATGCATGAATTTTTGTCATAAAGCAGACCGAACTCTAACACGGAGTGCAGATTGCGGGAAATTGACAGTCGATCAATCCGAATCAGTTTTGAAAAAAAAATTGTATTTAGAGCTCCCCCGGAGTCAAAGCCGCAAACGAAGGGAAGAAGAGTGGCCCGGCGGGTAGAAAGAGTCGGCGGCGTGATTCACATGCAGTTGTCGTCTTCCTCTGAGATGCTTCTCGCGCTCGAAAAGGAAGTCCCGGATGGCGTACTCGTCGAAAAACCAAAAAAAACATGAAAATTCAAAAGTTGCCTTGCGCTTGAGTTCCATTCTCGTGTGAGATTTCCGCAAATTAAGTTGCTTGTGCCAGAAAATTGCTAAACAAAAATTACATCTTTTCTCTTAATGCTGCGTTCCTCGTGAGCTTTTAAGCAAGGAATCGCTGCCGCTTCTAGAATTTGCCAGTCGTTTCCCTTATTCGAAGTTTATAAAAGTGAATAAAATGAAAGTGACTTTGTTTTATTTTGATTATTAATTTCATGGAAGTAGTTTATATACATCCACTTATTTTTTCTCTACTAATTATCGTACGCCCCTATAATTAGTCCTAATTACCTACAACCTCCGTAATTTTCAAAATTACCCACACCACCCCTTTTTCAAAATATTTACCTACACTCTTATTTGTTATTTAATCAAAATTTTTCCAAAAAATTCTAATTTTACCCTTCATTATTTTTACAATTAAACCCCTGAAAACTTATTATTTATTATTTAACACCCTGAAATTCGGATTTTTACAAATAATACCACGAAATTATTTCGATTTACAAAAAAATTCCTAAAATTTGAATTTTTGCAAATAACACCTCGAAATTATTGCGACGACTGCGAGGGTGGCGCCACGTGGGGGCGGTGACGCCGGAGGCCGGCGTGCGGGAGTGGATAGCGGAGGCCGATGCGCAAGAGCGGAAGCCGGAGGCCGGCGAGCAGGCGCGGAAGTCGGAGGACGAGACCAAGGCTGTTTGGGGACGGAGCCTGAGGCCGACGAGCGAGTGCGGAAGCCGAAGGCCGAGATCTAGGTCGTCTGGGGACGGAGGCCGAGGGTGGCGCGCCGGCGTGCGGGCGCGGATGCCAACCGGTGAGGGTTCACTGTAGCTTCCGTTATTTTTACAATTAAACCCTAAAAACTTATTATTTATTATTTAACACTCCGAAATTTAGATTTTTATAAATAACACCCTGAAATTATTCTGATTTATAGAAAAGTCCCCGAAATTTTCTGATAAATTCCTCCACTTCACTGTAGCCCTAACCCTAATCCTATCTGCGCCCGCTACTCTGCGTAAAATTTAGTTTTAAAATAAATAAAATTTGGACTTCTTTTTAAAAAAATATTCGAGGGTCTATTTTTAAATATATAAATATTAAACTTGTAATTTTAAAATTAAAAACCTTTAATGTGTTTTTTGTAAAATTTTATTTAAAATATGATAAAAAATTTAAACTTATTTATAAATAAAAATATTGAAGGGGTCTATTTGTAAATGTACAACATGAAAGTTGTAATTTTAAATTTTAAGTTTTCAAATCTTCACGGACTTATAAATTTTCTAAATAAATCTAATAATTTATATATTATATATTTTCAATTATAATTGTACTTATAACCTCATATATAATAATAAATTTATTTTTTATTCATACAAAAAATTAAATTACATTTACCTGTTAATATTTTTCATCCGATTCAACATCTCACAAAAATTTTTCTTCTTTTTAATCAGCATTTTTACAAACTCGATCGATTTCAGCTCATTAGCGTCACATGTTGCGGATGAGATTTGATTTTTTCCAGTTCTACAGACGTGATTTGTTTGCCGTCCTGCCCTCATTCTGCTCGAATTAAGGCCCATGTTTTATGCCCTTGGCTTCAACAATTGCGAATCCGACTTCGTGACCACCTTCCAGTGTTAAGTTAGTTAAATTATTTAAAATTTTATTTTATAATTTCTTTATAAATTATTTTTTGTAAAATAATTGCTTTGTTGTTACGATTGATTTTTAATAATGTTGTTGCTTTGATTATTTAAATATATTAAAATAATTAAGTTAGTTAAATTTATCAGGCCAAGTGGGATCAATTCAGTTTAATTTGAGCTTATTTATATCTTTTCGTATTAGGTCAAATTATGATTTATTTAATTAAATAGGTTGAATCTACTTGAGTTGAGTCATAACCCAACTTCAACCTATTTCAGATGGGGTTAAGTGTTTCATTTAAACGAGGCAGATCAAATTTAAATTTAAAAATTTGACTCATTTAATAAATAAATTAATTGTGGATTGACAATGTTGAATATGTTGACTATGCCATTCACCTACCAGCAGTCTCCATCGTTTCGATTGGAACCACAAAAGAAGGGCTCGACAACAATCCAAATACTATTGATGGTTGTAATTGTGTTTGTTGTAAGATTTTAAGTTTCGGTCGAAATCGAACCGTTTCGATCAATTCTAAAATGAAACCGTAATTTTAGTTTCGGTTTAGAGTTTTAGAAGGGGCGGCGAGCAAAGCGGGCGGAGCGAGCGCGGCACGCGGGTGAGCGCAGCGCACCCACGGTGAGCACGAGCGGGGAGCTTGCCGGGCGAGCTCGCGCTGGCTTCGTGTTTGAGCCGTACCCTTGCCGAACTGGCCCTGTGCGCTCACCAGCCTGCTGCCGCTCCCTTGCCCGCCTCGTACCCTCACCGACCTGACCCCTACTCCAGCAAGCTGGGGCCGACTTTGCACCGGGGTCAGCATTGTCGCCAGTCTGGTTCCAATGCCCTTACTGGTCTCTATCAGATACCGTTCATATACATGATATTATTCACATAACTGTTCATTATTTTAAAATTTTTTTAAACATATTATAATTTTTTTAATTTAAAGTTAAAAAATAATTAAAATAAAGTTAAATTTTAGTCAAAATATAATTAATAAAAAATATTTTGGTTGAAACTAAAATGAAAACAATTTTGATCGAAATACGTTAATTTTGTTATTCATGTGCATGCGTGCATAATTGTTCCACCGAAAGTAAAACAAAAAAATTTTGTGTTGGTCTCACTCCCATGTGAATCGCTATCACGAGATTGCACAGAGTTAGTTGTTCTGGCTCGTATATCTATAAATGTTCATCTGAATCATTCAGGTACTGAATTCATAATTCTATATCCAAATGTTTCAAACTCAACTGATGATGATGATAATTAGTTGTATTACATTATGATTAATAAATTATGTATGTATCAATTATATTTTAATAATAAGTTAAATTTGCTTATGTTAATTTTTAACTTTTTAATTATATTTATATTATTTCTCATATATTTTTTTATATAGTAATATATAAAAACAGTGGATAACTATCAAAATTAATTTTAATTAATTAAAATAATATTTAATATTGTGATAAAATTAATTATAAATTCTTTCATATTTTTTAAATTTTTATAAAATATTTTTCAAAATTTTATCATATTTTTAATTTAAAGTCAAAGTAAGTAAAAATATAGTCAAACTCTGGTCAACACAGAATTAATAACTAAAAAAAATCTTTCGGTCGAAACTGAAATCGAAACTACTGAAACCGTCGAAATGTATCGGTTTCGCTAGGTGCCGAAATTGAAACTGAAACCGATACTTAAAACTAAGGTTTGCTGTTTCGGTATCGGTTTCGGTTTCGGGACCCAGCGAAACCAATATGTTTTGGCTGTTTCGGTTTCAATTTCAGTCGTTTCGGTTTTGGCTGAAAGAATTTTTTAAATTATTAATTGGGCATTGACCAGAGTTTGACTATATTTTGACTGTATTTTGACTTCAAATTAAAAATACGATAAAATATTTGAAAAAATTTGAAAAATTAGGAATGAATTTATACTTAATTTTACCATAATATTAAATATTATTTAAGCTAATTAAAATTAATTTTTATAGTTAGTCACTGATATAATCTACTTTTAATATATATTAGTGTATTAAAAAAACATACAAGAAATAATATGAATATGATTAAAATTTAAAAATTAACATAAGCACATTTAACTTTTCATAAAAATGTATTTCACACATATATAATTTATAAATTCTAAGATAATACAACTAATCATCATAATCATCATCAGTTGAGTTTGGAACATATGGGTGTAGAATTACAAATTCAATACCTAGATGATCCGGACGAGCATTTGTAGGCATACGAGCCAGATCAACTAGCTCTGCGCGATCTCGTGGCAGCGGTTCTAAAGTATAACCATACATCGAAAGTCCAAAATGAAAATAATAACCATATTGATTGATAACACATAGTAAAAGTGGTCCAATAACCCATGAGAAATAAATATCACACTGTGCGAAGTATTCAGGGGAAATTGCGGCAAGACGCTGATTGATAGCATTAAGTGAAACTTGTTGAGAGGCGCGATAAATTTGATCATTGACTCTTCCACGATCTTGTAATGCCTGCTCAATTAAGCCTTGTCCAAGTAGATCATAGGCCGAAGGTGGAATCATTCTACGATAAAATATAAGTTTTTGGCGAAGAATTGACATAATTATTCTTCCTGCTTGTAGTGCCACTTGGTCTGAAACTGTAATATAATTATCCGGATTTGCCATTATCTGTTTCAAAAATAATTATCTTATAATTGTCAGTATTTATGAATATAAAATAGATAATAAAAAATACATCAGAAGGAAAAGATTACAATAAATTGTGCTAATGAAATAGATAAATTATCATGCAATAAAATAAACCATATAGATATTAAATTTAAATGTCATAAAATTACAATAAGATATCAATTTAAGACAATGATGAAAACATCATTTCATAGATGATATAAATCCACGTCTTATAACCACATGCTGTTCCGAGGTGGATCTTGAAGAGATTGATATTCTTTATCACCATACTCATCAGTATGATGGAGTTGTGATCGATAGTATTGTTAAGCATGCGGATAGTAGAAAGTTGTATGGTCCTGCATTGACTGATGATATCCTAGATTGTATGAAGACATCTCGCTCTGATAATCGTCATATTAGCTAGAGCTCGCATTGTCTGTTGGACCTTTATTGACATCTTGCCCACTATGTGAATCATATGGATATTGTGGCACATAACTGCCATATAAATTAGAGTCAAAAAACTCATTTACTCCATACTGTGGAACAGATGAAGATGAGTCGTCATATTGTGATTGTTGAAAATTGGCGTCACCAGTTGTACCACCATTACTACTATCACTTGTATCAGAAGTATTCTGCATTTTTTCAGCTTCCTCTTTCGCTTCTTCATCCAAGAGACAGCGAATAACTTCTTGTGTATCAGGATGATTTAAGATAGGTTCTTCTCTTTCTCGAATCCACTCTATCAAAGGATCATCATCTTCGAATATGGCAAACAAGTCGATTACCTCATCCTTTGATGATCTTCTCCTCTGTAAGTTTCGGGCTCTTAAATGCATGTTATAATGATAGAAAATAAGTTTCTCCAATTTGTCCATTTTAAGTCTGTTTCTAGTCTTCGTATGGATCAATCCAAAAGTTGTCCAATTACTCTCACATTATGAACTTGAAACAGTTTGACTTAAAATTCTGATGGCTATCTTTGCAAGATTAGGTGCTGCATGCCGCCCGTAAATACTCCACCATCTAGCTGTAATTTATAAGAAAAAATTATTAATAAGTTGATATAAATTTAATTAGCAAATATGTATAATTATTGAATATCAACTATACCAGGAGTATCACCCCCAATAGCTACAATTGCTTGTTGTGTGCCGAAGTCCTTGACTTTATTTTTGAAATTGTCGGCCTGTTTAATGAACGTACTCAAGTTAAGAACGTTCCTAATTATGTAAAAAAAATTTAATACATAATTTACCTCGCGCAATGCCAATATTCTTGTTCTCATATCTGGCTCTATCCGCTCAATTACCTTCCGTAGCTTTTCGAGAATGGTATTACTATTGTTGAACTCATTACCATATTGAAATATTGGATTCAGAAAGTACCCTACAAGATGATTAAATATGAATCAACAATAGTATCATTATAACTTAGTAAAGTGCTATAAAATAACTTTTTACTCAATTACCTGTAGCATGAATATCTTTGGATAATGTTTTGTCCCAACGATAATCAATAATCTTCTCCCATTTGCGAAATTCAATTGTTCCTATATGTGGTCTTATTTGCAATTTTGCTCGTTCTATTGCTTCATATAAGAATCCCATCTGCGAATGATCATCTGAGTCAACAATTCGAAGCACTTTAACTAATAGACTGAAAATTCCTATTACTTTTTCAACTGATTCCCAAAAATTTTCGTCTATGACTTGATTGTGGAATTTTTCAGAAAGTATTTTCTCTGACCGTTGCAACCTCAAATAATGTGCATCATATTCTTCACTGGTAAATAATCTCTTTAGTGCCTGTCGGTGAGTATACAGGGAATCCAAGGAGATAAATTGTGTAGCAAATCGAGTAATGTCTGGCCTGATAATCTTTCATTCTCGTATTTTCTTTCTCATCAGTTCAAGACACCAAGTATGGTTATAAATAAATGACGTCAACTTCTGACCATGCTCAACCGCTTTTCTAATATCAGGATCCTTACCCATATCCTTCAGCATTAAGTCAATAGAGTGAGCCGCACAAGGTATCCAGAAAAGATATTTTCTTTTTTGCATTAACTTTTTTCCAGCATATACCAGCGGAGCTGCATTATTAGTTATGATTTGTACCACTCTTGATTCCTCAATCTCCTCAATGACACTATCAATAAGATGATATAAGAAATTACCAGTCTTCGACTCCCCTGTTGTGTCAACTGACTTGAGAAAAAGGTCTCTTCAGGACAATATACTAAAAAATTTATCAAATATTTATTGTTTTGTGTCTTCCATCCATCATACATTAAGGTACACCCAAATTCATCCCAATATTTGTAGAAGGTCTGGATAAAAGCATTCATCTCTTCAATTTCAAGATTCAGATACTTTTCAGAAATTTCACGAGAACTTGGTGGAGGAACTCCTGGGCCAACCTCTTGAGCAGCATGTATCATTCCATGATAGTAACCGCCATCTATTAAATGAAATGGAACATGGTTGTAGAAAAAAAATTTCGATACTGTCTTACCCAACCACTGTTTTGCCTTCCGAAAATCAGTTGATGCTGTTCTCAAATTTATTTGAGTATCATCTCTTGGTTTCAATAGAAATGGGTCAATTGGAGAAATATTTATAGATCCGATGTCAGGAAAATGAAAATCCCCTCTTACTCCTGAAGGGGCAGGTGTGTGTTGCTGTGTACATGGCTCTCTGAAACTAGTAGTTCGACGATCACGAATTGTGTCGAAAATGCCAGCACCACCTTGAGTTTCCTCGTACAATCTTCGACTTTCGCGAAGTACTTCCTGAATCTCAGAATCATCGTCTTCATTATCAGAAATTTGCTTGGGATCTGGATTAGGTAAGTTGAGAAGTTCCTACTCAAAGCGTGATTTTTTGGCATTATCCTTTCTTTTACTTTCTCTGCCGGTTTGTACTAATACCCGAAATGTTTGTCTCACTTCATTCGGGACTTTCTCACATGGCCGAACTAAGCCGGTGACTCCTCCTAAATGTTCTTTTAATCTTGTAATTTTAGAACTAAGCACACAACGACACCATTTGCAACAAACTTTACGATTTTCTGCATTCACTAATTCAAAGTGTTGTCATGCAATATTATCATCGCGAGACGTGTTTTGCCTTGGATCCATATGCAATACAATAGTAGCAGTGACAGAATAAATGTTGGCCGAAAAAAATTTACCTATGATTAAGGAAAAAAACTCAATTTTCACAATACGTAATTTAATAAATAATTAAAAAGTAACTAATGTACATAGCAATAAATTACTTTAGGATTTAGGATTTACTAACCTATTTCTTGATTTATTAGCTAATTTCCATGTTAATTTAATACATAATACGTAATACATAATTTAATACGTAAATTAATACATAGTACGTAATTTAATACATAATTTAATATTTAATACATAATGTACTACGTAATACATAATTTAATATATAATACATAATGTAATACAAAATTTAATACAAAATACATAATTTACTATTTAGTACATAATTTAATCCATAATACATAATTTAATACGTAATAGATACATAATTTACTATTTAGCAAGGTTCGCAGTTTCGGCCGAAACCGAAACGTTTCGGCCGAAACGTTTCGGTTTCGGCCGGAACCGCAACGAAACCTACGGTTTCGTATCGGTTAGGGTTTACTGTTCATTACTGTTCATCTTCGCCAACGAACGCACGTCGGGAGCGGGAGCGGGAGCTCGCCGGGCTTGAGCGCCCGGGCGGGAGCTCGCCGGGCGTGCGCGGGTGGGCTGGAGCTCGCCGGGCTCGCGCGGGCGGGCGGGAGCTCGCCGGGATCGCACGCGGGGGCGGGAGCTCGCCTGGCTAGAGAGCGGGGGGCCGAGAGCTCACCGGGATCGCGCGCATGGGCGGGAGCTCGCCGAGCTCGCGCACGGGCGGGCTCGAGCGCGCCGGGCTCGGGCGGGTGGGAGCTCCCCGGGCTCGAGCCCGAGCGAGCGGGCGGGCGGGAGCTCGCCGAGCTCACGTGGGTTGGGGGGGGCGGGAGCTCCGGGCGGGCAGGCGGCCGGGCGAGAGCTCGTCGAGCTCGCGCCGGGGGGGGTGGGGCGGCGGCTGGGGGTTTGGCGGGAGCTCCGGGCGGACAGGCGGCCGGGCGGGAGCTCGCCGAGCTCGCGCGGGTTGGGGGGGGGTCGTGGGGAGGACCTCGCGCGACTTCATGTTCGAACCCAAAAACCCTGCGCTCTTACTAGTCTACCACCGTTCTCTCGTCTATCTCGTGCGCTCGCTAGCCTGACTCGCACTCCCGTAAGATGAGACTGACCTTACACTGGGACCAGTGTTGTCGCCAATTTAATTTCGACGTCCTTATCGGTTTCTGTCAGATATTATTTACGTACATAATATTATTCACGTAATTATTCATTATTTTTAAAAAATTTTAAATATATTATAATTTTTTAATTTGAAGTTAAAAAATAATTAAAATTAAATTAAATTAAATTTTAGTCAAAATATAATTTTTATTTTAGACCTTCGATATATGGTTATACTTCAAAACCGCTGCCATGAGATCGCGCAGAACTAATTGTTTTGATTCATATGCCCATAAATGCTCGTCCGAATCATTCAGGTACTAAATTTGTAATTCCACATCCAGATATTCCAAACTCAACCGATGATGATTATGATGATTAGTTATATTATCTTAGAATTTATAAATTATATACGTGTGAAATACATTTTAATGAAAAGTTAAATTTGCTTATGTTAATTTTTAAATTTCAATCATATTCATATCATTTCTTATATATTTTTTTAATACACTAATATATATTAAAAGCAGACAATATCAGTGACTAACTATCAAAATTAATTTTAATTAGCTTAAATAATATTTAAAATTATTGTAAAATTAAGTATAAATTCATTCATAATTTTTCAAATTTTTTCAATTTTTTTCAAATATTTTATTGTATTTTTAATTTGAAGTCAAATGACAGTCAAAATATAGTCAAACTCTGGTCAACGCCCAATTAATAATTTAAAAAATTCTTTCGGCCGAAACCGAAACGACCGAAACTGAAACCGAAACGGCCGAAACGGCCGAAACGTATCGGTTTCGGCCGGTCCCGAAACCGAAACCGAAACCGAAACTCTAAACCATGCTATTTAGTGTATAATTTAATACGTAATATATAATATATAATTTAATACATAATACATTCTACATAATTTAATACACAATACGTAATTTAATACATAATATATTATTTATTTAATAATTTAATACATAACTTAATACATAATACATAATTTAATATATATTTTAATACAAAATACGTAATTTAATACATAATTTAAGCTATAAATTAATATTTTAATACATAATTTAATACAAAATACATAATTCAATACGTAATTTAATACGTAATTTAAATAATTTAATAATTTAATAATTTAATAATTTAATAATTTAATAATTTAATAATTAAAATAATTTAAAACATAATTTAAATAATTTAATAATTTACTATTTTGTTACATACTTTAATACAAAATATATAATTTAATACGTAATTTAAATAAATTAATACGTAATTTAAATAATTTATTTATTTAATAATTTAATATGTAATTTAAATAATTTAATAAAGTAATAATTTAATAATTTAATACGTAATTTAATAATTTAATTCGTAAATTAATACGTAATTTAAGTAGCAAATCCAACTTAATTTTGGATAATTGATTATATTACTGTTTCAATTTAGCAGATCCATAATACGCACAATGCAAATTGAGCAGATCCATAAAAACAAATAATTTGATTTTCCCTGTTTCAATTAAATTCTCAACATACATAGTATATATGATACATCAATTAGCACCAAGAGAAACTAAAAATTATGATACATTAATTTATGATACATCAATTATCAAACTGAAAATTTCATACCTCTGCAATCGAAACAGAAATAGATTGCCGATTCACAAAACTCTTTCACTAAGACAGCAAAACACTCAAAGGAAATCGTCTGAAAAGTGCAAACATCTAGTTGTTTACACTAAATATATATAAGCCACAAGACCCATAGCCCATCCACCTGTGATTCATGGGTAAAAACAAAGTAATTAAGCAATCGATCAACACCAACCGACAGCCATCCACCCGTGATTCCCAGGGAAAAAAGCAAAGCAACCTCAATAATTCACAGTGATTATATTCGTGATTAACTAAATAAAACAAACCAGCACAGTAAACCCTAAACCGAGAGCGGGGGCAAGCGTCGATCGCCGGCCGACCTGCACTGGCTGGGGGAGCTGCGCTCGCTAGCCGAGCTGCCCTCGCCGGCGGAGCTGCCCTAGCCGCTCGAGCTGTGCTCGCTGCGGGAGCACGCTCACCGCCAGTTGAGCCGCAAAGATGCCGCGCTGAGATGCCGGAGATGTCGTGGCTGCTGAGCTCGCCGAAGATGTCGGATATGCCGGAGATGCCGCGCGGGGATGTCGGACATGCCGAAGATGCCGCTGGAGCCCTGAGCTCGCCGTGGGCGAGCTGCGGTCGCCTCGAGCGCGCTGAGGATGCCGCCGGCGTGCTGCGCTCACCCCGCGAGCGAGGAGCTCGCCGCCGGCACACTCAGCTCGCCCTGTGCGCACTGCGGTCGCCCCGCACACGTCGAGCTCACCCTGCACACGCTGCGGTCTCCCCGCAAGCGCTGAGCTCGCCCCACGGGCGCTGCGCTCGCCCTGCGTGCGCCGAGCTCGCCGCCGGAGCCCTGCGGCCGCCCCGACCGCCCTATGCCCGCCCTGTGCGGCTTGCCGCCGGCCCAAGCCCGCCGCCCTCACCGGACGCACCTGAGATCGCCCGCAATCGCTAGAGCTTGCTCACCGCCACCTACATATAACGAAATCCTAACCCGATACGATATTTAGGGTTTTGTTGCGCTTACGGCCGAAACTGCAAACCTTACTTAAAACATTGATTTCTTATTTGCTCAATTGTATTGTGACTAGTATCACTTGTCCTAGCAAGTTGGCGTAAGGACAACTTCCAAACCCTTAACAAGGCCACCAAGAAGTCCCTTCTCGTGCAAAGACGGGGCAATTCTAAGTCGGGTGGGCGCAATGTTGAAGCAAAAAACGTAGCGGACTTAGGGATAGCGAATGAGGGCAAGAAGATGATAAGGATGTAAGACCTGATGAAGGCAGTAGCCGATGTGTTGGGGAATAGAGGCCCGGGATCAATGTTTAAAGTGGTGATGGGGAATAGGGTGGTAGTGGCGGGGAAACGAATAAAGTAGATGAATTAGGTAGAGAAGGAGTTTGAGGCAAGCTACGATTGCTTGGTGGGTTGAACCAACTGAACTTTTTGCCACCATTGGCCTACCATTTTTAGAAGAAGTGCGCCTGTGACCAAGTTCGTTCCAAGGGAACTTTGCTATACATCCTTCATGGTAAATTATTTTATGTTTTTAATTTGGAATCACACTGTTCTCGTTTGAGAACTTGATCATGAATAAACAAAGTTGCTAGGTACATCTATTCTTTTTTGTTTATGTAGGGAAGTAAATAGGCCCTTCCAATTATTTTATAACCACTTAATAGTAGTCCTAATTGTTAATTACTAATTAGTTTACCTATCAGTTTTATTTGGGTGACCATGAGTCCGAACCGTGAAATGCTTTTTTATATTAAGTTACGAACTTCCAATTATGAATGAGCAGGAGCCTCTATTATAAATATACATGACTCAATTGGATTTTATATTAGATTAATTTTAAATACAATTTACGTTCTTTTGCTAATTTTTTTTTTATTATTTTTTAATATTTCTAAATTTTTTGGTAAGTTTCAATATTTCCTTATTTGCCACACTAGACTGTGCTACATCCACACTGAGCTCACATTGCTGGATGTTCCTCATGGCAACCTCAAGTTGGGTAACATCCTTCTAGGTCCCAACTTTGACTCTCTAGTTGTCAACTATGACTCTAGGTCTTTGGTCGATTCCCCCCTATGTCTCCAACTTCATGTTTGCATATAGAACCGCTAAAGCCCTCCAGGTGTTAGCCAATTATTGCCTTGGCATCATAATCCTCGAGTTCTTTACTAGCAAGTTTCCGTCCCAATATTTGAATAATATCAACAACGGGACCGACGTAGTGGAGCGAGCCTACTCAACAATCAATTAAGGGAAGGACTATGAGTTGTTAGACCTTGCCATCTCCTTTGCCAAGCTATTGATTCCAATCATACAATAATTTATCCTACTTGGCTTGGTGTTTGTGGAACCTAATCTGGAGAAAAGACGATATGAAGGAGGTAATTACACAAGTCGAGGAGGCCACTACGGTTGTTGCCTCAATGAGGTTGATATCTAAGGTGGCAACACTATATGGTACTCATGTGGTATATGTTCCCGATTCGTGCAACGAAGAATCCACCCAATAACTTGGGAGCATTAGTGAACGATAATGTAGGGGAATGATGACAAAACGTCTTTTGCCATTTGATAACTGACTAGCTAGTTGTACTATATATGGGGCTTTCTCTGGATTTAAGGGAAAATTTTTCATTTTTGGTTTAATTCTAGCTTATAATTTGTTATTGTTTTCTAGGGAAGAAGAGGAACCTAGTGTCAAAAAATAGATATATGATTCTTTTTAAGATTTTCCTTTATCACCTTTGTCCTTGTGCAAAAATGATAAATATATATGTTTACAGTGTTATTTGATTGTGGATCCTTCGGTTTCCCAAATTGAAACCAATAAATTATTTGAAATTTTTTAGCAAACAATTACTTGTTGTTTTACATAAATTGCCTATTTTTATCATTATTAGCAAAAAATCAATCGTATTATATAATAAATTTATAAAAAAACCACTTTAATTAAAATATATCTAAAAAATATTTTACTTTAATTCAATTTTATTAATTAAAATTAATAAAAAAAAATAAATTATCGTCGTCTGATTTTGATTAAAAAATTGCTAAATTAATATAAAATAACTTATTTTATTGTAATTTATGTAAAATTTGATCGTCCAGTATTATAAAATTAGAAACTTAAAATTCAATTTTGTTAGACTGGTTGTCAATATTTATAAACCAATTGTCCGAAACTAAACTAAATAAGAATAATTTAATTTTTTATATTAATTAATTTATAAAATTAAATTAAATTAAAATATTTTTTAAATATTTTAATTGAGATGATTTTTTCTAAATTTATAGTATAAGACTGTTGGAGTTAAATCAAAATATATTGTATGAAGATCTAAGTGAAGTAATATTTGAGAAATAATGCAATGTTCGGTGTATTCATTTTGTGTTTTTAGATTAAGATGAATGTACCTATGAAAGGACATATCTTTTGGACATTCTTATGCATGTATTTAGGGTATAAAAAATGTCACTTAAGGCTCTATATAAGACCTATCTTTGTACGTTTTTGATGAGAAAATGAAGTAAATGAAATTATAATTCTTCAAATAGTTTATCTTCCATTTTTGCCTCCAACGAAGTGGTGTCAGAGCTTTTGGTAATTGACATTGTAAGTTTGAAAGGAGTTGACATTGGCAAAGAAGGATATAACAATTAACAACTATCCTATTTTAAAACTCACCAAGGACAACTATTATCATTGGATTATGCAAATGAGGGCATTATTTGAATTGCAAGAGTTTCTTGAAGTCATTGATAGAGGCTTTGCAATGTCTCAAGATGAAGCATCTTTGATTAAGGCATAACGAGAATCCCTATGAGATTCTCAAAAGAAGAACAATAAGGTGCTTACCATTCTCTATGCTGCCCTTGATGTAGGGACCTCGAAAGAATTGTTGGTGCTACAAGTGCAAAAGAAGTATGGGAGATTCTTCAAATTTCTCATAAAGGAGCCGAAAAGGTAAAAAAGATTAGATCACAAACTCTAAAAGGTGAATTTGAAACTCTTGCAATGAAGGAGTCCAAATTAATTTTAAATTATTTTACAAGAGTTTTGTTGTTGTAAACCAAATGAAGAGAAATTGTAAAACAATTGATGATATAAGGGTAGTGGAGAAAATTCTCCAATCACTTGTTTCAAATTCTAATTATGTTGTTTCAGCTATTGAATAGTCCAATGTTGGGGGAGGCGAAAGAGTGTTAAATCGGATCAATATAGTGGATTGGATACCAAACTATCCCCAAAACTTAAACTCATGGAATATAAGTTTTTTTCACTATATATATTGGACTCTATCTATCTAATATCCGATGTGGGATTAATTCATCACACCTGATATTATAACAATCTCCCCCTTTATGTATGATTTAACCACATTAATTTTAACATTTTTAATCAAGAACTCTTTTACTCGACCAGTTCCACCGTTGACCCATACTAACGAATTTTTGTCTCATTTTAAATTTTTTAAAAGAGACTAACATGCGACTCAACTCAGTTACATCATCACCGTACTTTTTTATTTGACCAATTCCACCGTATGACTCATACTAATGGGTTTTTGTCTCAATTTTTAATTTTTTTAAGAGAGACTAACATACAACTTAACTCAGTCGCATCATCACGGTACTCTTTTACTTGACCAATTCCACCGTGTGATCCATATTAACGGATTTTTTTTGTCTCAATTTTTTTATTTTTTTAAAAAAGACTAACATGCAACTCAATTTAGTCGCATCATCACAGTAATTTCAGCCTTAAGAGTTTGCACAATTTTAAACTTGAAGCTTTGATATCACTTGTTGGGGGCATCAAAAAAGTATCGAATAGAAATAATATAGTAGGTTAGACATCAAACTATCCCAAAAACTTAAACTCATGGGATATGGGTCTTTTTCACTATATATATTAGCCTCTATCTATCTAATATACAATTTGGGACTAATTGATTACACCTGACATTATAACAATCCAAAAACTTGAACACAATGACAATTGATAAACTTATGAGTTCCTTGCAAGTTCATGAATAAAGAATCCTAAAAAAAAAAAAAGAATTCTTAGAGCAAGCTCTTCAAGCAAAGCTAGCATTAAAGGAAAAACAAGGAGATATAAGTTGGGAGCAGTCTCAAAGAGGCTAAAGAACTGGTTGTGGTCATGGTTGTTGTCGTGGCTAAGGACAAGGACAAGGAGGAAGAGGTAGATGACCATCAACAAATACAAAAGGAAAAAAAATTCAAAATCAAGCAAGAGGTCATGAAAAAGGAAGAGGTCAATTTAAGCCTCGGTATGACAAATCTAAAATCCAATGCTATAGTTGTGGTAAATATGGTCATTTTGCTTCTGAATATTGGGAAATTTCAAATACTAATATTGAAAAAAGTGCCAACTACACTTTAAAAAAAAAGATGAAAGAGCTACTCTTTTACTTCCCTAGTGAGAAGATGATGGAGAACAAGCCAATGCATGATTTCTAGATATTAGTGCAAGCAACCATATATGTGGCAAAAAGAGCTTGTTCATGAATCTTAATGAATCGGTGAGCAACAATATTACCTTTGGTGATTCTTCCAAAATGTCCATCAAAGGCAAAGGTAACATCTCTATTATCTCGAAATATAGTAAGCATGAATTGATATCTAATATTTATTATATTATAAATATAAAAAATAATATTTTGAGTTTGGGATAACTATTGGAGAAGGGATATTCTATTGCTATGAATTATCATTATCTCTATATTAAAGATAGTGAAGAAAGGCTAATAGAAAAGGTGGAGATGATAAAGAATCGAATATTTATATTGAATATTTGTAGTGATATTTTGAAGTACTTCAACTCTTCTTATTTTAGAGATTCTTCTTGGTTTTGGCATCTTCGATATAGGCATCTTAATTTAAAAGGGCTAAGGCTATCAACAAGACTCCATATAGTGAAGGGATCGCCTTTCATTGATCATCAATATCAACTTTGTCAAGAATGTATTATTAGTAAATAATCACGAAGGAGCTTTCCAAAGGAGTCAATTCAAAGGGCATCGACACCATTAGAGCTTGTGCATACAGATGTGTGTGGGCCTATTCTTTCTACTTCATTTGGTAAGAATAGATATTTTTTACATTCATTGATGATTTTTCTCAAAAAACTAGGGTGTATTTTTTGTAGAATAAGTCTGTGGTGTTCGATGCATTCAAGAGATTTAAGGTGCATGTCAAAAAGGAGAGCAGCCACAAAATCTAAGTCATGAGATCTAATAGAGGTATGTAATTCACCTCTAAAAGTCTTTGAAGCTTATTGTAATGATCATAGCATTCATTATCTCTTGATGGTTCCATATTCTCCACAACGAAATGATATTGCTAAGAGAAAGAACCGAACCATACTTAATATGGTGAGAAGCATACTCAAGACTAAAGGAATATCCAAAACCTTTTGGGCTGAAGCTGTTAAATGCGCCGTCTACTTATGAATGTCTTACTAGAAGTGTCTAGAAGATGACTTCTCTTGAAGCTTGGCATAGATAGAAGCCAAATATCTCTCATTTGAGAGTCTTTGGAAGCATTGCTTATGCTCATTTATATGAACAAAGGAGAAACAAGCTTGATGATAAGAGCACAAAGTTTGTTTTTATTGGTTATGATGAAAGATCCAAGGGTTATAAGCTATATGACCTAATTCATAGAAGAGGTCATCATTAGTCGACATATTCAATTTGGTAAAGAGGATGCTTGGGATTGACAAAATTTTAAAAAGTGAAAAAACTTAGTAACTTTGATAGAAGAGGAAGATGAAGATTTTCAAGTATGTTGAGTTTTAGGTGTCTTGAACTCAAATTAGAGTTTGAGTTAAAGTAGGAATCGAAAGTTGAATTTAGATTTATGATTGATTTATAATATTAGGAGTTGTAATTAGATTAAACATCATACTCAATAAGGGTCTATAAATATGTTATAATACATAGGGATTATGGTGGCGCAATATTGAGGTTGAACTAGAAAGAAATAGAGAGAATAAAGAGAAGAGAAAGAGAGAGAGTGTCGGCTCTCGTGTGTGGGTCTTTCTAGTGCTTCTTAGTGGTCTCTCATGATGGTTCCTCGTGGTGCTCTCTTGGAGATTCCCTCTAAAGGTGAAGGCGTTGTCGAGGCTTGGCGAAAGAGTTTAGTTGAGTAAGAAAGAGTGAAGTATTTCTTGTAAACTCTTGTAAAAAACTTTTATCTATTGATAGTGAATCTCGCTGTCTTATCTTATTATTTTCTTTTATCTTATATTACTTCTCGTTTCTTATGTTGTTTGAGAATAAGGTGATTCGTGAACCTTCCGCTGCGAATCCCAACAATTGGTATTAGAGCTTAGGAGCAAACAACCAAGATGGCAAAATCCTTACTCGAGGTGGAGAAGTTTGACGACAAGATAAATTTTGCCTTATGGCAAAAAAAGATCAAAGCGGTTCTTACTTTTTAAGGTCTACAAAAGACGTTAGAAGGAAAAGAAAAGAGGCTGGCCAAGATAAGCAATGAAGACTGGGAGGAGATAGATCAAAAGATATTGAATTTAATTATTCTAAGCCTAACTGATGAGGTGTTGTACAATGTCATTGATGAAGAGACAACGATGGACATTTGGACAAAACTTGAGAAGTTGTACATGTCAAAAAGCCTCACGAACAAGTTTTACTTGAAACAACAGTTGTACAGATTATCAATGCCTTCAATAAGATTATCAATGATTTGCTGAAAGTTGATGTGAAGTTTGAAGAGGATGATAAGGCGCTGATTCTCCTGATGTCTCTTCCTGCTTCGTACCATCATATTATGACCACAATTCTTTATGGTAAAGAAACTCTCAAGATGGAAGATGTGACAACTAGTCTTCTTTCTAATGAGAAAAGGAGAAACTCCAATATTAATATGGAGTTTGGTGAAGAATTGGTGACTCATGAAAGAAGAAGATTAAGAGAACATGGAGAAGGCAAGCAACGTTCTAAATCAAAATTGAAGGCGAAAGTACAATGTTATTCATGTAAGAAGTATGGCCACATTAGACAGTATTGTCCTGAATGTGGGAAGATAGAGTCCTCTAATATGGTGATGACAATAGCAGATGATACTTCTAAGAATAGTGCAGATGGAGACGTTCTTGCAGTATCCGCAGAAATTGGCACTTATAGTGGATTTTAGATTCTGGTAGTTTTTATCATATTTACTCCAGGAAGGATTGGTTTACTTCTTATGAGGAGAATAAAAAGAAAAAGTACTGTTTGGTTGGGCAATAATTCAGCCTATGAGATCGCCGGTGTGGGAACAGTCAAAATCCAGATGTTTAATAGAGCGATTCGTACTCTTACTGGGGTGAGGCATGTCCCCAAGATGCGAAGGAATCTAATTTCACTTGGTGTATTGGACTCAAAAGGCTGTAATTATTCAGTAAGAGATGGAATCATGAAGGTAACACGTGGTATTAGAATCCTAATGAAAGGTGGATAATTTGTTGGAGTTAAACCAAAATATATTATACGAAAATCTAAATGATGCAATATTTGAAAAGTGGTGTATTCATTTTTGTGTTTTTACATTAAGATTAATGTACCTATGAAGGGATACTTCTTTTGGATATTATAATGCATGTACTTATGGTATAGGAAAGATCACTTAAAACTCTATATAAGTCCTATCTTTGTAAGTATTTTGATAAGAAAATGAAGTAAATGAAATTGTGATTCTTCAAATAGTTTATCTTCTATTTCTACCTCCAACAAAAGCAAGTGGTCTTTTTACTAATAATGATAAGATAGGTAATTTTGGAAAATTTATAATAAAATAGGTAGTTATTTATTAAAAAATTAACTATTAATTATACCAAAATCCTACTGATGTAGGTTAGATGCTTGACCCCAAATTCAGTCCAAACAGTTGATTTTGTGTTCTAGTGAGGGATGATCTAGGAGTGGGCTCACCTAAGGTAGAGAGTAAGCTAAATTGATGCTACTCTAAGATCCAAAATGGCTTCGGTTGATAGAGAGGATAAGCTAACCCTTGACCAAAAATTATAAAATTTGTTTAACTTTCAAGTTTTAAGAATTTCAAATTTTTAGAAATTTATAATTATAAATTTGAAAAATTGGATAGCTTGTTATTTTATAGGATTTGTAAATTCAAAATTTTGAAATTTAGTATTTATTTTCTTATACTTATAAATTCTAAATTTATCAATTTTTAATTTATTTAGTTGAATTTTTGTAATATAATTACCACTAAATTTGAATATTGAGATTATCACAACCCCAAAAAATTTACTTTACTTTCTTATTTTTATTTTTAATAGTGTTTCAATTTTCAAAATTTTTTGTTTTATTTGAGATTAATTACTAAAAGGTTGTAATAAAAATTTTAGTCCTTAAGAACTATTTCAAATTTTTATTAAGAAATTAAAAGCATTTATTTATTATATCATAACAAATCAAATGCCAAAATATGTTCGTATCAAACTGGTTTAGTCATATTTTTCTCATATATTAGTAAGTGTAATATTTTAAATCAAATTTCATTGCATGATTTAAGTCTTAAGCAGATTGGTGCTGCTCGTGGCCCAGGTAGAGGATGGCCTTGGCATGGCTTACCTCCTCGACCTTGTCCTAAGCCACCCGACACTTATGGGAGTCCTTCTAGTCCTCACCATCACAGGCCTCCATGGCCTCACCATCTTCTACTTGATCATCCCCTTGAACTTCTCTTCCCTTGCAATCATCCTCTTGTACTGCCTCCCTTCCCCATCTTTCACTACCATGATCGCCTATGAAGGGCTATTTTGGAATCAGATCCAATGAGCAGTGTTGATATCTGGTCAAAAATGATCTTGCATCATGATACATTGAGCCTTTATCCTTCAATATTTGAATTCTCTCGGTATGGGATATACTGTCAATGTGGTTGAGAAGAGCTACAATGTACCTTTCGACTCGCAAATTATTTTTGGGGAGCCTCCTTGGATGACACTTCAAACCTTAAGTTAAAATGAATAACTAAGATAGTCCAAGTAGAGAGAGAGTCAAGTTCGAGGCTTGCATGAAAATAAAATCTAGAGAGAGAGAAAGCGATCAAAATTTGTGTGAGCGAGTTTGGACCTTTGTAGGAGGGATGTCCCTTACCTCAAAATCCAAATTGTGGTGCTTGATGTGTGGAGTCAATTCTTGCATTTAAGGATGGAAAATCATGATAGGCATTCTACTTTCCATGCTTGGTCAAGATCTCCTTCTTTCTTTAGTGATGTTGTTGCATGCAAAGAAGATGCTTGATTAATCTGATTGGGTTGCTTCCCAATCTATTGACAGAGCTAGGTGTGGGTTTTGGTTAGTTGTCAAATTGGGCCAAACCAACTTGGACCAACTTTGTGATTTGAATTGATGAACTTGGCTTTCAACACATGCCCCTACAACTTCTCAAATCACTTAAAATTTGAGGAGTTGTAATTGTGCAGGAAAAGAGGGGTTCACCAAATTAATTTGCTCAACCTACAAGGCTAGTCTAGTGAGAACACCTATTTGTGGCCTCTATGCTTCTTCAAAAGAGATTCTTATTAAGGGCTTGGGTGGCACTGTGGCTAACATGCTTTCTTTCTTGGTGGTCCAATCTTCTAGGGTGATCATTAGTGATTAAGATTTGAGCCTTTCCCTTTGCTCTTCGTCAGTTTTGATTTCATAGCTTTTGTGCATAATCATTTTCTTTTTTGCAATCTCCCATTATGTGGATCTAGGGTTTTGATCTAGTGAAGGTAGATGTTGCAAAGTTAATGAGCCAATTTGGTTTTTGTGATAATACTCACTTCTTGGAGTGGGGAGAGGAGAAGTGGAAGACATTGGGAACACCACTTCATCTTTGACCTTGAACATTTTCACTTCAACTTTGTTGTAGGAGCAGAACCTGACTTAGTTGTGAGTACAAGAACCAACTTGATTATGGGTGTGGAATCCAGGTTGGTTATAAGTACCCAACTTTGTTTTGGGTATCAAACTTCGCTTGGTTTACAAGTGTAGAACTCAACTTTGTTGTAAGTGTGAAACTTGGCTTAGTTTTAGATGCAGGGTCCAACTTTAAGATGAGTACCTTGTATTTGGGTGATTGTTGCGAGTGTGGAATGCATCTTAGTTGTAGGGGCAACACCCAACTTTGTTTCCTGTATGAAACCTAGCTTGGTTGTGAGTACAAAACTCGACTTAGTGGCAGGCGGAACCCAACTTGGTTGTGGGTGTGGAATCCGACTTTGTTATGGGTGTGGAACATCACTTTGCAAATAAGGAGGGTAGAAGAATGTAATAAAATTGTAAGCAACTTTCATTTAAGAAGGGCGAGATTTTCATACCTGTAGATGCTTAAGACTATTGTGATTTGTAATGAAAGATTCATAAATTACCGTATTCACAAACAACATAAGAAACGAGAAGTAATATAAGATAAAATAAAAAAAAAGACACAACGATATACACAAGATGTACATGGTTCACCCAAAATCGAGCTATGTTCTTGTGGAGAGTGAGAGATCCATTATTAACAGACTTTATAAGAGATGATAAGAAAGACTCTATCCTTTCTTATCTAACTAAACTCTTTACCAAGATTCGACGATGCTTTCACTTTCAAAGAAAATTTTCAAGAGAGCACCATGAAGAATCACCATAAAAGACCACCAAGAAGTACTAGAAAGACTCATATACGAGAACCGACACTCTCTTTCTATTCTCTTTATTCCTCTCTCTCTCTCTCTCTCTCTCTCTCTCTCTCTCTCTCTCTCTTTTTCTCTCTATTTCTCTCTATTTCAACCAGAGGAACACATACACTCCTTTATGTATTACTAGAGTATTTATTATTTCTATTGAATCTAAATCCTACTATGATTACAATTCTTAATATTACATAATAGATATTCAAAATTAAACATAAATCTAAATTCAACTTTGGATTTCTAATCTAATTTGAACTCTAATTCGAGCTCGAGACATCCAAACTCAACATGAGACATAGCTTTCTTATTCATTGCTACTGACCCCTTGTGCTTCTTCACGCTTTGTTAGTGTGGTCAGCAAAATACTTGGTGAGATGTCGAGATCTCTTTCCTTAGCCAATTTAGGGCTAGTCTTTCTAGAATAATGTCATAATGCAAGGAGCTAGGTACCACTATGAAGGAGGTGAGTGTCATTGGTGCTCTACCAAGTCTCTATTGAGGCCTTACATCTCCTTATATGTCCAAGAAAAAATATCTTTATACTCAACAATTGTGGAAATTAGCTAAGTTTCTAAGTCTCTTAACAAACTTGTATTCATTAAAATCTTTCTAGAATACTCAGGTAATCTTAAGTTGATTTCCTTTGTAGGTCTTATAGATGCCTTTGCCTTCTCATCAAACCTCTTTAGTGATTCAACAGAGTCATTGAGCTCAATTGCTTTGTCGTCATCATCTTCAATCTCACAAACTCCCAAGAAGCCCCCGAATGGCTCCTTGCTAGAATTTGGGTGGAAGTCACTGAGATAGATGATGCCCTCTTTTCTCCCAAAGTTGTGAAGGAACAATTAATCTATTATGAGCATCTTTAGTACATAGTTTGGAATGTTAGCTTCAAATTTTTTACCTCTAACTTACTACAATAATCTACAAGTAAAGAAAAAAAGCCTAAATTATAAGAGGTTTGCCTCTATGGGCAAATGAAGTGCCCCTTGCATCTCTATAAGGGGCATTCTCTCCCCTTTATCACCTAGAAATAGTTGATTGACCCCACTTATGATGCTTTGGAGGTTATCATTTTCATCAACTATAATTATGGCATCATCCTTGTGGGTAGTAGAGACCCCAACGGTAGGCATGAGCCTCCTAGTGGTGAAATATAATTTTAGGGTCCACATTGGGGATAGACAATGATCTGAATTATTGAGCAAATAAAGGACCTTTTTTTTTCTTGCAATCCCTCTATGAGAAATGAAGGCATTCTTTCTCTTAAGAAAACCCTTTGGAAAGCAGTTTAAGATCTCCTTAGTTCTCTTTTCCAAGACCTTGATCAGGTTAATAGCTAATTTTGAGCATCATATCACATGGTTGTCAATATGAGATAGGTTGGAGATTAAGGAGCAAAGCTATAGGTTTATGGGATAGGGAGAGAAATGTTATTTTTGTAGAGTTTGGGTTCTTACAAAGACAATATTGATCTTTGAGGCGATGATAAAAGTTTCAAGAAAAGTAGGTTCAACTATTTAGTAGATGGTTCAAAAACTAATTTGGATGGAGGGAGATTTCCCAAGGTCTAGTGAAAGAAAAAATGAGGCTTGAATGAATGGCATAGTTACAATCTTCAACATAATTGTGGGAACCTTGTAGATAGTTTGATAATCTCAATTTTGAGCCATAGCGTCCTTGTGGATTTTGATGATGGAGTCACCATAAAAAAATTTAGACACTAGTGATAGTAGAAGAAACTTATTTCATGCCTTTGAGCCACAATCTTCCAATGATTAGATTGTAATAAAATGGGATGCCAAAGACATGAAACTCTACCTGAGTAATCTTAGGTTCGTAGGTAACATATAAGTGAATTCTTTTATAACACTTCCTCTTCAAATTGTCATATGTCACGATGTTGATGTTAGATTCTACTATTTGCTCTTTAGGAATGTTAAGTGGTCTCAAGATAGACAGCATGCAAATATTTAGCAAAACTCCTATATCCATAAGTAAGAACCAAACTATAGCATTGTCAATTTGGATAGAATTATGGAGTGGTTAATCTTCAAGCTCT
Source organism: Trichopus zeylanicus subsp. travancoricus (assembly GCA_005019695.1). Taxonomy (NCBI): domain Eukaryota; kingdom Viridiplantae; phylum Streptophyta; class Magnoliopsida; order Dioscoreales; family Dioscoreaceae; genus Trichopus; species Trichopus zeylanicus. Next base: position 1,732,571 of record RXID01014224.1, read on the forward strand.
TCCTTTGGTAGATCCTGGTTAATAAATGTTATGACAAGATTTTGAAAGATTTTGTTTAAGTAGTTTTTGGTAATCCAAACTCCAAATTAGCGTTTGACAAGTAATAGGATTAGACATCAAGCCCAACCCGTGGTGGGTGGGGGAGAGATCAATTTAAAGTGGAAAAAGTTAAAAAATCAAACCTAAATCGACCCACATCTAGGCGGTCGAACCTCACATATTGGACATTTCTGTGTTTAGTCGGATGATCGATTCTCTAACTGGTCATCCGATTCAAACACGATCTACAGAAATGAAGACAAAATTTCTCTGAATCCCTCTACAACATTTTATACTATTTTTGGTGCTAATTTAGTATCATTAATAGTAAAATTAACACCAATAAGTCACTCACAGTGCTAAATTGGTGCTTCTAATGTTCAATTGCGGCGCTAGTATATTGTCATAAATAATGATATTTAGCCCCACTAATATTGTCATTCGTGGTGCTAGCCATTAACGACGCTAATTCTTAGCACTGCTACAGTAGTGATGCTGAAGTAGCACTACTACAATTGTGGTGCTATAGTAAATCGATTTAGAGATAGGGATAGATGGGACTTCCATGCAAGAGAAAATCATAGGAGGTAATAAAATAATTTATATTGATTGGGCCCTAAAATATGTAGTACAAACAATTCTATTTGAACTCATCACATTTAAGAAATTCCTAGCTAGACTTCCATATATATACAACACAATATTCCTATACAAACTTGTACATAAATAGACCCATTCCTTCATAAAGCTAGATCATGCTGGTAGGTTGTGGGAATGCATCGCAAGCCCAAATTGAGAACAAATACCAAGCAATCAGCTCCACTATCGATGTGAAGCACACAATACATGGGCTTATCTTCTTCCGGAAAGCATACATAAATGTACACCACTTGAAGCTCGCAAAATTCAACAACTAACAAATTGATCCTTATCTGAAATCAGATAGAAAATGGACACCCATAACAAATAAATTAAGGGCCGCATTATTGATGGCAACATAAACACTAAAAATAAAAATGTAATAAATTTTATGTAGATATACAATTGAATAAATGCTAAAACAAACTAAAGTAATTCAATGTTGGATTTTACATCCGCAATAACTTACACTAGCACTATGAAGACCAGAATCAAACACAACATGATCAAATAGTGCAATATTAGTGTCACACTTGCAACAGTAATATGAATAATGGAGGAACACAAGCATTAAAAGACATAATTTAGTAGAAACCAATTAAAAAAGGATACCATCCACAATAACAAAGCTACATTCTTCATAGCACTAAGGAAACCAATCAGAAATCTACAAATTTTAAAAGAAATATACATCAGAAATAGCAAAAGGTAAGGATGTTATAATTAGAATTAAGCATCAAAGTTAGATTAGAAGAACAACAGACAGCTTAGACAATAATAAATTCACTAGATGACAAAGTAACATTGTAAGACCATGCCTACAATCTAATGCTTACATTTAGAGACTATTAGACTTAAATATCCATTGAAGAATTTGATCATAGTAACATCTAAAAGCATTTTATAAAAACTGCAAGAGATTGCAACAATGAAGTGCATGTCCATTGTAACATGATTCCAGTGGCAACTCCAATTCCAAATCTTAACATATAGTTACATATCGATGGGTTCCACAATGTCAAACATAATGAAAGAGTTATGTTTTAGAAAAAGCTACTGAACAAAGAAGTTCCTTCACAATGCAGAAAAATATTTGAGATTCTCGTAATTGACACAAGAAGTATGTCTACACCCTACGAGCATTTTCAGATATCCATATAAGAGTAAAGTGTCTCAACCCATACATGAAATGAAAATGTTTCCTATTTCAAAATTATACAAAATAGACCCTAAAACCTTCAAAAGGTATCAGCGTCCATTTAGTTGTTACCAATTTCGGGAAGGAAAAAAGCATTATATCATTTACTAATAATTAGCCTAAAGAAAATTGGATTAAGGGTGTGGTCATTTAAAACTCACATACAAAAAAAACAGGGCTTCAAACGTAGATGATGAGATTGATGTTGGTAAATTATTTGCATTTTGATAAATTTCTTCTAAATTACCTGTATTCTTAATTGATGAGAATTCTTGGCAAAAAGGTTGTTGCCCTACTTTTATATTCATGTATGTACAAATAAGTATATATTTGTTTCTTTAATATTCTCATTATAGACTTCATTTTTATGTTCTTGGTGTAGGTAAGAATGGATGGAGAGTTGAGCTCTAGAATAACCCTCCTGGGGTGGTGTGGCGGTGGGAGATCTAGAGGTTTTGATCCTAACTGTTATGAGTGTATTGCTGTGGTCACTTTGACCTTGAGTGCAAGTTCATCATTAGATCTAAATGGCTAAGCAGTGGAAAACACCGTACTTGTGATCTTCCCAGATATATGTGATCTCTTTTTGTTATTGAATTATTGAGATAAACTTGAACCCCTGCATCAACATTAACATCATTTCACATAACTTGAATAGCTAAAAATCCTGAACAATATACATACAACAATTAAATATGTGGTCCCTTCCCTGAAATATAAAAAATAAAAAAATCCAAGATCACAAAAGAGAGAATTCAAAAATAAAACTATTGTCGACTAAGTGTAAGTTGCTATTTTCTCCAGTAATTAGGTGGACAATAATTTCCCACTGACATGAATCTATAACAAAAGTATGTGTTTATTGACACAACCACAACTCCATACATGTCTCACCAATAATTAAATGCAGCATGCATGAAAAAGAGTAGTACCTTGAAAGCATCAGTCTTGCCCTTGGTGATTTGGTTCCTCGCAATGCAACTATTAAGTACATCCCTCATGAATTCAACGGGGTTCTTGCCATCGTCAATCAAACTGAAAATATAACAAACCAAATCAAAACCAAAAACCAAGAGAATGGCAATCCCCAGAATCAAGATGGGAGGCTCACTTGATAACCTCCATGGGAGTCGGTGTGATTGTGACGGCGTAGGCCAGGATGCTACCATTGCTTCTAGCAGTGTTCTATGGAGATGGATCCATCATGCTTGGTGAGTTCCTCAAAAAATTATTGACAAAGATGATGGCTTCGAGGACATCCTGATATCGACAATAATAGCAGAGAGAGACAACTCACCAGGAGGAGGTGAGGGCATATATTGGCTTAGTCATGTTTTGAATCTGAATTTTTCAGAAAATTCTAATTAAATTAGGGTTCATATTAGAAAGTGATTTAATGGGTCTAATTTTTTTTATAAATTTGTCTTCTACTAGAAAATTTAGATTAATGAGATCTTTATTTAAGTCATTCTCCTACTTTAATTCAAACTCAGTTAGGATGTTTTTATAAATATCCTATTTATCTAGAGGTTTCATAACAATGAGATAGAGAGACATAGATCAAAAGTCTCAAAATGTCTTATGACAATTAAACTAGTTAGTCTCTTATGAGAATTGATAATATTAAAATTTTGCTTCTATTATTATAATCTTCTCTTCTTTCTCATTAATACAATATCTTCTAGATCACTTTCGCTCGTGAACTAGATCATAGACTGAACTATATAAATCTCTTGCATGCTATTTTTTTTTCTACATCATGAATTATGATGGACATCGGTATTTCACACAACAAATTGGTATCAAAGCTTAATTTAATATGTCCACTATGAAGTTCGATGTAGAGAAATTCAATGAAAAGTAAGTATTTTCTATTTGGCAAGCAAAAGTTTATGCAATACTTACTCAATAAGTGTTGAGAAGCACATTAGAGGATGTCAAGTCGAAAAATATCACCAAAAGTATTTGGGAGAACCAGAAGACTAGTGAACATAGCACTATCATCCTTAATTTCATTGATAAAATACTTTATCAATTTCTTGATAAAACATCACCTTTAGAGTTAAAAAAAATTTGGAGAAATAATATATGAGTAAATTTATTTCAAACCGAGTTTACTTAAAGCAAAAGATTTTTAATTTTTGAATAAAAATATGAATATAGTTGATCATTTTAATGTTTTTAATAAATTAGTCTCTCAATTATTAAGTATTGATGTTAAAATTGAAGACGAAAAATAAGGTAATTATTTTATTATCATCTCTATCTCCTTTTCTTGAGAATCTAAAAACTACTTTTATGTATGATAAGAATTTAAAATTTAATGATATTTTTACTACTCTTCTATCTAATGCATATTTGAAAAAGATTAAAGGGGATGAGTCACACTCAAAAGTACTGATTGTCAGATATCGTAGCAAAGAAAGATCCAAGACAAGCTGTTCTAGATTCAAATTCAAAAGAAAGAATTGCAAGTACTATAAGAAGATGAGACATGTAATTGAAGAGTGTCAGAAGTTGAAAGCAAAGAAAGAGAAAGAATCTTAGTCTAAAAAGTAAGCCAAAGAATAAGTGTCAGTTATTGAAGAGAGCTCTAATAATGATTATAGTAATGTTCTCTCTGTTAGTTCTGATTTTGATCATTACCGTGATACTTGGATTCTTGATTTTGATTGTTCTTAACCCATGTATCCCAATAAGGATTGGTTTGAAGACTACAAGTCTTTTAATGGTGATTTAATTTTGATTGGTGATAACAATCCACGCAAAATTGTCGAAATTAGAATAATCAAAATTAAGATATTTTATAATATTATTAGAACTCTTATTGATGTTAGACATGTTCTTAATTTGAAAAAGAATTTGATTTCTTTGGTTGCTTTAGATTCTACTGGTTGCAAGTATTCTGCTGAAGGTAAAGTTCTTAAAGTTGCTAAAGGTTCATTGATAGTGATAAAGGCCTAAAACATAAAAATTTATATGAGTTAGCAGGAAAAACAGTTAAAGGTAGGGCAATAATTTCTTAGGTTTCTTCTAATAAACCACCTATGGTATATGAGTAAAGTTTGATCGAGCTCAACAAAAGAAAATTATTGAAAAGTCTCAACTCATGTAAATTAGATTTTTGCGAGTATTATCTCTATGGTAAAGAATCCAAGGTAAAATTTAACACTAGTATTCATTACACTAAAGGCTTAATTGATTATATTCATTCTGATTGCAATGCTTTCCTATTCCATCAAAATCTAGTGCTCGTTATTTTGTTAATTTTATTAATTATTTTTTATTTTTGCATCACAAAGTTGAAATATTTTCTGTTTTCAAACGATAGAAAACTTCAGTCAAAAAAGGACTGATAGAAAAATCAAATACCTCAAAAGTGATAATGACATATAGTACAAATCAACAAAGTTTCTCAAATTTTATGAAGATGAAGGCATCGAACGTTAATTGACCATCTCAAAAAAATCTCAATAGAATGTTGTAGATGAAAGAATGAACATAACTTTGTTGGAGAAAATACATAGCATGCGTAGTGCAGCAAATCTTGACAAGAATTTTTGGGCATTGGTTACAAAACTCTTAAAGAGTTATGGACTGGTGAGCTATGGACTGGTTACAAAATATTTAAGTAGTCAATACAGTGTATTTCATTTTAATTGCTCTCCTCAGATAGCCATTGGTTACAAAACTCTTAAAGAGCTATGGACTAGTGAACTAGCAAATTATTCTTCTTTAAATATTTTTGGTCATTCTACTTATGTACATGTTGTCAAGGATAAGTTTGATGTACATTCTGAAAAGTGTATTTTCCTTGGTTATGCTAAAGATGTTAAGGGCTATTATTTTTGAAACCTACTATTTCTAATATAATTATTTAGAGAAATATAGTGTTTCATAAAAATGTTACGTTAAAATCTCTCAAAAAAGGTCTCAGTAATATAATTCAAGAAGAGGTGGAGCTTGTAATTTCTTTATAAGATATTAAGAGTATGTCAAACTTTCAAGAGAGTTCTGAGAGTCAAGTTAAAATTTCTGAGAAGACTCCATATCAAAGATCTCAAAAAAATATAAAGCCACCCAAAAAGTATGATTTTGAAGATATGATAGTTTTTGCTTTATTTACTAACAATAGTAATCCTTTTTCCTATAAAGAAGCAATTAAAAATAAGAATTTTTTCAGTGACAAGTTGGTATAAATAAAGAAATGAATTTTTTTCAAAAGAACCACACTTGAGATTTGGTGAAATTATTAGAAGGTAACAAAGCAATTGATTACAAGTGGGTATTTTAAAAGAAAGAAAATTCTTCTGAGATCGATGGTATTAAATTCAAGGTCTATTTAGGTGCAAAAGGGTATTTATAAAAGGAGAATATTGACTTTAATGAAAGTTTCTCTTTTATAGTTAAACACACATATATTCATTTTCTACTTGCTTTAGTTACTTTTTACAATCTTGAGTTAGAATAACTTAATGTCAAAATTGCCTTTCTGTATAAAGAATTAGAAGAGTAAATTTTTATACAACAAACTGAAGGATTCATCCATGAAGACAAGAAAAATTATATCTGCAAGTTAAATAAATCACTTTATGGTTTGAAACATTCGCCGTAATGTCATCATAACAACCTGAGAACTCTTGAATTACCAAGATAACCCAAGACAAAAACAAAGTTCAAGTTAAATTTCAATCAAGTCAAATAATATTTGAGCTAAATCAAAATAAACTCAAACTGAACTCTAATTAAGCTAAACTATAACAAGTTTGAATTGCAGGTTGATTAAGTGAAAAGTTGTTTGAACTAAGCTTAAACCAAACATAATCAGATCAAGAGGAATTTAAACTGAACCAGGTTAAGGCAAATCCAAGTTAAATCCAATCAGGTCAAGCCAAGTTGATCTAAATCAAGTTCACACTAAACTCAAGCCGGGTGGAGCCGAACTTAGAGTCATAACACAGTCAAATATAATCCGAACAAGTTTGAAGTGGGTGTGCTAAATCTTTGACAACACTTTAAGGCCATATCTAAACCGATGAGTAGTGAGTAATGTTACCATCTTGACCCAAATTAGAACTAGTTCAAATGAAACTAAACTAGGTCAAATTTAGTCGTGCTAGGTGTGCTACAAAAGTCTTTGGTATTATTCTAAGACTATGCCTAACTCCAGAAATAGTAGGTAATGCTCACTATTAGATTAATCAAATTATCATCTACATCTCGTTGGTTATTAGAAATACTTCAAACTTTCTCATCACTTTCCGTGTCCCACCAAATGATGTCATTAACATCTGTTGAAAATCTAGTCAAGACCTATCTACGTTAGACACCATATAATTTGGCACAGGGAGTGCGGGAGTGGCACCCATCAAGCTTCTTTCCTACTTCGCTCTTTTCTTTTTATTGTCATCAATTAAGGCATATACTATTTCTCGTATTAATAAAACTATACTTTCTTTTTTTTTTACGTTTCTATTTTATTAGTTAAATTTTTTATTTTAGGAGATTTCTGATAACTGTTAGGGTAATTAATAACAAAATTTGCACATATTGTAAGTTAATATTTTTACAATATCTGATTCCACATTTAAATTAAATATAATTTGATTTGTATATCGAGATTGCTCTCTAGGGTCTCTACTATACTAAACCACTAAAATTGATATCAAAGTTATTATAATAGTTGCCAATTGTTAGGATGAAATATCATCTTTGACCTCCATTTTATTAAGATTTTTAAATAAAATCTCTCGGTGCTTAGAGGAGTTCATTTTAGACGCTAAATTTTCTGAGAGTTTTAGTTAAAATTGCATATAATTTTCTAAACTTATAACAATTACATGTCCCTTGACTTTAATGCATCTTATAGCTTTTGAAGAGTATTCCGGGACGAGAGATATCTTTGTACTTCTATTGAGACTTCCAAATCATTTTATCGTATAGAGCATTTATCTTCAAAATAGATGTTTGACATTTTTCTTATGGAATTGCGTGATTTTCATTGGAAAATTTAAAAATATAAGACTTATTTTAGGGTCCATTCGATATTTAAAAAATAATTCATTCGAATTGTTTCATGGGGTTTATGGATTGTATGCATGAGCACTTCCTATAAAAAGCTCGTAATGTTGTTAAAACGAAGCCATTAAAGCATCGAAAAGAACTTGCATACAAGCTGTTATGTTGTTGAAGACCTCTTTATTTTTTATGAAATTATAGGAAATATAATGATTCCAAAAAAAAAAATTCATTGCAAAAAAATAGTGCTAAATACCTTAATAGGATTTTTTTTTTCCTAAATAAATCATACAAAAATCTCAACTCCTATAATTTTTGGAATATCCAAACAGGGCCCTTAATTTTTCTATGGAATGTAGGTTGCATAGCCCTTCTCTTTCTCGTTAAACACCATCTTTATCCATATATAGAAATTGAATTACATGTGAAACCAAATTCTGTAGGAAAAATTCCAAACAAATTTTTCTTAGTATCCAAATGGGACCTTAATAATTGTTGTAACACAAAATAACTTGGAAGAGCCATTTAGCTAAATGGGTCTACTTCGAACTTCAGAAATACACACAACCTAAAAAATAACATCAAACACTATCATTGAGTGGTGTCTGATAGAAACTTCTCTGATGTTAAAATCCGTAAGATTTTGATCATGGAATTTTTTCGTTGTGAAAGTGGACGATAGAGTTCTCTTGCTTACTGATGAAGAAGAGTATATTTATATATCCCTGAATGGTCCTGTAATTCAGAGAAAATGTTAGGGTACTTTAGTCACTTTACATTAATTATCATACAATACCATTTTTTGTCATGCAGGGAGAAGTAGGAGTAAAGAATAACGTGGGAGGGCGATAGCAACACTCATGGAAACCATGGAAACCATCTCTTAAGAAGTTCATGATGGTTTGTTGTGGGGGCTAAGTCGTGGAAACTCAGTGGAACCCCTACATTGAGGACTAACAAAGACACACTGTGATTCTGACCCTCAGAGATTCGACTGCTGCTCTGGGGACTCGTTATGATGTGTGCTTTTGGCACATCCAGTGATGGTATGACCATGTGATAGTTGCTGCATCTCGTTGTTCGAGCTATGATGCGGACTGTTACGGAAAGAGCTGGTGCATCACGTTGCCCGAGTTATGATGCTAGACTGAGTTACAGAGACTCGATTGAGCTTCTCTTTTGCGGAGCAACTCACAAACTTGAGATTATGAATTCTAGGTGCCTCGCTGAGACTCGAGAGCTCAGCTAAGTTCCAGTTACTCTGGATCGTGGACTGACCTCTCTTGGGGGTGTGTGTACTGATCCAGGTTTGGGGTTCAGCTGGAATAGATCCTGGCTCTGGCGACCCGATTCCCACTCCCAAACACATCAATAATAATGGCGGACAGACAACAAGAATGAGGTTTTCCAATATTTTGCTCTAATAGTTTGTCAAATTACAGATAATTAATACAAGACAACATGATAAACAATAATTAATTTAACTAAGACAAGAATCACGTCTATGATTCCACAATGCCTACCAAAAAAGAAGCCATGAAATAGAGTGATGCATGCAGAATCTTTCCAGCTCAAGGTGAGGAGCCCTACTCATGGGGAGATGAGAAAATTGCTGGCTCAGATTAAATTGCACACATTGAACTAGTAGAAACAAAATCGATAAACTAAACTAAATGGCCAGGATCGCAGAAATTGCAGAAACAGAATGCAGAAATTGTACGAGTTTCACACAAAATCATTTCGCATTGGATTTAGCAAATGTCATTTGTACAAAGAAGAAACAGTTCAATCAACATACCAAAGGACGGGAACTAATTAACATTACTTAGCTGCAACAGATTTATAAGATGCCCAAAATAGACATGAGATGAGATTGAATCATCAAATAACGAGGACCCAGCATCATGTATTACCTATTCCACAACCTGAATAGATGAAAAACAAAAGCAACGTACAAAATATAGTGCATTAATCATAAAACAGAAGAGAAATAAAACCTGCAGTAGCAAACCATCGCAGCTACCAAAAATATTTCACCTCTCTCAGAATGTAACGTCAGATGCACTGGACCAGCTTCATAAAATTCTTCAGCTACTATCTATGCCACATGTAATGATATCATGCAAAACCAAAAACTACATCTAGACATATTGATAAGTTGACACACAGGTTTCCATACAAGTGCATGAACAAGTAGGTATTTGAACTATTGACAGATGAAATGTTCAAGTCTAAATCATGAAAAGCAAACTTGTGTATCTGCAAAAAAAAAAAATCATGATTTTCACGAAGGGCACACGAACGCAAACAAGCGCAAGTTGTAGAATATGCTTATATCCAACCTCTCCAGTACTACATTCACAACAAACACATGACTGCTCTAGCTACCACACGGACACATCAACAAAGACATACATGCTATTAAATATACAGCACATTGTTTTACACACTAAACAAAAAGGAAAGAAAATAAAAAGCAATGTTCTACGTCCATACAGATATCAGACACCTGGTTGCAGTCTACCCTATATGTGGAAACCTTATAAAAATAATCAAACAGAAACAAGAAGCAGTCTCCCAACATTACTAATAATTGGTTTTCATCAAATAGTCAGCAATCAACTTCTGTCACTGCTAACACCAATGTAAGCAAAAGTTGCAAATTGGATAGAAGAGCTTCTAAAGCTGTGTAATCTTATCGTGAAGAACTTGTGTAATCTTAGAATATGTTTCCAGGAAGACGTCTGGAGAAGCCTATCTAACTCAAGAGCTTCCTGTGTTTCTCTTTACGAAAAATTTTCAAGTACACAGGCATGTTTGTGCTAGAAGTCAGCTGATCTGACATAGGTCGAATGTTCATTTTCAAATAAGGTAAGACAGTTAAATACTTAATATAAAGATTGCATTTTGTAATCTGATTATGATACGTATTGGATTAGGAACCAGTGAACAGGAGATCAGCAAGACTTTCTATTGTTTTTCAATTTAACACTATAATAGGACCATTATCCACAGAGAAAAGCATAACGGTAACAACTTGAACATGATTAATCTCACAACTTTACAACTACGATCTAGTTCTAGCTGTACTTACCAAAATCACAATCAATATTATGGAAATTGCATCACCTGTACTTGAATTCACCTTTCATGCCTCATCATATATTACACAGGTTGGTATCTGTATCAATGGTGTGACTTCATTCTCTAAACATACTATGCGTCCAATTGCAACTTAAAAGCATTCCAAAGGAGAGATGCTGAGATAAAGATGATTAGGTGAAAAAGGGTCCACAATTTTACATCAGCTACAAAATTTCTTTACTTTGTTGTCTGACATAACATACTTTCTTTCATTGCATGACTAGTTTTCTTTTACGTTGAAAACAATAAATTTGTGGCTTCTTATTCAAAAACATCCTGTCAAAAGCTTTGTCGTTAGAGAAGGGTCGCACGCATGGTTGGAACACAAGATATATGCCTCCAAACTGACTGTAACATTTTGACATCTTTGTGGAGCATTTCAAGAATAAATAAATATAGATACAGTCCCCACCATCGACAAACTCTGAACATTCTGTTCATACCAAGCTCATCTCAGTTATGGACTATTCTGAGAGCATAGGTAGATTGTGGCCAGGATGAATATTGGAAAGGTTCTCAGCTACTCAAACAAACCAGATCAAGATACATCATCACAAGCATTAGCTAGAAAATCTACAACTTATGAATGGCAGGAGAGACTAAGACATCAAAGACCATGATATGAACATGCTAAACAAAAAAAGACTAGATCATGTAACAAAAAACAAATTGCTTACAGAGGGAAGCAAATCAGGCAACACTCCATTGGATATCCGGCAGCTCCAACATTACCTAGCTCTTATCCATCTCCGCAAAGAATTGTTCATGGGACCATTAGAAACAACATCGCATAGATCCATTACCTTTTAGATCCTGTAGCCTGAAAAATTCCCTCCAAGAATCCAAAGAATATCTACTACCACACTCATCAGTCTACAATAGCAAGTACCATCAATAGGACTTCTTCCTGACATGGGGAGAAGGCTGGCGTCCTTCAAACAAGTCCAGCAGTGCAATCTCAAGATCCTCCACTGAGTATCTAATGTACATCTCGGGATGACGCCCAGCTTCTATGTGATGCCGGAACCGGCCAAGAAATGATCGATAAGCTGGCAATAGCTTTTCTTGTATTGAGATCCGTAGCTCCTCCCTCAGTTGAGGGTCTGGCACAAACCATGTGGCCTGAGTCCGGTGAACCTCATCAAATAAAGAGTTGAAGGCTTTGAACCTGTCCCTTAGAACAGCCTTCGACACCCCTGATGCGAAGCTTCCACTTGCGTGAATCCCCTCGTCTCGCAAGCAATGTAAGACCTTCACCCACGAAGCTCTCTGATAACCAGTGGCCAACTGCCTATATTTCGCAGTGAGCCTCTTCAAATATTCGTCCCCCACCATTTCTCTTAGCTCCTGGTGGTCCTTCACCTTGTGGACTATGTAATGCAAGTTGTTCATCAGGAAGAGCTGCGACAAAGCGGCGTCCTTGTACAGACTGGCCTTGCTTTCCATATTATGTTGCAGAACGACAACGATCCAGATCATATGGGAGGGCAAAGGCGCCCGGGATTCAAGACTCGGGAAGTCAATATTGGGAAAAACAGCAGAGGTGTCTTCCGCCGAGAATCTCACCGACGGTTTGGTCACGATGAGTTCGTTTAAGGTTTGCTTGTAATCCGAGAAAAGACTGATGTAATTCATAACATAGCGAGTGAGGGGATGGAGAGTACCTCCAGGGACCGGGGTCTTGGTCGGCTCCCGGAGCACGGCACTTTCAAACTCCGACAGGGTGCCTCTCACGGCCTCGGCGAGCCGAGCGAGGATATCGCTGGACTGGGTATGGATGGACTCCGCAGGTCCCGGCCGGAAGACGGTGGCAAGGTCCGGGAGGAGTTCGGAGATGGCATCATGAAGATCGAGCACCTTGAACAGCTTCTCTGGAGACCTCCGGCCGACGCTGATGGCTTCCGAAAAGGACAGGAGCTGGATGGCGGCGCCCTTGACGGTCTCTGCGAACGGGGCCTCGGCAGCGGCGGGGGAATTGAAGATTTGGTCGCAAAGACGGCGCTCGCTGGCGAACAAGACGCGGACGCAGAGCCTTGCCGCGCGGATCCAGCGCCGAATCCTAGGTTCAAGAACACTCCACTCCATCCGCTCCACCTCGCCGATGCTGATGCGCTCAACCCCGAGCTGCCGGAGCCCAGTGTCCACGGTAGCCTTGCGCACGCTGCTGTAGACCTGCGCGCACTCACGCGCGTACCCGGCCGCCACCATCCGCTCCGCGATGGTCCGAAGATCCTGCACCGCCTCCGGCTGGACCAGATCGATCTCACAAACGCTGCTCGACGATCTCGACGCTATCCTCCCTGATCCGACCACCGAATCTTCATCATAGTGCTCCGGCTCTAACGAGCGCGAAGAAGAGGAAATAGAAAGAGATTCAAGATCCAGCGATTCCAGCCCCGGCTCGGTCGTGCGGGTGAGGAGGTGTCGGAACTCGTCCTCCAGGCGGGTCATGGCGATCTGAATCGTGTTCGTTGACTTTAAAGCCAGGACTCGATCGACCGCAAGGAGGTAGCGCTCGGCATCAGAGCGGTCGGCGGAGTCGAAAAGAAAGCGATCCTCACTGGGGGAGGAGGTGGAGGAGTCCCAGTGGAGGATGAGGCGCTCGGCCGAGCCGGCGTCGTCCTCCTGTGGTGGCGAATACGGCGGCGGGAGAGAGTCCGGTGAGCCGGAGCCGGCCATCTTCTCCGACGAGACGGGTGGGGATCAGGCTGGCGAGAGACATCTACTTTTGAAGGCAGTGGTTTCGTCTCGACGTGCAATCCTGCGGCAACTGCTAACTCAACTACTGTATAACGAAAACTAATAGGAAGACGCCACGTGAATGTTGTGTATTTCGTTCCAGCTGGGTCGTCGTGGTGGTCGTTAGCTAGGTTGTTTTTTGTCCGCTTTCGCGTCTAAAGGGTAATTTGGGCGCTGATGAATGGTTTTGTCGAGTGCTCCACATTTGACTTTGAATTGCGACACGTGGAGACCGCGATTGGAGCCGTGTTCGATAGGAGTTTTGAGTGGTGGTGCAATCCAGACCGTCGGATCGGTGCATAAATCTTCCTGTAAAACCTATCTCTTTTTATTTTATTCGGTTAGTGGGCATCAAAACTTCGATAGTCTCTTATTCTAAAAAAAAACTTTTGAATGTTTTCTTAGGACCTGTTTCCCCCTTGCATTTTCAAAATTTTAAAAATTTTAATATTACAAAATTTTAAAATTTTGCATTTAAAAATTCTCGTAGTATATCATTTTTATAAAATATAAGAATTTAGAATTTAGAATTTTGATATTTATTTTGTTGGACATATAAATTTGAAATCTATAAATTTTGTGTTTAATTTAATTAAATTTTAATAATATGGTCATTATCAAATTTAGGTGTTAAAATTATCTTATTTCAATTTTATTTTATTTTTATTACATTAATAGTGTCAAAACATTTAAACTTTCTATTTTATATGAGATTTATAAATAAAAGATTATATTCTAGAGTACCCGTTTGAGATCTTAATAGCAAAGCCCTCTTTGATTTTTAAAATTCTCATTCAATCTCTTCACATGGGTTAAGTACTAGAGATTTTTTTCATACTACTTTCTACTATAGCAGTTATGTAGAAGTGTTGTAGCATTATTGTAATATTACTACAATAGTAATATGCATTTTATTTTTTTGTTATATTTGATTAGTTTCAATTATAATATTTAATTTCTAGTTATACATATTTGGTTTTGATCATTTTATCTTATTTATATTCATATTTATTTGATTTTGATTTTTTTTTGTCACATGAATAGAATTAAGATAAAATAATAAAAAACAAATATATATAACTAGAAATTAAATATCATAATCAAAATTAATCAAATATAATTTAAAAAAATTTATTTTTATCATAATATTTAACTCTTTTACATATATTATTGCATAATACTACTACAATATTGCTATAATACTAATACAATATACAACAATAACCTAAATATTATATTATTATTATTATTATTATAGTATTGATATAGTGTGTAATAGTACAAGATCATATATAATAGTATCCCTAGTACATAACCTATATCGATGTTTCATGTCAATTATAATTAATAGAGTGAGAAATTAGAAATTTAAAAATTCTCAAGGGCTATTGAAAATTTTGCTATTGAAAATTTTTCCCAAAAAATAACAATTTTGTATGAAAATATACAAAAAAAAAATATAAGTTATTTTTACATACTTCTACACAGAGCCACAGAGGCAATTGCATGTGTAAAGCATTCTTAATTACATTAGATAGTCCAACTAGAACTTGATTCTTGAGTCTCCTACAAGGATCCATAACCAGGTTCTTGGACCTCGAACACAAGTTTATCAACCAATTTATATCACTAATACCGTGTTATCAGGACTCTTCGACTACATTGTTGACAATTTGGTAAAATGAAGAGGGAAGTCTTCGAGACTACTTGGCATGCTTCAACATGACCATAATAAATGACTCGGATAGCTCTATCATGTTAGCTGCAACAATAAATGGATTCTGCATGGAAAAAATTATATATGAAATGGGTAGAAAGTCATTTCACAATCTCAAGGACTTCACAAACTAGGTTCGTGAACAAATTGATATTGAAGAAATTATGGCAGCTTGCAGAGAAGTTAAGGGAACCATAACCAAAAAGGATTGCAAAGATGCAAAGCAACAAGAACCCAAGAAGGTCGAAATCGAACTCCAAAAATATAGGACCGAGTTCTGCAACTAAACTATTTTACATAAACCATGAACCAAAATCATGACTCAAATAAAGGATCAAGACTACCTACGAAAATCTCCTTGAATTTGTTAAGACCAAAATAAGATGGATATTTTGAAATATTGCAAGGTTCATTGTGACTATGGTCACAATACTAAAGAGTGTTGGAATATCAAAATAGAAATTAGGAGGCTAATTTAGGAAGGACACCTAGGCAATTTGTCAAACAAGTAGAGGTGGAAAATCAACAACATTGGTGCCCACCACCACCTTCAAGAGAAGTGGAACCAAAAGGCAAGCATCCCCAAAGAGAAACCAAAGCCTAGAGCAATAAATTTTGCCCATTAAACTATATCCCTAGATGATCATGGATGAGTTGGGATGAAGAATGAAGAGTACAAGAGCCAAACTCCCACTGTAGATAGGAAGCCAATAAGAGACAAAAGAACTTAGGGAACTCGACCATGCTAACTCAAAACCTAGAGCCACTGCATTCATGCACGATGATGCCTTGGTGATTATAGTTGTGTTGGATGGTTACGTCGTCTGACATGTGATAATAAACAAAGAAGCATTGGCCAACATCTTATTCACAAGAGCATATGAGAAAATGATATGTGATCAATTGTTGCGACATCATGATGGACATCTCATGAGATTCACTAGAGACTCTTTAATCTTAGGAGTGGTGAAACTCCTCCTTCCTATATAGGAGAAGACTAGATAAGCTCCACAATATTCATGGACTTCTTGGTCATGTGTGCAAGATTCCATACAATGCTATCTTGGGAAGACCAACCTCGAACAGACTTCAAGCTATGATCTCCATATATCATCTAGTGATGCAACTCTCAATGAAGTTTAGAATGGGTGAGGCTCAGGGAGACTGGGGTCTTTCTTGACATTGTTATGATGCTTACTGAAAGGAGAAAAAACTTAAAGGAAAGGAGAAGCTTGAAGATAAGACTCAAAGAGTCGAGAATCTATAGAGCAACTGATAAACATTATGCTAGATGAAGCCATAGGCCAAGCTGTCAAAGCAGGAGTTGCGATTTTGAAGTTCTTATTAGTCGAGCTTTGGGCACTCTTATGGAGTAACTAAGACGCATTTGTTTGGTCTAAGGATGACCTTCCAAGGGTTGATCCCAAATTGTAGATGCACAAATTGTCTGTGGTGGAAGGAGAAAAACAAGTGAAACATAAAAAGCATCACTTCGTTAGTGCCAAAAGGCCATAGCAAGAAGTCTAGAAGCTCTGGAGGGTTGGGTTCATCCAAGAGGTTTAGTACTGAGAGTGGCAAATCAATGTTTATGATGGTAAAAAAGAGCAATAAAAAGTAGAGAATGTGTGTGAACTTCATCGATCTCAATAAGGCATGTCCAAAGAATAACTAACTATTGCTGATGATTGACTAGTTGGTAGACTTTACCACAAGTCATCAACTCTTAAGCTACCTCGATACTTTCTTGAGGTACCATCAAATCAAAAAGCATATGAATAAAAGAAGAAAACCTCTTTCATCACAAATTAAGGAACCTTTTGCTATGTAGTTATATCGTTTGGGTTGAAGAATGTCATACCAAATATTAGAGGATGGTGAACCGAGTATTCAATACACAACTCGGAAGAAATGTGGAGGCATATATGGATGACATGCTAGTGAAGAGTATCCATAACTTGGATCATATAGCAAAATTATAGATGAAATTAAATTTGGAGAAGTATGTGTTTGGAGTTGCTGTGGAAAGTTCCTGGGATATAAGCATGATTTTTTGTTTGAGATCTCACAAAAGCTCCTTTTTTTTTTTTTTTTTTGTAGGTACATGATAATATAAGTTAAAATCCATTAAGGCGGATACATTTTGTATTTGGTAAAGAGAATTCGCATAAATCTCCTTAGAGACATTTTACATTTTGTAAGTCGAGTATATAAATCTCAAAACACATTCGAGTATTGTCAAATTTCGAAGTGACCATAATTCATACTAACATATCACATCTAAAATCTAAAATTTCTCCAAAGTTTTGATGGAAACATAGGAACAAAATCATGTTTATTGGTCATTACAACAGAAATCCTATTCACATTCGGAATAATGTACTTTATACACAATATTTTTGGACCTAAATCCTTATTTTTCATAAATAACACTAATAATAGTCTCCTCTGGTTGCCAAGGCTTGAACCTGAATAAGTAACCTTTTCTTTTGAACATTCAAGCTCCGAAGCTTTGGGCAAAGATAAAGAAATTAAAAAGAAAACTTTTGAATGAGATGTAGCCAAAAAAAAATAAGTCCTTCTATCGAAGTAGAAAATTGGCCTTTATATACCAATTCATTAGCCCTCCTCCAACATGGCTATCAGAGTGCATTGACACATTATAGCAATAGTTGATCCTCGACTCGCAAAACCACCCATCCTGTCAGGAACAAGAGCAAAATTTTTAGAAGTCGATCCCAATTTTCCGGATAAAAAATTTTGTTTAAAAAAATAAAAAATATAGGAGCATTTAGCAATATCTCCGGGGACAATTTAATTTGAAATTAAAAATAAAATAATTTTTTTTAAAACTAATAACTTTAATTTAATTTTAAGTCAAATCAAAATTAATTAATTTAATTGAAAAATAAAATCATCTTAAATCAAAGGGATAATTACCTGTATTCCCCTGTAATTAGTCTTAATTACCTACAACTCCCTGTAATTTCCGAAATTACCCACACCCCCTTTTTCTCAAAATATTTACCTACCCCGATTGTTATTTAATCAAACTTTTCCCCAAAAATTTCGATTTTACCCTCGGTTATTTTACAACTAAACCCCTAAAAACTTTTTTTTATTATTTAACACCTCAAATTCAGTTTTTTACAAATAACACCACGAAATTATTTCGATTTACAGAAAAGTCCCCGAAATTATTGTGACGGCGGCGAGGTGTCGGAGCGCGGGCGGCGACGCCAAAGGCCGGCGGCGGTAGCGGGCGAGGATGGCCTTGGCACGCGGGACGGAGGCCGAGGGCGGCGTGCCGGCGCGGACTGCCTCAGCCTGGGCCGTCCGCGTTTGTGTGCTAGTGCGTCGGCCTCGGCCTCTGTCCCTGGCATGCGGGCTCAGACCGCCAAGGCCAAGGTCGTCCGCGCCCGTGTGCCGAGGACGGAGGCCGAGACCGGTGCGCCGGCACACGGGAGCGGACGACCAAGGCCGAGGCCGGCCCGCCGGCGCGCCTGTAGCAGGTGCGGACGGCCTCAGCCTCGGCCGTCCGCACCCGCGTGCCGACGCGCCGGCCTCGGCCTCCGCTCCCGCCGCCGGCCTCCGGCGTCGCCGCCCGCACGCCGCCACCCTCGCCGCCGTCGCAATAATTTCGGGGATTTTTATGTAAATCGAAATAATTTCGGGGTAGTATTTACAAAAATCTAAATTTCTGAGATTTTTCTGTAAATCGGAATAATTTTGGAGTATTATTTTAAAAAACCGAATTTCGGGGTGTTAAATAATAAAAAATAAATTTCTAAGAATTTAATTGTAAAATAACCGAGGGTAAAATCGAAATTTTTTGAAAAAAATTTGATTAAATAACAATCAGATAGATAAATATTTTGAGAAAAGAGGGTGAATAATTTCGAAAATTACATGATATTATAGATAATTAAAACTAATTATAAGAATTATAGGTAATTATCCCAAAATCAAATGCTCCTCCCGAGTTAATTTTCTTGGTCAACCCACGTACGAAAATCAACCAAATACAGAAAAAATGACCCAGGCTCCGAGTAAGCCCCCGTCACTAGAAAGCAGCAGACCAGATCCAGCTTTCACTCCCACGCCATCATCTCTCTTTCTTCTCCGGTGAGCTCGCCGACCCCGCCGCCGACCCCGCCGCCTCTGATCCCCTGTACCCAATGCCGCAGCTCCGCCTCCTCCTTCTCCTTGCCTTCCTTTTCTTCTACTCCGCCGACGCCTCCGTCCACGACTACGCCGGTGAGAAGTTCGCCGCGAAGGGCAATGCTTTCGTCCTCCACGGCGGCAGCGAGGGCCTATACGCTTCAATAGCCGGCCCTAACTCCAGCGCCTCTGGCAAAGGAGACTCCTCCATTCGGTAACGTCTTGTTTTTCTACCGAGTTCTCGTTTAGATCTGCAGTATTTTTTTTGTTAATCCGAAATGCTTGTTGTCGAGATCTGGTGCGAGAGTTGGGGGGTTTGATGGTTTCGGTTCGAGATAGGTTTGATTCGGGAATGGAGAAGGAAATCGGAGTAAAATTTTTTTCTTTTTTAGTGGTTGTGTTGGTGTTTGAGATATAAGCGAACTTGGAAGTGTAAAGCGTCTGGCTTTTTCTTCAAGCAGAACAGTAGACTGTGTAGAATGAAATGATTTGTAAGTGTTGACGTTGTTGTTGAAAAGTGGATTCTAGCAATTTCTAGTTGCTTCTTATTGATCTCTTATCCACATTTTGTTGCAACTGCGAGATATGTACACGTTTCTGAGCGGACTACAAATGCACATTATGTTTCTATTTCTAGCTCTCACCATTTTGTTCTCTAATTTTTGTCCACTTTTTCTTGTTTTCCCAAGTCAGGTTTGAAAAGATCACATTTACGAGACCAGCGGAAGCGGCTTCATCCAAGAAAGAAATAGATGTGGTGACAGTTCAGGCCATTGTTTTTGAGGTAGAAGATCGTGAGACCATTGGAGGCTCGGCCTATGGCGGTCAAAGAGCTGTTTGCTGCACACCAGATCTAGCAAAACTGGGTGCCTGCACTGAAGGCACGATCATTCATCGTGCATCCATCCAGAATGCTGATTGGCCACAAGTCTTTGCTGCCACCTTTAGAGGAAGTGATCTAGTTGCAACATTGCCTTCAAAAACTATACCGATTACAAGAACTGGGATGTATAATTTGTACTTCATTTATTGTGATCCTTCGCTTCATGGACTTGTTATAGAAGGGAAGACAGTATGGAAAAATCCGACTGGCTACCTACCTGGGAGGATGGCCCCTCTCATGAATTTTTATGGCTTTATGTCTCTTGCCTTTGTGGTACTTGGGATCTTTTGGTTTTCTCAGTATGCAAGGTTTTGGAGAGAGGTCATGCCACTTCAGAATTGTATCACCCTTGTCATTGCATTGGGCATGTTTGAAATGGCATTGTGGTATTTTGAATATGCAGAATTCAATGAAACAGGTATCCGTCCAAAGGGGATAACATTTTGGGCTGTGACATTTGGTACTGTTAAACGGACAATTGCACGTGTGCTTATCCTAGTTGTTTCAATGGGATTTGGAGTTGTAAGGCCTACTCTCGGTGGCCTTACCTCTAAGGTGGTTATGCTCGGGTCAACCTTTTTCGTAGCTTCTGAGATTCTTGAATTGGTGGAGAATGTAGGTGCAGTGAGTGATCTTTCTGGAAAAGCAAGGCTGTTCTTAGTTATACCAGTGTCTCTTTTAGATGCTTTCTTTATTCTTTGGATTTTTAATTCTCTCTCCAAAACATTGGACAAACTCCAGGTATACTTCTCTCCTGAGATTGCATTTGTTGCTATTTTAGTATTAACCCATTGCACTCCTGTTTTGTTGCTTCTGCTGTCCCAACGATGCTCTACTTTGTTTTTGCTGCATTGGTGGTCTTCATTTTCCAGCTTGTTGATTCTTATTGTAGAGAACAACAATGATATTTTGATGGACTTGTCTTGTGGTTATTAACAGGTTAGACGTTTGATGGTCAAGCTAGACATCTATAGAAAATTCACCAATGCTTTGGCTGTGGCTGTTGTAGTATCTGTTGCTTGGATCTGCTATGAGGTAACATAATTTAAGTATTATACATTTTAAATTTTGGCATCTGCTATTAAAAACAGCTGCATACTTAGTCTCATGCCCAAGTTTTGTTTCCTGGGAAAAGGATATAAATGATTGAGTTTTGCTAAGCATGCTGACAACATATTCTTTTACAATAAAAGTTGGTCTGTTTAATTTCCATGCTGTGGAAGTTACCTGAAGGGCAACAGTTCTTCAATTTCAAATTAATGCTTAATTTTCTGGATTACATCCTTAATAGCGTCCACACTACAAGCTGCTTGCTTCCATGTTACGAAACTGGTGCTACTTTTGGCTCTCAATGTTTTTACCATTTTCAGTATAACCAATATGTGTGAAGGGCCTTGGTATTTATTTTACATGCAGCTTTATTTCAAGTCAACTGATGTATACAATGAGCGTTGGCAAAGTGCATGGATTATTCCTGCCTTCTGGCAGGTTCTTTCCTTTTCTCTCCTCTGTATTATCTGTGCATTATGGGCTCCTTCCCAGAATTCAATGAGGTGATTCCTATGTCCTTTGCATTCTTATCTCAATTTTAGTTCATATGCTTTAAACTGTACTCCTTTCTGTGTATTGTTTCAATATTGCCATAATCCACAAAAGGCATTTTGACAGAACTTAACCAAACAACCTCAACAACCTTTCAGTTTGCTTTATTTCATTGCAAGCATATTTTATTGTTGTAAATCAAGAAACTTGATTTGTAAATGCCTGTTTGTGGTGAAACATCTATTAATCAATAAATTTGTAAATGGTGGCATGCATATGGTTTGAATTGCAAAAATATCATTTTCCTCATTTATTTGGCCTTGGTTTTTTGAAATATGCTTCATTCACTCAAGAAATATATTTGGCTTAGGTGCTAACCGTATTTTACTGCAACATCCATTCAAAACATAATGAATACCTTAGTTCTTGGCCTAATCATTTTAAGCCCCAACTTATTTCAACTTTTTTCTAACAAACCTAGAAATGAAGAATATATTTTTTTTTGTCAATACATTGTTAATTACAAGATATCATGCCTTGTTTCTGCCATCAGATATTCTTACTCAGATGACACAAATGAAGACTTTGATCGAGAGGGTTCTTTGTCATTAATAAAGCCTGGGCCTTTCCTATCCAAGGACAGCCAGACAATTGATTCAAAATCATCATCAATATTTGATCCTGTCAATCCATACAATGGAGATACTGAAGAAGACAAGCGAGAGTAGCTCTATTTATTCACGTCTTATTTGTGCCGATTATTTTGTTCTGTGTTTTACTTGGGGTTAAATTCATGCATATCTCAAAACAGTTTCTTGAGGAGCTTCAACTGTGTAATAGTGTTGCTGGAACCTTCGAAAGTATCCCCCCTGTTTTGTTATACTTCTGCTTCCTTTGCTATCATTGTACCAAAATCCCATTAGTGATCAAGTGTTAAATTGTTTATTGGACTTAAGATGGAGATGAGATTGTTGATACCACATTATTCAATGTTTTCATATTTTCAGTCTGCTGTCACTTGCTATTTAGATAATTTCTTTTTTTTCCCATTTTCAATTAGTAAGATTGTTGACATTAGTTTTTCTCTTTGGGGTTGTTTGGTTCTTTGAAAATCGAAGGATGGAGAAATTACTCTTCACTTTTGGCTATGTTTAGAAGTGGTTGAAAGAAATTTACTTGCAACGTTTGGTTGAACGGAAATGTATTTGGGAAATATAATTATTTATATGTGAAATATTATTGATTTAAAATTTTTATAAATAAATTATTAATTTTAGGACTAATTATCTACACCCTCCCTAATTTTCAGTATTTACGAAAAGTTTTTTGTAATTTTCGTAATTATTTTTACCACCTCCTTTTTAAAATATTTACTTACACGTTTTTTATTGTTATTTAATCAAAATTTTTTCCAAAAATTTTGATTTTATTTTCCGTAATTTTTACAATTAAATTCCTAAAAATTTATTATTTATTATTTAACTTTTGAATATTTATAAATAACACTTTAAAATTAATGAAATTTTTTAAAAAAATCCTCCGAAATTTACAGTTAAATGTTCGTGCCATTTTCACTGTTGTCCTAACGAGCGCTCTTGCTGCTCTGCTGGTCCCCCGCGCTGTCGCTGTCTCGCCGGCAAAAAGATCGGCGCTCGAACCCCCCCTTCCTCCCGCTCGCAGACGCCGGCGCGCGGCGCGGACATCGGTGACCAGCACCCGGCCTCGGGCGTCCGCGCTCGCGTGCCCTCGCGCCTTCTTGTTTCAACTAATTTGGTGCATTTGTATGTAATATGTTCTGATTTGGAGGCCTCAAGAATGATTGTTGAGGAAATGCCGATGTGATGTTGAATGGTTATGTGAAGACAGGAGTTATTGATATAGCTAGAGATCTGTTCGACTAAATGCCTGAAAGAGATTTTGTTTCTTGGAGCACAATGATTGATGGGTACCTTCGGGTGGATCAGTTGAGGGAAGCTTTATTAGCATATCAAGAAATGGGGCAAGATTTACAAGCAACGCCCAACGAAGTGATGCTTGTTAGTTTGCTCTCTGCTTGTGGCCGCTGCGCAGCATACAGAGAAGGGCAAGAGTTGCATGGTTTAGTAGTCAAGGCTGGTCTGGATGCTCATGCATTTATGCAATCTACTATTATTCACTTTTATGCTGCCTGCCAACAGATTGAGCTTGCTTGCTTGCAGTTCAGTTTGGTGAATGAGCCAAGCATTTCTTCTTGGGATGCACTGATGGCAGGGCTCGTAAACAACAAAATGTTGAAGGAAGCAAGAGAGTTGTTTGGTGATATGGCAGAAAGAGATGTTGTCTCATGGAGTACTCTAATTGCTGGTTATGTACACCATGGACAGTCTAGGATAGCACTGGACCTGTTTGAAGGAATGCAGATGGCTGGAGTCAGCCCGAATGAGATCACATTAGTTAGTGTTCTCTCTGCCATTGCAAGTTCCAGTTCACTGGAACAAGGGAGGTGGATCCACAACTACATAAATGAGAATAGCATCCCTTTCACTGACAACTTGAGTGCTGGACTTGTCGATATGTACGCAAAGCATGGGAGTGTCAGGTACGCATTACAAGTGTTTGATTGCATAAGAAACAACTCAAAGTCAGTGTCACCTTGGAACGCCATAATCTGCAGTCTGGTGATGCATGGGCATGCAGAGACGTCCCTTGACATATTCTCTTCTCTGCAGAAAACCAGTATCAGACCGAACTCCATCACTTTTATAGGAGTATTGGCTGCATGCTGCCATGAAAGGCTGGTCAGAGAAGGAAGACAGTACTTTGAGCTTATGAAGAGTATGTATAACCTTGAACCAAACATCACACTATGGTTGCATGGTTGACCTCTTGGGCCGAGTATGGTGCCCAGATGAGGCAAAACGGCTGATCAATGCAATGCCAATGGAACCGGATGTAGTGATCTGGGAGAGTTTGTTGGCTGCCTGTAGGACTCATGGCTGTGTAGGGATTGGAGAGAGGGCGGCCGAGTGCTTAGCCAGGTTGTACATGAGGCACGGAACAGGTAGAGTGCTGCTATCGAATATATATGCAGATGCAGGCAGGTGGGATGAGGTATTTCTGGTGAGAAAAGCAATGGAAGGGCGGAGATTCAACAAGAAACCTGGTTATAGTGGCATTTCTTGATTAATAAATACTTAATTAATTTATCTAATTTGATTTGTTTTGCACAGAAAAGAAGTAGAAAAATAAATCTTTTTTACGTATAAGCACTGTATAAAAGGACACCATCTTTTATAAAAAATATAATAAAATAAGATTTCACATGTCATCTAAACGGCTTGTTCCATGATAACAACAATCCACGATAAATACAACAATAATGACAAATTAGCTCTTCAAGCCATGAAATCCAACTGCAGGCATTGCTAGAGCTGAACCCCCGGTCAACCAGACAAGAGTTGCACCAAGTGCCGCAGCAACTCTTAGCTGTGTGATTGCTGCTGCAAGAGAAACGTGCCCGTATCTGGTACCATACTTGGTTTTCTGAAGTTTTTCTGCTCTTTCTTTTGACAGAGTCCTCTCTGCTATTTCTTTGACTGATAGCATCAAAAGAGAGAGGATCTCATCTGCTAGGATCATAATGTCTTTGATGCACCTGTAGACACGGAGATAGAGAATGCCAGGGGCAACTGGAGAGAGCCCACCAGTAAAATGAGAACCAAATCCATGGCTAAGCAAGCTGCCAACACCACTGTTAG
Source organism: Trichopus zeylanicus subsp. travancoricus (assembly GCA_005019695.1). NCBI lineage: Eukaryota > Viridiplantae > Streptophyta > Magnoliopsida > Dioscoreales > Dioscoreaceae > Trichopus > Trichopus zeylanicus. Next base: position 1,758,385 of record RXID01014224.1, read on the forward strand.
CGGAGATTGGGGTGGTGGAAAGACCAAGTGTAGCTGTGAAGCAACTTTTGAGGAGCAACACAACAGCATCATTATTGTGGTGGAAGACGGTGCAAGATGCAGAGAAGACGAGGAAATCGGTCCACCGCTTCACCTTCTGAGTCCATAGGGCTGCAACAATTGGCATACTAATTCTTTCCTATCGCTTCCAGATTTGCATCGTTTCATCCCCAAAATACAACCTAAATCGATAAAAGAAAAATGTAAGAACACAGGAAAAGATCACGCCCGATTGACAAAAACTGGAATAAGTTCAAACAAAAATCAAATAAATCACTCACCTCCACCGAAGCCCATCATTTCTCCACCATATTTTCAAGCTACGTCAAAGAAGCCCCGGAATAACCAAAAAAATCAAATAAAGGACACACTTTTTTTCCGTTGGGGACAAGCAGTCGGGATCGGATCTGACAGCGCCATATCGAAATCGAGGAGCAGCAAGAGGGCCGTTAGGGCAACAGTGAAAATGATGCAAATATTTAATGGTATTTTTTTTGTATATCTTCGAGATGTTATTTATAAATATTCGAAAGTTAAATAATAAATAATAAATTTTTAAAGATTTAATTATAAAAATTATTGAAGGTAAATCGAAATTTTTGGTAAAAATTTTGATTAAATAACAATCGGGGGATATAGATAAATATTTTTGAAAAAAAAAAATGGTGTAGATAATTATAAAAATTACGGGAGATTTTTCGTAATTATTAAAAATTAGGGGTGTAGGTAATTAGTCCTTAATTTTATTATTATATATGATATTCTAAATGTAATTATATTTTAAATAAATAATATAAATTGTTAGATTCATTTGCAGAAGTGATTTTAGATGAAAAATACTTGAATGTAAAATTTAATTTGATTTTTATTTTCAGACTCGAAGTAATTGGAAGCGAATTAAATTTTACAAATCATTTTTATACAATTAAATAACATAATTAAACTGAAATAATTTTAGATCATTTCCACTTTCATCTGTCTACTTCCAGACCAACAAATGCAATCTTAAATAAACCAGTATTAGACTGCTTGGCTGGGCTGCGCTGGCCCAGAAATTCATCGAGGCTAGAAAGGCCTAGTTTAGGTGAATGCCAGCTTAAACCAGCGAAAAAGGCTACACGCCCAAAACCTGTCCCAGCTAAATAAGCAAATAATTTTTTTTTTTAAATTTTTGTTAAAATGGAGTATTTCACTTAACTTAAGAGAGCAAATAGAGTAGTTAGGCTTTGTCCCCAAGCAAACATAAGCCCTTAATAATGGGCGATAATTTCTAACACTCGCCACGAGACATCAAGGCATGCAAAACCCAAGACCACTGACAGGGCTGGCAACAGGTCTAACTAGCAGAAGTTTGGACAGACCCAAAGTCAGCCTATTAGATTTGAAATGGGTTGAAGTCCATTAGAATCTATTAACTTTTATATTAAACTCATTTAGAATGCGGTCTGTTCAATTTATATTAGGTTCATTAATGCCTGTTAAAATTCATTAATGTTTATATTCATTATTTTTAGTGACATACTAAAGTGATATTTAAAAATAAATTAACATATGTCATTGATAAAGTGGATAGATTTTAAACAGATTTTTAGTGAGCTTCACCTATGAATTCACTGGACCCTTGGGCCCATTTACAGCCCTAATGATAGGTATTGCCCTTCATCAAATTCTACACTGACGCTAGAGTCATTGATATAATAGCAGCATAAAAATGAACTAAACAATTTGTCAAAGGTCCAAGCTTTTAATCACTCATGCACTGGGGGTTAAATGCCGTTGAAGAAGTAGTTCTCTGAGCTTTTGCAGATACCCACGAGCGAAGAGAAAAGCGAGTCTTTAACTCCATTTCGACAACTGCTGTATCCATGATCAGTAAAGGGCTGAGGACTTGGTCGGAAACCGCCCCAAATAACCACAAAACCACCCAAAAAAAAAAAAAACAGTAGATCCCAGCTACATCCCAAAGATAGGAAGCCAAATCCATTTGAATCTCGCCGCCGGATTTTGGTCAGGTGGATTGTGAAAACAAAGACCATCCAGAACTTCCCGGATATGTTCCACATCCAGCCAGAAAAAACATCAGCGCCTTGGGATCCGCTGAATCCAGCCATTTCCCTCCAAGATTGACCGGATCTGGGTCAGAGCCTGCAGACCCCAGCGGCAATCTGTTGTTGCCTCTAAAAACTCCGGCGATCTTTGAATGGTTGTATAGTACTTGTTTTTGAGACACGACCAGGATAAATAATATATTCATAAACATTTCTTCGTGACAGATATCAGAACATCGTTAAAAAGAAAATCTGAAAATTCTTGTCTTTGATCATGGACCACTGACCCAGAGAAAGCTGAAATTAGACAGTACTATCTTGTACTACAATAGGTTCAACTTGATCGTGAAGCCCAAAGCATCAGAATGATATTTTGTTATACATAAAATCATATGACAGAATCCCATCACTCAGCTGACTAGCTGATATTATTTCGATACGAGAATAGAAGACACTTTTACATAATTACTAGTTCAGTTTGGAAGGGTGAGATATTTCAGAAAAGGCTCTGCGCTGGGAGCAATTGCACTGACCTCGGCAGTTGTTGCTAGTTCAAAGTCCTCAAACTGGAAGGCAGGGGCGCAGGTGCAGCCGACCAGAGAATAGTGAAGCTCTGGGTCCCTGCTTGGGGATTTTAGGAGAGCACTACCATCCGTTGAATAAGATGCAACATCCAGTGTGGGGAATGATCCAAACCAAACATTTGGTGGCACAGTGTACTGGGGACGGTGACCAACATCTAGGTCAGGACCTAGCATGGTAAGCTTGATCCTGCCATCATCATGCAACTCGAACACCTAATTTGTATCATGCAAACAAATGTTGAAAAAGAAGTCAACAGAGTACACTTTATAAGCGGAGAGGAAGTTTGAACAAACAGTGAGGGGCTCCCCAGCATAGAAATGCCAGACTTCAGCACAAGGGATACGGTGGAGGTGTGAGACACTCCCTGATGGCAGCAAGAAGTATATTGCAGTACTGACAGGTCGATCCACCTTGTCTGCAAAAGTATCAGTCAGATGATATAATAATTGACCAAAATTCAAGGAGAACAAAGGTTTTATGAAATTGTAAAGAAATATAAGACTTTTGGAGGGAAGATGACTCCTATGAAATGGCTTGTATTGCTCAAATGATTTGTAACATGAATGGGGAATGGCAACAAGGTAGAGGTTCTCAGACAGAATATAATGAATCACTACTTATTGCTGATAAAGCTCTAGAAAGTAGAAACACAGGCAAATAATTTGCATGTGAAAAAAGAATCAGGAAGAAAAGAAGTCACATTATTAGACATAGCACAAATCTAATCATACAATGTGGGAATAATTTTATAAAAAATATGAAAAAGATCTAATTGTCTTCTGTTTTGCCTTCAAACTTTTTACATTTATTCTTTCAACCCAATGGTAATGATCACTCTGTTTAAGAAATGAAAAATTTGCATTCGAAAATTTCTGGTTCCTCAAGAAGGCTTCAGTTTATTCATGTCCAATTTTGCCAAGACAATACATTCTGAAGTGATGGAAACATCCGTCACGATCAAGCAACATTCTAACTGTACTAAAAAAAGTAATCAACCATAGAAATTTAGTAATGCCTGAACTAAACAAATTTGCCAGGACACAATTGAACATATTGGATTTATTGCGCCATCATTGAACAAGAAAACATAATATGCCTCCGGTACAAACTCCTCAATAAATGCTCTCGCTAGCAAACAATAGCAAGTACAACCGCCGATTCCAATCAAAGAAAGGATGGAATAACAACACAGAACTATACTCTTATTCTCGCAATCAAAAATCAAAAGTAAAGGACTGAGCAGTTAGCCAATAGATTTTCTTGTCGCAGGACACAAACCAAGACCAATAAAACTCCATTGAATCCACTTCTCTCACAATCCCCATATGAATATGCCTCAAAGCTTAAAGATCTCATTCTGATCACTTGCCACCTCTCGATCTATCCCCAGTAAAAAAAATATTTAAACTTCAAGGCAACAAAATGATCAACGTTTAGCAACAATGACGCACGCATTTTCACGAACAGATAGAGAGCTACATACAAATCAACTACCCAAGGATTTCGATCCAACAAAATCCAGATTTATCAACAAAAAAATCAGAACTTTAGGAAGAAAATCAGTGTTGGGCTTACATTGGGGTGGGAGCTGGGATTTGGAGAGGGAGACGGAGAAGTCCCGGAAGGTCTCGGAGTAGAATCCCCCTTCCGGGTGAGGCTTCAGATCCAACAAGGCAATGATCTCCGAAGCCTTCTTTGGTGAAGCCATGGATTTAGGGTTTTGGATTGCTTCAATTCAGGGCAGCAGAAAAAGATGAATTCGAAGGATCTCGTAGAAGCAGCAAGACCTTCCTGGTCGTTGTGGGGAAAATTGACTCGACCGCCGCGCGAGAAATTCAATGGACTTTTTGCACATACCTCCCTATAGTAGTAGCATTTTCTTTTGAAGTCATGAATTGGGTATTTACAAAACAATGTTAAATTTAAGGGAAAATTCTTAAAATTGCTCTGAAATATTTTCAAATATTTGAGAATCCTCTACTTCTTAAATTTCTCAAAAATCTCCTTCGTTAGTTACCATTAGCATGAAAAATTCATATGATAGGTCTTACTCTATATGAATCAAGTACCATCATACTATTTCATATTATAACAATATTATAATAATAATATATGATACCTGAATTGTTATAGTAGATTATAATAGTACTTTAACAATAATATATACTTCATAATTAAATATTATAATATAAATTTATCTTATATATTTTTAAATTATATATAATTAGTTTTGATCATAATATTTATTTTTTAATAATATATATTTGATTTTGATCATTTTATCTTAATTCTACTCATATAATTAAAAAAAATAGTAAAATTAATTAAATGTTACAATAACGCTATAATACTGCTACAATATTATTACGGTGAAATAATATGAAAAAATAAATCAGCCCATATGGAGAGATTGAACGAAAATTTCAGAAGTTAGAGGGGATTTTAGGAAATCTGAAAATTTTTTAGAGAATTATTGAGAATTTTTTCAGAAAAAAATTCCCAATAGTCCTATAAAAATTTTCGAATTACTGAAAAATTTCTTTTAATTTTTAAAATTTTCATTTAACCATTCGCATGGGTCAAATGCATGGACTGTTTTTTTGTATGGTAGTAGTTAATCATTTTTACCATCATTTTTTTTAGTCATATGAGTAGAAGTAAGATAATGTAATTAAAATCAAATATATATGATTAGAAATTAAATATAATTATCAAAACTAATTATATATGATAAGTAAAAAGATGTATTTCTATCATAATATTAAATTTTTAAGTATATATTATTACTAGGGTATTGTAAAGTACAACTATAATAGTCCAAAAATTATATTATACTACTAAAGTATTATTATAGTAAAAAAAAAAAATACAGTATAGTATGAATCAGTATCCCTCATTCTTGACCTATGTAGGATGAGACTCATCACCTAAGTTTTTTATGCTAATAATAACTAATAGAGGGATTATTAAAAATTTAAAAATTAGAAGAAGTCTTCAAATTTGAAAAAATCTCAAGAAAATATTGGGAATTTTCCTTAAAAACTTGTGTTTCATTGGGTGAAAATATGTAAAAATTTGACACGTTGTACATTTTAACTGAGGGCATATGAATTAAATACATAGGCTGCTTTTTCGTACTCTAATAATTAATTATTTTTACTATTATTTTTCTAATCATATTAGTAGAAGTAAAATAACATAATTAAAATCAAGCATATATAAATAAAAATTAAATATTATAATCAAAATTAATTACATATGACTGTAAAAAATATATCTTTATCATAATATTTAATTTTTTTAATACATATTATAATATAGAGTCCTATCCCAGCAGTCTAAGAATTTATATTATTACTACAATATTATTATAGTAAAAAATAATATGGAACAACACATATTAATATGCTTGGTACTCCACTCATGCAGGATGGGACCCATCATATAAATTTTTTTTGCTAATGATAACTAATAGAGGAATTACTAGGAATCTAAAAAATTAGGAGGAGTTTTCAAGGATTTGTAAAATTCTCAAGAAAATATTGGGATTTTTCTTAAAAAATTTGGGTGGCAATACATCAAAATATGTAAAAAAAAAAATTCCCAATATAAATGGAACAATAAAAAATTTACAAGCAACTAAGAAATAAGAAAAAAAAGCTTGATAATAATAAGCTCAAGCAAAACTAAATGTGTATTGGCCTTCCAATCATTGAAGCTCACCACCACCGGCAGCGCGAACATATATAATCAACCACGTCAACAAGTCAAGATGATGATCCTCATATTTCCAAAAATAATCATAAATTAATAAAAAAACTTGAAGCTGAAAGGCCTGAGAATGGACCGAGAGTACTCGACTTTCTGCGTCGACGGCTGCCGCCTCCGTCCGATGAAATTCCTCAAACCGCTTAAATCAGCCTCGATCGTCACAAGTGCCATTGTCAACTTCATCAATGACATCCTCCCGATCATAAGCTCGTCACAAATGCCTGCTAGAGGCAATAATGCATATGATAAACCCGCACATGCATCGTGGCTTTGGACCGTATAAGGATGCCTTACTGCTACACAAATCTCTGCGGATTAGATTTAGAGCGCTCGGACTCTTATAGCTAATGATAGATTTTTAAAATTTGGGTTGATTGAAGTTTAGAGAAATAATCCTTTTAAATTTAATGATTGATTTTGAAAACCTCAGCATATTAGAATGTAGATACCCGACAATTCTTTTAGGGTGTGTTTCATTCGGAATCAAAATGATCATCATCTTATACTGACTAATCTATCATTTCAATATCAAAAAAAAAAATAACGCGATTATTTTTACGTTACTTTAAAAAATAAATTATTATATTATTATTATATTTATTTAAAAATTTGATCAAATTATTTTTTTTTTTTTACTTTAGATAAAAACTTGAATTTAATCCCAAATCAAACAGTGTTTTATAAACTTCCAATCTCGTTTTACAACTTGGAACCAATCTGGAATTCGTGCCGAAGGCCATTGCGTAGTTAACCCAGTTCGTCTCATTTTAATTCGCTTGTTGCATATGGTTGCCTCTTTTGATCCTTGAACACTCTCAAGTGACCTGAAATCAAACCTAGACCCGTTTTCATATTTTGGACCCCTACGTGGTTTCTCAATTTTAAAGAGTTTATGTGCAAAAATACTCGTTTTAGGGTTATATCCGCGGAAAATTTGGATTGTCGAATTTCTCTATCCAAATTTGATGTATCAGAATTTTAAAAGCTTTCATTGCGAAATCGCATTAAATTAAGTCTACTAGTAAAATTTTGGATTTTAGATATTTCTTTGCAAAATCGTGAATTGATTATGGAAAATTATGGGTTCGTATAAGTTTGGGACTTTAGTTTTCTTGGAGAAAAATAAAGCAGTTTGATAAAAAGTTTGGGAAAATCGGTTGATCGAGATTTTGGATTAAGATGAAAATTTCAAAAGTTATGGACTTTTTCCCAAAACAATCCGGACTTTCCCAATTTAAACGTTCGAGACCTAAATTAGGAAACAAAGTCCGTGACCCTAGAGCCCACATGGGTCTAGACTCCATTCGATTGAGATCCACGTCACGGGTGCCAATTCATTGCCGCCCGCGCTCATGTCCGGCTATCCCAAAAGCAGGCGCCACCTTCTTGGCGCCTGCTCGAGGCTGGAGTCTAACCTAGTCGATTCCACGAGGCTACCGAGTCCTCCTCACGGTCTCCTCTCCCCCATAAATAGTGTTGATTCACAATTTTTTTCGCATTAACTTCTCTTTGGTTCTTCAGACGAAAACTTACAGAATTCCAGTAGATTTTCTCCCGAGCTTTGGAGAGATTCCACTGTATTTTTCCAACAGTGCTGTGTGAATTTGGAGCCAAAAATCCTTAAAATTTTTACCCAAATTCTAGCAATCAGAAACCCCATGATAACACTTCAAAACTCTAAACATGACCTTCCGTGTTGATCTATCTTCATTGAAAATGTTCTTCAAATTCAAAGGTGTACCACACGTGGTCAAGGGAGAGGCTTTTGCCCCTTGAACATTAATGATAAATAAAATAGAGTTCAACAAGTTTGTCAAGTTATAATAATTTCATGATTATGGATGTTCATTCAAACTTATGAAAGGTCGAGTTTTAAAGATAAAATATGTTGAATCAATTTTTATGGAGATGGTAACTCGAAGATACAAAGTTAATCATAATTTGAAGATGAAGCTAATGATGGCTTGAAGAACAAATTTGAAGCTTCAAATGTGGAATGAACTCCAACTGACAAAGGTTAATTTATTATTATTATGTTGAATTGAGAATTTAATCAAAAAAATTTTAAAACCCTCTATTTGAAATCTTGATTAACTTGGAAATGCCTTCATTGGCTATTTTAGATTTGTACAAGTTAATTTAATAACATATCAAATAGCTATCTAACTATAATTTGCAAAATGAGTTTGATTGAATTTACGTGTCACATTTGGTTGTCCAAATAGGATAATTTACATGTCACATTTGGAAGAGCATGACTTATCTATTACTCGAACATCCAATATGGAACTTTGGACTCAAGGCTTAAACTTCCTTTATTTCTTAGTAGGTTTTTCTTTGGTTTAACAAAGTGGTGTTGTGCTTACAGGAATCATTGAGGTGAGTTTCATGAATGAGATCTTGAAGGAGCAAGGAGAGGCTCCTCATATATCATCAACTCAGAAGATGGTGGCCATACTACAAATTCCCACTCCTCCTATCGTAGCTCTAAGCTAAGGGAAGAGGAAAAAAGGAGAGGAGGAGAAGAGCTAAGGAACATACGAAGAGTAGGTGAAGAAAAGACAAGCGCCACCTCGCTCCATTTCCCCTCTTCCCCGAGCTTCCTCCTCAAGCGATCACACCCGATCATCTCCTCACATGATGAAGAGGTAGATAATAGAAAGGGAGTCATTTCTGCCCCTTCCTCGACCCACTCTGAGGCATGAGAGTGTTCTCCTCTCAGGTCCCCAAGTGCGCCGATGGAGATCGTCGCCGAAGAGTATTTTCTTCATGACTTCAGGGAGAATGAATGCTCTTTGTTCATCAAACTCCCTGTTCACAAGCTCTTCCTAAAGAGAGCGGGGCGGGTTTTTTGTTTTGTGTGTGTGTGTGTGTGTGTGTGTGTGTGTGTGGTTGGTGGGGGTGTGTGGGTGAGTGGTGGTGGTGTGGGGAGAGGGAGGGGGGGGGGGGGGGGGGGTGGAGAGCTTGTCACGACATAAGTTTGCTCGAGCTTGGTTTCTCTTATTCTTTCCTTATTTCAACATTCCAACTTTTAGTTCAGCCACAAACTGAAAGTCAGTAGCGTACACCACACCCTTGTACCTATATTGGTCCTACATTTTTTTCACTTTGTAGGATGTCACTTTTATGAGGCTCAAAGAAAAGCTGGCTCCGAGAAGACCAAGACTACAGAGGAGGTGGATCTACTTCACTTCCAATTTGCTTCTCTCCAAAGCAGCATGGAGGAGTTGAAGAGAAAGGTGGAGGAAGAGAAGAACCTCCTCATCGCTGAGCATGACTCGGCCTTGTCGAACATGAAGGCAACAAAGATCGAGATGAAAGCAATGAAGACTCGAAACTAGACCACCCTAGAGGAGACTCATGCCACTACTATTGCCAACTACCTCCAGAACAAAGAGCACACCAAACACCTTGAAGATGATTAGGTTGTAAGCCATCTTTAAATTCAAGGCTAGCAATGAGTATCTCAAGGACTGTGCCAAACTCTTTGCCCATGGCTTCACTGAGAGTTACATTGTTTGTAAGGACACAGTAAGGCAGAGTCATCATGAGTCCAACTTTGATCTTGAAGATCTGCTGAGCTCTACAATGACTTAAGGGTCTAACACCTCAAGTAGGAGTACGAGGCATTGCTTTAGAGGTAGAAGGAGGCTACTACTACAATGGTAGGCCAGGGTCTAGAGAGGCAGGAGGCAATGAAGGCCAATGTCCACATCCAAGGGCCTGATGGATTGGTGGAGTCTTTAGTGTCTTTGAATATTTCTAATTAGTCACATGTTTTTCCATGTAGTAAAGAATTTTTTACTAATTTCTTCCTTTGACTTAATAAAATTTTGCTTTCCTCTTCTATCTTTGTATTTCTTCAAGTTGTTCTTTCAACTTTTTAACTTTATCCCATCTTGCCTGGTTATTCTGATGGCTAAGATAGTGGCCTTTCTCGACTTTCATTGAGGTAATTTTCTTGTTGTATTAGTCTGGTGCAGACCAACCCGAACTCTCTTCAGGGATATTATTGGATAGAGATGATTCAACCTAGATCCGTGTCTAAACTGCAATCTTGACTCCATCCTTGTGGTTCTGTAGGCGCCTTGTGTCACAACTTCTTTTGTCCAACATGAAACTCGCCTTAGATTTTGTTTGGACATGAGCCTTTTGCTTGATATGAGGTTAAATCCTTTGCCTCATATAAGCTATGGTCTCTGGGGCTTGGCATTGGGCTAAGATTTTATTCCTTGATCTAAGGTCTTTGTGTCTAGCATTGGGTCAATGTCTTATTTGTCTCATCTGATCTGAGGTCTTTGTGCTTAGTATTGGGTCAAGATCTTATGTTCCTTATATAATCTGAGGTCTTTGTGCCTGATATTAAGCCAAGATCTTATATGCCTCGTCTGATCTGAGGTCTTTATACCTAGCATTGGGCTGAAATCTTATGTGCCTCGTTTGATCCAAGGTTTTTGTGCTTGGTATTGGGCTGAGGTCTTATGTGCTTCATCTGATTCAAGGTCTTTGTATGCTCTCTTGGGTAAAGACTTATTTGCAAAGTACAAATTTTATTAAAAATAGGTAATACATAGTTTTAAAGATGGAGCCTTTTAAGATTGTCGATGTACCACGTCATTGGGAGTACTTAGCCATTTGGGTATTAGATCTTGAGGGGCCCTAGTCTCATAACTCAGGAGACTTTGAATGGGCCAACCCAATTTGGAGAGGGCTTTTTTGAGATTCGGCCTATAAGCTTGGCTTAGCGAAATATCCAATTGCCTAGTTGCAATTTTCAGGTGTGTACCCGTGCATTATAGTAACGTACCACCCGCCATTGATATTTAGTGATCCTAGTGCATGCCCTCTCCCAGACCTCCAACGCTAGGTCCTTTTCAGCTTGTTGTTTTTATTGTTTAACAAGGAATCATAACTTTGAACTCATGGAGAAGTGAGTCTATTTTTCACAAGGATGGTTGCCTTAATCCCATAGGCGAGCATATGGGGTGACTCCTCAGTTGTCATTTGAAAAGTGGTCCAATAAGACTACAAAATATATGGTAATTTTTCAACCCAGGCACAATTTGCCTTTTTGAGATTTTTTTTTATCCTTGAGAGCAATTTACAATTCATTACCTCAACCAAGCCATTAGCTTGGAAATGTGCTACTGACGTAAGCCTTTATTCAATATGGAGGTTGGTAAAATACTCCTTGAACTTTGAGCTGTCGAATTGCTTTTCATCATTTGTAACCAACACTTAAAGAAGTCCAAACTTGCAAATGAAGTTCTACTAGAGAAACTCTTGGATTTTCTTCTCGATGATTGTGGCAAGAGATTCGGTTTTCATCCACTTGGTAAAGCAATTAATAGTGACCACCAAGAACTTTCTTTATCCCAAGACTATTGGAAATGAACCTAGGATGTCCTTTCCTTATTAGTCAAAGGGCCATGCCACTTGAGTCTATTGAAGCTAAATTGTAGGATTGTGGTAAACCAATGCATGTCTCTATCATGATTTGCATTTGCCTTGGCGGCCATGTTAATCCAATAATATCCTTACCTAAGAAGTTTGTGTGCCAAGGCTCATCCCCTTCCATGGCTCCCACATATCCCTTCATGGACTTCTTGAAGGGCATAATCATCCTCGGGTTTCAAGCATCGAAGTAGCAGTCATGTGAGTGACTTCTTGTACAAGACTCCATTTACTAGGGTGAAGTTTGGAGCTAGTCTCATAATACTCAGAGAATCAATTGGTTCTTCTAGAAGTTTTTCTTTTTCCAAATAAGTGATAATAAGGTCCATCCAAGTTGACTCTGAGTCTATTGCATTTACCTCGATATTTTCTAAATAGTTGGGCCACTAGAGACTTTTCATAAAAATTTGCTTCAATTTTGAATTTGAAGAGGCTGAAGTGAGTTGAATGAGGGCATCTACCTCAGTATTGTTATTCTAAGGTATGTGGCAAATCTCGACTTAGTCCATCCTTGATATGACCTTTCATGCCTCAGCAAGGTATTGTACCATAGTTGCTTCATTTGTTTATACTCTCTAATAACCTATAGGCACACTATTTGAGAGTCACTAAATATGTTGAGTTCCTTAGCTCCTACTACCAATGCTATGAGCAATCAAGGAGAAAGGCTTCATATTCAGTGACATTATTCGAAGCCTCAAATTCTAGCTAAGCCAAGTACTCGACCACTCTTCCAGTTGGGCTTTGGAGGACTGCTCAAATGCTACATCCGAACTTACAAGATAAGTCATCAATCCAAACTTTCCATAGTTCAGATTTTGACCTAGATGTGTATGAAGTGGTTTCTGACATGAAGTTCACTAGGACCTATGCTTTAATGGTCTTCCAAGCTTCAAAAGTCACCTCAAATATGCTCATTTTGATTGACCAGTTGTGCAGCCTTCTTGGGATTTTTGGTCTTTGGAGTGTCTGTCAGAGTGGAAGATTGGTGAGTATCATGATTAGGTGCACCTAAAAGTATGGGCAGAGCTTCTGAGTTGCTAGCAGACAGCATATGCAAGCTTTTCTAGAAGAGAATATCGAGTTTTTTCTCCCGTGAGTATGTGACTCACGTAGTAGATGAGATGTTGTTTTCTACTTTAGTTGCTTATTAGCACTGAACTCATTGCTTAGTCTGAAGCTGCAATGTAAAGGAAGAGTATTTCATTTAGCTCAGGTCTTACTAGTAAGGGAGGCTTGACAAAGTACTTCTTTAGGTCCTTAAAGCCTCGATCGCACTCCTTGATCCATTTGAATCCCAATCCTTGCTTGAGAGCTTTGAAGAAAGGGAGATATTTTTCTCCCAACCTTGATAAGAAATGGTTGAGTGTCGCCAAGAAACCTATGTCTCTGTATTTCTTTAAGGAAACTCAGGAGTTTCATTTTCCTCATTGCCTCAATCTTCTTGGGGTTTGCCTCAATTCTCCACTCGAAGACAAGGTATCTGAGGAATTTTCCTAAACCTACTTTGAATGCATATTTCTTGGGATTCAGTTTCATCCTGAACCTTTATAGTATGTTGAAGATTTCTTCTAGATTATTTAAGTGTCCTTTGGTTAGATACTTTTCACTAGCATGTTATCAAATTAGGCTTCCATATTCCTCTCAAGTTGAGCCTCGAACACCTTGTTCACCAGTCTTTGGCATGTCACACCTGCATTTTTCAACCCAAATAACATGACAATATAGCAAAATGTACTCTGGTCCACGATGAAGGTTGCTTTTTTCTCATACTTAGGATGCATCTGTATTTGGTGGTAGCCTGAGAATGCATCCAAGAAGGTTAGAAATTGATGGCCTGAGATAGAATTCACCAGTTGCCCTATCTTTGGTAGAGGATAACTATTATTCGGACAAGTTTTGTTCAAGTTGGTGAAGTTAACACACTCTCTCCACTTGCCATTGGCCTTTTCACCATCACCACAATTTTCAATTACTCAGGGTATGAGACTTCTCTGACAAATCCTAAATTGATAAGTTTGTTTGCCTCTTCGGCAATGACTTTTTGACGCTTGAAAGTGAAGTGCTTCTTATTTTGTTTGATTGGTTTGCGGCCTTCTGCTACCACAAGCTTGTACTGAGTGTCTGAGGGGTCTACGCAAGTAGATCTTTTGGAGACCATGGGAAGATGTCTCAGCTCTTCTATAATAATTCTCCTAGATCTATGCGGAGAAGCTATGTGAGGTTCACGCTGACTTTCAATATTCTCCCTGAGTCTTCATTGACAACAAGGTTGACAAGCTGCTCTATCGGTTCGGTGTGAACCTTCTTTGGTTCGGGGAAAGACTCATTGATTTTGGCCACTACCAAGCCTTTGCCTTTCGGATCAGCATTGTTTGCTAATAAGAGGCCTCACACCTCTTAGCAAGTCTTTAGTCACCCCATGCTTCACTTGTGTTATGTTTAGTTGGAAACCTCATAACTAGGTGAAAAGTTGATATTACCACCACATTGTATGCCGAGTGTGTCCAAATTATAGCAAATTTTTATTTGATAGTGGTGATTTTGGAGCTTTCTCTGATCATAGGGAGTAGCTCAATCATGTCGATTAGGGTAACTGAGTCTATGGTGAATTCGATGAGTGTCCCAACATATGGCTTCAACTTCTGCTCAATTTTCATCTGACCATAAGCTTTGATGAATAAGACATTAGTTGAGCTTCCTATATCCAGCATGATATGTTGTGTGGTGTAGTCATCTAGGACTGCTGAGATTACTAGTGAATCATTGTGGGGTGTTGAAATCCTTTCCAAGTTCTTCATAGAGAAGGCTATATCCTGATGCATAGGTTCACAATATTGCCTCTTCATTGGCTCCTCTTGAGTCTCCTATCCCCCAATGATGGCTTAACATTTGCTATTTGATGTTGATGCTTCACTTTGGGTTGGTGGGCTTACCAAGATCATATTGAGGTTACATTTTATCATGGGTTCTGCAGCTCTAGACTAGGATTCCCTTGTGAGGGAGTCTAAGGACAAGGCTCTCTCCCACGAGTCTCTTTTGCTCTCTCACCTTGATGAACAAATTACTCAAGGTGTCTTTTTCATATGAGTCATTCGATTTCATCTTTAAGGTGCCTATATTCTTCAGTAAATCTTGGTGTTCAATTTGAGCAAGGACTTCAGACCTTAAATTGTTTGAGGGGTGTAGGCTTGAAACTTATGCCTCCATTCTTCATGCTGCTCTAGGGGGCATGGTGGGACGACCATCGAAATTCCCCTTGGATCTATTAGAAAAAGTGATAGAGCATATCTCAATAAAAGCATCATTGTCAATGTAGTTTGGTCCACCATCGATTTCCATCTGGGAGACTCCTTGAGATCTTGATCTGTTAGGCCACCTTTTTTTTAATCTACACAAAAAAGAACCATGAAAAAGACCATCAAGAACTCTCTGGTGGTGGTCAGTCCAATACTCAAGTCAGATCTACTCTCTAGAATATGGATGTAATTAAAAATTGGGCATTAGTCACTTACCTCCCCAGTTGTCTTGTGATTTATAATGCCCTAAAGATTTGGTGTATTCAGATCCCATGATCTCAAGTAATCGTTCCGCTAATTTTCTCTATGAATAGGGGATGAATCTTTGATTCCTTGGGATTAATTCTTTAAGAAGCTATGGATTTGCTGGTTGATATATTGGTGTTATTAGACTTGTAGTGAGTTTAGTAACAACTAGATTTTAAGATATGACTGTCCCTTCCTGCGAGCTCATTCTTATTTGAAGTGACCGAGTTCACAATGACTTAGTGTATTGGTGAAACCTTAGCTCAGACACTTCTATTCACAACTTACCCTTTGAGCTTGGTTTCACTGAGTTTTTTTGACTTAGAAGGTTTGGCTCGAGGCTCATCCTTTAGTTACCTCAGTTGGTTGCCTTGGCTAACGGTTTCACTTTTGTTCTATACATATTCAATTTCTTTGAGCCACCACTTGATCACTTGACGTATCATTGGTATACATGGACTTTAGAGACTTGAACAAGATATGCCTAAAGGATGATTTCCCTCTTCCCCATATCAATATTGGTTGATAATACATTTAGCCACAAGTTGTTCTTCATGGATGACTATTTTGACTATTATCAAATATGCCTAGCATGAGACAACAAGGAGAAGACTTTTTTCATAACTTCCTATAGAACATATCAGTATGGGATCATTCCATTTGAATTGAAGAACACTAGAACCACATATCAACATGCAATGATCGCCATATCCCATGATATGATTCATGATTATGTGAAAGTGTATGTGGATGATATTCTAGTTAAGTCCAAAACTTGTGAGAGGCAGATCTCAGCCTTGAAGTGAGTTCTCCATCAAGCACTAATGCACCAGCTAAGGATAAACTCGAAGAAATGTGTGTTTGGAATTTCCTCTAGTAAGTTATTGGGTTTTCTAATAAGTAGACAAAGAATTGAAGTAGACCCAACAAAGGCTCGAGTTATCATAGAAATGTCACCCACCAAGAATATAAAGGAGCTTCAAGGATTGTCAGATGACTACAGTTCATTAGGAGATCCATATCTCTGCATTTTGAGAATTACCTCCTCTTCTACAAGATACTAATGAATGTAGGTGTGATTGACCACCCAGGATGGCTAAAGGATCTCGAGAAGTAATATCTAAATAACAAATCAATTAACATTGAGTTCTAGTGGGTTTTTAGGTTATTATAGATTCATGATTACAAGCATGCATAGGCCCTTTTTGTTAATTATCTTAACAAAGATTAGGAACCTTGTAAAGTAAGAAAACTATCTAATATGAACAAAAACTAGAGACATAAGATGTGATTTCATTTAATGGCTTTTGGATTGCATGATTTAAGAAAGGGTATATCCTCACCTTACAATTTAAGGTATTTTTATTCATGATATAAAGAAAAAAGAGCGATTGGGAAGAATTCATGCTTGTCCACTGCCCTGTTCCTATGTTTGGTCGAGTATGATATAGTAGATAGACTCGCTGAAACTTGACTTGACTGTACTTTATTGGATGCTTGATCTAATCCTCGAAGGATATTGATAACCTTATTTTAGTTTTAGTCTATTTTTTACTGCTTTGGCTTATTTCAAATACTCTCATTTAGTTTTGAAACATCGTAGATGACTTTTTGCTTATTTTCAATTGACTTTATTCAAATTTGGCATCTGATTGACTAATTGGATGAGTGAAAGCGTGTCTTAATTCCATTCAACTTGAGAGAATGGTTAGCGACTTTGACTTATGCTAACCATCCTTAACTTAATTATTGGTTTTGTTAGATTATTGTTAATTGACTTTAAAGTGTTTATTAATTACTGTGCTTGTTATCCATGAACTTCTTTTAAATATGATATTTGATTGACTGACTAACTGAGTACAAACCTGTCTTAGTTCAATTTAAATTAAAATAATGGTTATTATATTTGGCTTATGTTGATCATATTTACTTGGACTTGATTTTATTTAAAAGTAATCAATGACCTTGGCTTGATGCTGATTTACCTTACCTTAATTGACCTCATGTTGGCTTTCTTGGCTTAAGCTAACATAAGTAATTTGATCTTGATTTGAATTTGGATTGAGATTACTTGGTTGCTTTTAGTTCAATCCCAGACAATGTGATTTGAATAATCTTGATTAAGTTACTTAATCTTTGAATTTGAATTTATTTGGTTTAGCTTCTATTTCAACTTGATTCAAAATGACTTGATTTGATTTGAACCTCATTTAGGTTTTTGATTCTGGTTCATACTTGATCATGGTTAGACTTTGATTTAGTTAAAAGTTGGTTTAATTCATATTTTGTTTTGGTTCAAGTCTAGTTCTAGTTCAAATTTTGTTCGAATCAAACTTAGTTTTGGTTCAAATATGGTTCTGATTTAAATTTGATCCAATTCAAACTTGATTTTGTTTTGAGTCTAGCTAGTTCAAACTTGTTTTATTGCAGACTTGATCTTGGTTGGAGTCTAGTTCTGATTTAAATTTAATACAATGCAAACTTGGTTTTGGTTCAAGTCTAGTTCTACTTCAAACTTGGTACAGTTTAGACTTTATTTTAGGTTCAAAGTTGGTTTTGGTTTGAACTTGATTCAGTTCAGACTTCATTTTAATCCGCTTTGGGAGTTGTGTTCGAAACTTAATTAGATTCGATTAGGGTTTGGATTTGACCCTTGTTGGATCCTAATTAGGTTTGGGTTTGACTCATATTGGGTTTAGGCTCAACCTTTATTGGATTCCTTGTTGGATTTTGATTTGACCTTTATTGCGTTTGGGTTCAACCCTTATTGGTTTTGAGTTTAACCTCTTATTGGATCATTGTTAGATCCAGGGTTTGACCTTTATTGAGTTTGAGTTTGACCCTTATTAAGTTTGGGTTTACCCTCTTATTTAACCCTTATTGGATTCAAGTTTGACTCTTATTAAGTCCTTATTAGGTCCTTATTAGGTCTAAGGTTTGATCCTTTATTGGATTCAAATTGGATTCATATTAGTTTTGAGTTGAACCTATTTAGGATTCAAATTAGACCTAATTAGACTTGTTTTGGCCTTGAGTTGGACCCATTTAGGGTTGGGTATGTCCCAATTAGACCCGCATTGGATTTGGATTAGACCCATTTAGGATTTGGTTCAACCTTATTGGACTCACTCTAAGTTTGGGTTTGACCCAATTGGATCCAATTTGGGTTTGGATTAGACCCATTTAGGGTTCTATTGAATCCACTCTGGGTTTAGATTAGACCCATTTAGGTTTTAGATTTGACCCAATTGGGCTTGCTCTAGATTTGGGTCCGACTTAGCTGGACCCAATTAGTGTTTTGTTCGACTAGACTAGGGCTTGAACAAAATTTGGACCTATTTTGGTGATTAGGTTTGAACTTTACAACCCACTTTGTGTTTGGCTCAAACTTGATTTAGACTTGTCTTGGAATTGAGTTCGAACTTGATCCAACCACTTGGAGTTTGGGTTCAAACTTGGTTCAATTCTAGTTCAAACCTACTTTTGGTTTAGATGAATCAAGTTTAGTCAATTTAATTTAGAAGCATGAGCTTCTCCAATGAGTCATTCTAGTCTAACTAATTTATTTGACTTAATTAATTTAGTTTTTCAAACTATCTTGAGTTAGGTTGATTGGTCAATTTTACTAGATCAATTTGGGGAGTCTGAACGTTGTCTTTTGGAATAACATTTAGGGGGCTATTTGGATGAATTTTGGATCCGAAATTGGGGGAATTGCCAATTTGATCAATTCCGGAGGATTGGGGGAATTGACTGAATTGATAAATTTTAGTGTTTGGATGTACTTTTAGAGTAAAGAAAAAGAATTGTCAATTCTCTTAATTCTGTGAAGTTGGTTGCTTGGATTGCAATTGGAAATCAACCGATTATATCAAGTCTTGTAATTTTGATGTTTGGTTGGAGTTGAAATTGGAAACATGTCACTTAATTCCAAATGAGTGAGATTATCCCGTTTTTAATTTTATCCATATTTATGTTCTTAAAAAAATATAAATATTGAATTAGTAAACTAATTAGACATATTTTGATGGTAAAAAATATGCATAAATATTAGAGTTGTATGTCTATAATATTTGACAAGTTGAGAAAAAATAGAATATTTTTTTATCAAAAAATTATTCAATTAATAAAATATATTTTAAATTATAAGAAGATAATTTATAGGTATTAAGATTTTAAAAAATATACAAAATATTAATTAGTATATGAAACTTTTTTTCACATGGTTTTAGTCACAAAAAAATATTTTTTTCCGAAATAATGTTAAAGATTCAGGCAATGGATTAGTATAGATTAGAGATTAGAGATCAGAGATGGGAGAGCTCAAAAGGATATACGATGCAGTACTTGAAACTCGACATCAAAGCCCAAAGAGAAGCTAATGAGGAGGGTGCCTACTGCAATCTTAGGCAAGGATGGAGTTCGTCGATAGATTGGCACAGATCAAATAGAGATCAAGGATTAGAGATGGGGGTAGTTGAGAAGGATGTACGATGCAGTACTTGAAACTTGCGCTGGAGCCTGAAGAGGAGGTAACAAAGGGGGTGCCTACTGCAATCTCCTGCAAGGATGGAGATTTTGGCAATGGTTCGGCACAGATTGGATAGTAGAGATCAGAGACGAGGGGTGCTAAGAGGAATAAGATCTGAAGGTGCCACCTGAGAAGAGAAGATGCGACTTCTATCTGGAACTGCACCATTGTGATGGGGAAAAAGACAAATCTAGGGAAGAGAAGATCACAAGAAGAAGATGGTAATGAGAACAATTGCCAGGGAATTGGGTAAGAAATTCTCAATTTCTCACCTAATTTTGGAAGGAAGTTATTATTTCCACATGTTGGTGGGTCTCATGCAATTTTGATTGGAATTATGAATTCTGCTCTCATCAATCTAAAATTCAAATTGGTAATTGGAAATTAATGGAATTGACAATTACAGTAATTTTCAAATTTTTATGGGCATCCAAACACTAGAATTGGAGAAATTGGATTTATAATTCCCCCAATTTACCCAATTTGGACTATTGGGAATTGATCAAAATAGCCTCTTAAGGGAATTCAAAGGCAATTCCATATGCTTAATTAGTATCTTGAAAATATGAAGGTGGTCACGTTAATTTGATTAGCATTTTGAGGAACCTATAGGTGGTCCGATTAGCTTGATTAGCATTTTAGAGAATCCAAAGGTGATCTATTAGTTTGAAAAATATGACACTCTGAGGAACTCGAAGGTAGCCCAGTTAGCATGATTAGTATCCCCAAGAACCTGAAGGTGGTTTAGTTAACTTGCTTAACATCTTAGAAAATTAAAAGCTGGTCCAATTAGCTTGATTAGTAGCCCAGTTAGCTTAATTAGCATCTCAAGGAGTTTGAAGGTGGTCTAGTTAGATTAGAATTCTGGAGAACTTGCATGTAACCCAATTATCTTTATTAGCATTATGAGAAATTCGAAGGTGGTCCAATTAGCTTTATTAGTATCTTGGGAAACCCAAAGATAACCTAGTTAGCTAGAGAAATACAACATCTTGGGAAACCCAAAGGTATCTTGGTTAGCCAAAGAAATACAACATCTTGGTAAAAAAGAATAATAAAGAAAAGGGAGAAAGGAAAACTTTCTCTTTTTTTCTTTCTGTTCTTTTCCATTCTTTCTTTCCTGATGGAAGCTCAGTTGTGTTTTTGCCATTTTCTGGATAGTGTTTCAGCCATATTCCTGTCATGCTTCAGCAATGTTCCATTGTTATTCGTCATGAACTGTTGTGTTCTGAACGTGTTTCACCCTATTTCATCATGTTTTGTCCATGTTTTGAGCATATTACAGCTATGGCAGCAGATGTAGGGGGCGATAGAGCTAGGCTATGCTACAGCCAAGGGGCAACTAAAGGTCCAGTCGGAGAATGGCAGATATAGGAATAGCAACACAGAGATGCAGAATTTGGAGCTTAGCTTAGTCGTGTTCAAGCAGTATTTAGGTTGTGTTCAACAGTGTTTTGATTTTGTTATTGTCATATTCGACCATATTTCATTTACAATCTATCCATATTTCAATCGTGTTTCGACCTTATTTCTATCATATTTCAGCTGCATTTCGGCAAGGACAATATAAGTCTCAAGCAATATGTAGACATGAAAGTCCAGCAACAAGAGATGTCATGGTCCTAGGCAAGAAAGAAGAGTAGAGGGGGGAAACAAAATGAAAAAAATAACCCAAAGATGAGAATCTTGAGCCTCACTTTTTTTTATTGTTTGGTCCCCTGCCCTTTTTCTTTTCTTTTTTTTTTTTTTTTCCACATGCTCCTCCTACTCTCTAATCTCTTCGCTTGTATTCTTTTCTTATGCAAGTATTTGTGGGCTTTTATATGCATTCGATGAGATAAAACTCATTTAAATTTTGAATCAAGGATCATTTTATCTCTATCAATTAGTTTTAATCGTGATCGCAATCTCATCTTTTCTTTTAAATATTTATGGATAGGGATGTTTTAATTTTTTATTTGAGTGGACAAATGTTATGAATAAATTTGTTAAGATTCAAAATTTATATTTATTTAAAAATTTGTAATTTATAGGAGCCATTTACAAAATTTGATTTTTTGGATCTAAATTAAGTTACAATTATGGTCCAACTCAAACTTAAATTTGGGCCAAACTAACCGAATTTGAGCCAAAATACAGCTGGGTTTGAATCTTTAGTCTCAAATAATGGAGTCCAAATTGAATGAATTTGGGAGTGTCAGCACATTCAACCAACTCAAGAAGCCCCTTTTCAAAGCTCCAATTTTAATGACGCCATTCCTGAGGTAGTCATTTGTCTGTCACAATCATGAAGGAGTCGATTGGAATCATGTTACCTCACAAAGATCAAGAGAAGAAGGTGAGAGCTACCTACTATCTCAGCCAAATCGTGATAGATTACGAGAAGAAGTACTGAAAAATGGAGAAGATTTGTTTGGCCATGGCTAGGCCTCCCAACAATTGAGGTATTATTTTATAGTCTACAAGCTACTTACTACCACCCGCAAGGATCAAAGTGATGGTATATATATATTATGTTCCCCTCTGGGGTACCCTTGACTCATGATTTAGTCACTAATTTCAAGTATATCAATTTATACATGATTTATGTCATCAATTGTGTGTCTTTTGTTTCATATAAGAAACACTAACCTTACTAATTTCATCTATTTTTTTAAAGACTCATGTGTATTAGTTGTTGACTTTGAATATATATTCATATGATATATATTTTAGATTTGTATTGGAAAGATCTAGTTTCTTTGTAAGAAAATTCTCGAACACTTTATTTTATTTTAAAATATTCACTAAATATTGTATCTCCCGTTCTCTTATATGTTCTAATATATGAAATTAATTTAAAGAAAGGGATGTATGACAACCTACTATATTTACTTTGTCTTCATTTCAGTTTAGAGTTGAAAGTGATTGTTTAGAACGTTAAGTATTGATTTTTTAGGTTTTGTATCCAACTAAAATTTTTATTCTTTAATCCCTTAAAAACTTGTGATTCAGCCAGATATTTTTGAGTTGATAATTCGTTATCCTTGGTTTAGTTGTGATTGTTAATCCCAAGACTTGGAATTTTGTGATAATATAATACAAATTTGAATATTAGAGTATTTGATAAGAAATTTAGAAAATATTTTTTTTGAGAATACTTATTATACTTTGTAGGAATTATTGCCATAGGTTTGATTATACCTTACAGAATAAGTCTTACATATCTACTATGTAGACAGCTATATGATCTCTCTCATGTCTCCAACCGAGGCATGATACCTTTTATTTTGTTATTTGACATTTTTTAATTATCTTATTTTCAATAATTTATCTATACTTTGTCCTATTTTATTTTACTTTGTGCTATTTCTTTTCAGTTTGATTTTATTATCAGAAATAATATTATTTTAAATTTCTTTCAATTAATTTTGTCAAAATTACACATATTTGTCTATGCATCGGAATATTCGTATGACAAAGAAATTATGCATAAAA
This sequence comes from Trichopus zeylanicus subsp. travancoricus, assembly GCA_005019695.1. Classification (NCBI taxonomy): domain Eukaryota; kingdom Viridiplantae; phylum Streptophyta; class Magnoliopsida; order Dioscoreales; family Dioscoreaceae; genus Trichopus; species Trichopus zeylanicus. Next base: position 1,781,835 of record RXID01014224.1, read on the forward strand.
AATGGTTAAAAAAAGAGAAAATAATCAAAATTTTGTAATCGCAATTTATTAGTTTGAAAAAAATCATTGTCAATTCAAATTAAGCTAAGTCTGTTTTTAAATATTAAATAAAAAGCAAAATTTTAATTTAGAAAAACTTGCTTCATGTTCGATTTTAGACCGATTTATTTTTTAATTTAGAGACTATTTGATATTCAGAAATAGATGAAAAAAATAGAGAAGCTACGTGCCATCAGCATGGCACAACAGCCTACGCGTTGAAATTCGTAAAGAGAATTTTTTTTCGACAAATTTCGCTGCGCTCTTCTGAACTAGGCTCCCCAGTATGTGGGTCTGCGGCCTGAAGCCACGTTAGTCACCACTGGCATGGATCACTTTTAGTCACTGCGGGAAGCCACTGAATCCAAATTCTCATCAGTCAGTCACGACTGGCATGGATCACTTTTAGTAGAGGTGTTAAATAGACCGTGTCTAATTGGTGCTGCTCATTTTATTAGATTGTCAAAATTATTTTTAATTGTATTTAGTACAGTTCAAAATAATAATAAATTGTGTTCGATATTGGCACTGATCATGAAAAAAAAAAAAAAACCTCAGACACGATTAGTAACTTATGAACCGTACCATGTTTAACCCATTTAAAATTATATATATATATATATATTATAAATTTCGAGCTGACCGGTGAGTCACAAGTCTGTTCTAACATGTTTATTACTTAGCAACCATTTTTAGCCTCAAACCGACCTTTTCGTGGCCATTTTTAGCTATTGCCACATTGAATAATTCCGGGCCATCCTACCTTTTTGGATCACAAATATGTGAACTGAAGAGCTGACATGGCAATTCACCTAACAAAAACAAGAAAAAGAAAAACTCTGGCTTTAAAATTCAGGAAAATTGATGTAAAAGTCCATTTGCTCTTATTAACAAATAAGAGGCGATGATACAAAATGACAATTCGATTAGCCGAGAAAATTACTTCAATAAACATATACCTCCTAAAAGCCAAGGAGGGTTCACACAATTATGTCAAACAAATGATGATCAAACCAAGCAATGCAAATTGCATTCTTACTGCCTCATTTTCTTCCCTGTATCATTTCTCTTATGTTTATTTAAGTCCAAATTTCTCTTGTGTTGAGCTCTGGAAATCTGTTGTTCTGATGACGGAGATGATGAAATATGATTTTGGTTATGGATAAATTCTGCAAAAGATGGAATTGGAGGAAGCTCCACCCTTTCGGTAGGTATCTTCATTTCGGTTGATGGACCCTCATGCTCAAACAGCAAATTTAATTCTGATTTTTCATTTATGGTTTCAGCTAGCATTTGCACACCATCATTGATCTGCAATGGAGAAGTGTTGCTGAGCGGAGAGTTGGGTCTGCTGTTGCCTTCATTGGCTAAAGCAGGATTGGAGCTAAGTCGGTCTGTTATCTGTGAAGCGCTCGCAGAGGAGAGCCACCTGATTGTTGCAGCAATCTGCGAATTATAAAATGTTTTTCCAACCTTGCCATATTTTTTGAAGCACTCCATCTCAAGGAAGCTAGCTGAAGAATCAAGACTGAACCTGCGCAGCATAGAGTAGCATATGAAACTGAATTGTTTGAAAGAAATTAACTGCAAAAGTAGACTGCACCAGTGGTCTAATTAAGGATACAAAATCAAGCATTGGTTATCACATGGCTTTCACCGCTGCAACTTGAAATGCATCTTGCCTAATCATTATCAATGAAAACAAAAATCAACAGGCTAGTAGGGCAGGTTACTTACAAAAATTTTGCACATCTTTGTTGAGCTTGCTCTAAAGCATTTGACAGTCTCTTCCTGCCAGCTTCTCTCAATGTTTCAGATACAGCATTCTTCTCTGAAAGCCCACTTTTCTACCATTTGTAAACAAGTTTTCGTATGAGTCATAGGATTTTATTACAAAATTATACAGCTGCTAAAGTTCATTGGGAGTTTGGACCAAGAAACCTACACAATACTATTAAAACATCCAATTAATGAAAAATATATACATAAATATATCAGAGAAAGAGTATTTCATGGCAAAAGGACATAATTTCTATTCCATAATAGGAGTTGACTGATACTTGTCCACTTGCTCTGCACAGGCCCTTAGAAACAGAAGAAGGGTGCAGATGCAATATGAGTGGAATTGTTTATTGAAATAAAGCAAAATTTTATACCTGTTTGTTCCCTCCCTGATTTTGGTAATAAAGCTCTTCCTCCTTCTGCAAGAAGTCAATTTTCTCATCCAATCCTGCATTTGATGAAAATTTTGATCTAAAGAAAGTACATTTTGCCTCAAATCCATCTGTCATCAGAGATATGTGGTTGAGAATCAGACAAGTGTATTAGCAAGGGGAATTTTGAAACATCTCCAGTAAAAAAGAACACAAAAGAAAAAGATTGACCATCTTGTTGAAACTTTTTGATTTTTGTTGAGGAAATGAAACTCATTATCCAACTGTTGAAGATGGATAATTATATTGCAGTGTATAAGACTCCTTCAAGAGGCACCCATGCTTGTTTGGCCGAAGTCACCATGCACATTCAAGTTCGTAAATTTGTTATACACAACTCAATAATTACAATAAACCTTTTTATTTTAGTTGGATAATTACAATTGAACTATTAAAAGGTCATCGGATGTGGTAGTGGTGAAATAAAAAAGAGAAAAAAAGAAAGAACCCCATAATCATGACTCAATCACCTCTGTGCATTATGGAAATCAACTACATTGGGCATGCCAACATTTTATTCTCTTTTGTCTCACCAAGAAAATAAGAATTATCGGATGTTCATTAAGTGGTCAGACTGCCAAGAGAATCTCAATCCATTAATTTGCAGTATTGAATCTTCCTCTTGGGAAATCATACTTAACTTTTTTCATTCACATCAGAGAATTATGAGCAATTTTTCAAGTATACAGGTCAAGTTTGGAATTAAGGATATCCATGATGTCTAAAAAAAAAACTCGTAGCTACAACTACTTATCTGGTATGCAAAAAGCCAATGATGCTGTTCAGATAAAAATTTCTTGCTAGCATATGCAAAGCTATGTCAAAAATTGCTAATAAGAAATCAAAAAGAGAAGTTTATTACCATCTGAATCTGATATGTCTTCATCAGAAAAACCAGGTTCATCATCTCGATTCCAAAATTCAGAGCCCTGAAAATCTATATTGGCACTGAATACAAACAGCTCGTGAGTGCACAAATATGAATTACAAAATAATATAACCTTAGACCATGTCCAAGTGACATTGCTAAAAAATATTTCAATTTGTAGACCGCAATACAGTAGGTCACCCAGGAAGCCAAAGTGTATTACAGGAGGACAGGTGCTGGGCAATACAAAAGGACAGGGGATACATTTATAGAATAAAACACACGAAGTTACTAGCTCAAGTCATCACAAACTCTCAGGTAGCAGCGTAAAGATAGCACTTAGAATGCACACTATTCCATATGTTTCACAATACCTTCTGATGAAGATAGGTGAGGGCCCTCCCTTATTGGAAATGCTTTGAACATGACCAAGTTCTTCCAGACGTGCAGCAACTATATTTGGACATTTACAGGCATCACATGTTCTTTGACAAAATGATGCTGGCACCTGCTCAGAAGATAGCAAAGCAGTAATGAGACCTATTCCAAGAAAGCTCTTCAGAGAAAATACCCAAGGCAGGAATTGGCCGAATGCCAAAATGTTCAGAACCTTTTCTCCAAAACTCTCAAGTATCTTTTTCCTCCTACAGCCAGAACTTTCACAATACTCCACCATCTGCATGTTCCTTGAAATAAATATCTTGCAACTAGAGATCTATTTTCAAAAATTTAGCCGAAAAAGAAGAAACACCTGAATAAAGTCTTGTAAGGACTTCTTTGACAAGTCGTCCGAACAAGATGATGTTTGTGACTTTTTACTACCAGCATTCCTCAAAATGAATTCCTACCATGCATCAAGTATATCTTTTAGTTAACTTTTGCAACTGCGAAAACAATATATGATGTAAGAGATAAAACAACCATTCTTTTTCGATCATCCAAGCCATAATACAATAAACTCCTTGAAGGTAACTGGTCACGACCAGCTCGTCCAGACTCTTGATAAAAGCTTTCGATTGATTTTGGAATATTAAAATGGCAAACAATGCGAACTTCTTTTCTATCTATGCCCTGAAATAATAATATTTCGGTATTTCCTGGTATGAGAAGTTAGCAAATCGCTTAAATTTAGAGCAAGTAGCAATCTTACCATTCTGCAACAGCAGCAGTAAATTGATCGCTCCAGGAACACCCAATAACATATTCAAGTGGGTTGGAAGCAAGCAAAATAAGTGAGACAACAACTAACCCAGTTAGCTACCATATGGACATGCAAACTTATTAATAAAATTCACAACAAATTTTATTCCTTCCAGTTGACTCAGAAAGAAATGGAAATTGGATAATATGCAGAATCTTTCTTTGCTTTATTGTTAGTGTTTAACATTGTTTTGATAGTCAAGAATTTGTCAAATCTCAGGGATATGCCCTATGTCCAGTCCTCCAACGAAAAGGGTTTTGTAACTTAAAAAAAAAAAATCACCTGAAGGCAGAAGGTTAATTTCCATTCAAATTAAGAGAACACCTCCACATTTTCTTTTTATTTTCCTTTTTTTTCGAACTGATGTCCTATTAGGAAATTTAACCTTCATAAAATCTAACTTGGTTGTTCTGAGCATCTAGGCTTAAATATAACACCGAATTGCACACTGCAGGACTTAGCTGAAATTTACATGAGCTAGTAAAAACTCAGCAAAAGCCTGGTTTTCAACAGTATTTCAAAGATCAATATTTACAAGATGCCAAAATATAAACATTTTCTTCTTTTTTACCTTCAACGGTACCTAATAAGAACAATTAACATAAGTTGTCAGTTCTGACCAAAGAAGAGCTAATATATCGCTAAGACACTTTTGAGGAAGAGGAAGGATGGGTTTAGAAGTGAGCATCAACCACAAAAAAAAGGATTAGCATATTGGAGCATCATGTTCATTCTCATGCTCATGACAATCATGCAGTGAAAGAAGCACTTCACTTGTCCATGCAATTGTCAGATGCCAAAAAGCATTAACTACTAAGAGGGCCAAAGTGGAAACTACTGTGCATATTTATCCAATATAATGAATTATCCTACAGCTAGATATATAGATCATATTGAAATCCTAAAAAGTAATTACACAACAGTTTATATGAATTGTAATAATACCCAAAAGCGATTGTTGCCACAACAACTTGTATCTTTGAAGACAGCCAATCATCTAAAACCGAACTTCGCAGTTTATTGCTCAGTCCTGCATGGTAAGCTGGCAAGGAGAAAAGGGAAATAAAGCCAAACCCATGTTTAATGAAAAACTCAACAGCAGATATATGTTACTTCTATATTTGCATACCAGCTGAAGAAATACCACCCTGCAAAAGATGGTTTGATAATTCATCACAGGTAGAACGTTCAAGACAATAAACAATTGCACAAACATTTCCACTGGACTTGAGGAGATCAGATAAATCAGTGTAAACATCATTTAGAAGATCTTTGTACCGAACTGCATCGAAAGATCATTGATCAGGTACTCTTGATTCTTAAACTTGGCATAAACAATATAAAAATGGAACAGAATACAGAATAATTTGAGAACATCCAATAGCTAGCATTTCAAATAAGGAATAACACAAAAGCTAAGAGAACATTTGTGAGGAATAACTTATATACTCTAATGCTCTAGCAATGTAGCACATGAGAGAAAATACACAACTAGAAGAAAACAAAGAACCAGTAATGCAACATCTGTTGCAAGTCTTGCACATGACCCAAACAGCAAAGCTGTCTGATCAGAGAAGATCCATTAAATAACTTCACCTTCATAAAATATGTTTGGCCGGTTAAATGATGACCGGAGAACTAATGGCTGCTGCAAGCCCAATGACTGTATCACATCCTTCTGAACTCTGTATCACATAAAAAGAAGGAAAAGACGTGTCATATTAGGCAGATTGACTTTAGCTGAAAAAAGTTTATGCGAGATGACATAAAAATGCTAGGGTTGCATATCAACATTAGCATCACCATGTAAAAATAGGTTTGTAGCCTGCTTAAGTGAAGTAAGTTGGGATAGACTTGGACTACCATTGAGAATAGGAGCAAAAAATAAATTAGAGACTAGAAGGATCTTGAGTTGGCCCATTGCAATCTGCACAGAGAGGAGGTGATGACATAGCTCCATGGAAAATAGAAGTAACTTAGCACAGATCTTTCTCCAGAAAATGTTGATTAAGACAGGTGCTGAAAATTGATATCCTTAACTAGCAAGCACAAGCAATTTACACAAGGATCAGTTTTATATATAAAGCTACAATCAAATTTTAAGTTCTTTCATAACTATGTCCTCAAATCACCCTCTCAAGGTTGATAGCCAAAAAAAATTTTAGGAAAATAATCTTTGATGGTTAGAGGAAGAAGCAACTTTGCCATTTAAGCTGCATATTTTTTTCCTGTATTCTGCTCGCTGATTATGATATTATGCTATAAGATTACTAATACAAGTTCTGTTTTATAACATGGAAATTAACAAAAAGAAACATTTGCAATGCGTGTGGAAGGTGGATAGAAAATAGAGACTACTTACTTTGGAACAGCTGTAGCTGTCAAGGCTAGTATAGGAACATCTACGAAGTGACTCTTCAGAGACGAAAGTTTCCGGTAGCTAGGTCTGTGGGTGCCAATGAATATAAACTTAAAAAGTATGTGCTTCATCAAGTACTACATGCTAGTAAGAAAGTTCCAGCTAAATTCCCATTTGGAGCACTTTTATAACTCACCTGAAATCATGACCCCAGGTTGAAATGCAATGTGCCTAAAGAAAAATAGAAAGAGTTGAAGTTAATAAAGATTTTCAAGTCTGAATCGAGTTTCTATAAATACAGGAAAACAGGCTCTGGTGCACATTATAGTTTTTAGAGCTGAGAAATATTCTTCTCCTTGAATGTGTAATATACCAATTACTTAACTTACTACATACCTCATCAATGGCAATTAGATTGAGAAGCCCTCTCTCATAAAGTGTAGTCATTTTCACCTTGAAACCAGATGTTGCAACCAGCTCTGGTGTCACATACAACAGCTTAATAGATGGTCTTCCACAATCAAGCTCCTCATGGATCTACAGGATTAAACAATGATTCAGTGCCAAATGAGAAGTCAAAAACAAAGCATGTATTCACTGCAGGACAGGGTCTCCATTTTTGATATCGGAAGTTAATGGTCATGAGAAATTTCTCTTTTCAAGTGACCCCCTCCCTACCAAATTCCAGAGTTGAAAAGAGGTGATCAAAGAATGACAAACTGAGCCTTCTAATCATTTTGGAATAACAATTTATATGCTGTTTGAGATTGTTGGCTCCAAGTAGAAGAGTACAGGATGATAAGCAAATAATGTTAATCCAACCAATAGTTGTAAAACCTTGCTGATCAGAAGGAAATTTCCTTCTTATGTGTACAAAATGCAATAATCATTGGAAAAAAAAACATTTCGCGCAAAAGAATAATAGTGCCCAATGAAGTAGAAAAGTTCTTTATCACAACAAAAAATTACTAAAACCCCAATATTCACACCTTCTCTTTAATGCAGGAAATCTGTGTTGAAGAGAGAAACTCTGCAGAAATTCCCTTTTCCTTCAGTGCCATGACTTGATTTTCCTATCAGAAAGAACAGAAATTCCAACCACTGAAAGAAGTATGACTAAAAGCTGAAAGAAAGGACAGTCATGCATATAATGTACTGTCCACTCACCATCAATGCTGCTCAGAAATTCAAATAGGTGAATTGCAAACTGTCAGCACTCAAAATAGAAAATAAAAAATTGAACTGCACTACAAAAAATATAAATTAGTGGCAACATTCACCAATCAAGGGTGAGATCACAAGTACAATTCCAGGCTTTGCTAATGCTGGAATCTGGTAGCACATTGATTTTCCTCCCCCAGTAGGCATGAGACAGAAACAGTCTTTCCCTGTAAAAAGGAAAGTTTCATTTTGTTCTCTGATCCAGACCACTCACTATATAAAGCTTCCAGTAATATGGTCAAAAGCAATAAGGTAACATTTTGACATGATAAAGGATGAAAACAGGCCCTGCAAAACAGCTTCAATAGCTTCAAGTTGCTTTCCTCGGAATCCAGAATGCCCAAAATTCTGCTTCAAAAGCTTCTCCAAATATTCCCTTTCCAATAGTTGTTTGTCAGGACGATTGGTGCTCTTCACAGGCAAAACAGATTTCTTCATTGTTCTCCCGAATAACTGCAAGTGGACATTGTTGTTAAATATCTCAGTATCTCTTAAGACTTGCTACTTTACTTCTGAGAAGTAAATACCTCTTTATAAGAAAATACCTATTTTTTGGGAATTGGAAGTCTTTTACAGAATCAGGTTTCTTTGTCTTTGCAAAGACTTTGTTTGTAGGTTCTGAAAAGCAATTGACATTCAAAACCAAGTGCTTTTCTCAACTAAACAACCAGTCAAAATCTAGATTTTAGAAATGGATCATAAAAACCTATATAAATCAGCATATATAAGAATCTAAATGCAATTCTCATACTGAAATTATTCAATGAGAATGTCGAAGAAGGACAAAAACGATTTCAAATATTACAAAATTGATGAATACATCAGAAAAATCAGCAAACTCTAAAGTAGTTTTCGATCATTCAGCGGATCAAACTCTCTCCTCTTTCGATCGAACTTGGAATATATAGCAAAGAAAGCTGAATAAAAATATAGCCTGCGAAACTTCAGAGAGTCCAATGAAATGGATAATAATACTCCGCCAACTAAAGAACCAAAAAAATTGTAGAGTTCAGAAAGCGGATCATCAAACCCTATCTAAACCAGCAAATAAGAAACCAAAAGTAAGCTTCAGATTGAAATATCCAAAAATCACGAATTGGGGAAAAATCAAGATACCCACGCAAATCGCAAACTAGTACTGAAAATACACGCCGCGAGACGAAATTGGCAAAGATAGGGTGAAGAATGGCATCAGTAGGGTCACATTAATCAGAAAAATACGCAAAAACGAGAAAATCGATGAAATTGGGGAAAAATCGGATGACGGACAAAGAAATTATTGGAAAGAAATTATTTTTCGAGGCAATGAATTGGAAATCGAGAACTGCAAAATAGACAGCAATATTACTTACGATCGTTGATGTGATCGCAAGCTGAGAAGAATCGGAGTGAAAAGGGGCTGACAGGAGAGGCGCGGGAAATGAGGAGCTAAAGCGAAATATTAACAGTGGAGGAGGGTGCTTTAGTAAATGTCTTTCTATAATCATAATTCAGAAACACCCTCCAAGTTAGTATAACTATGTTATAACCCTTGACGAATAACAACAAAATACTAGAATCACTGAGTCAGAATGCCAGCAAGCGATAAAAATAAAATCCTGTACCTTTTAATAATAATTTGCGACTAGCAACCTCGTTTTGTAAAATAATTGGCAAAATGAGATTGTTAATCTAATTGTCAATTTAATTTAATTTAATATTGTAAAATAATTAGCAACTTCTAGTCAACGTTATTTTTTAAAATTTAATTTAATATGGAAATACCATTATATATCTAATTATTTAAATTTTAGTGTAAAAATTTAATGTTCCTAATTATTTTATTTTATTTTTCTGAATAAGCGAAATTTTTTACCAATTGGGATTTACCATATTATGAATGAGAGAATTTTGAACACTTAGATTTTTTTTTAAATTTCACTAGTTGACTACTGTAAATAATATTTAAAATTTTTATATGGTAAAAAAGGAAAAATCTAGAAAATATTTTTAATTAAAGTTTAATGACAGAGATTTGATAATATTTTTATACTAATATAAATATTATAAAATAAATTAAAAAATAATGTTGATTATGAGATGGTTGTTTGTATATTTTTATTATAATGCAAGTAGTTTATTAGAAATAATAATACTATAGGAGGTGACTTTTACAAATTCGTGAGGTTATTTTTTGCTAAATTTTTATTAATTTAAAAATTTTAGATAATCCTTACATCTTGTTCATTCTTCCTGCAGAACGTAGATACTTAGAAACTAAACTATTCAATTAGAAAAAAGGTGTTGTGGGACTTTGGTTTTTCATTGTCTTTGGTTTGAGAGGTTTCTTAATATCACGATTCACTAAATAATCTTTTTGTCAATTTACAAAAAGAAATATCGCGAAGAAGAATGCCAAAAATTTTCTGAGGGTCGCCATTCTGATGCTTAAGTCGATTGTAGTGAAAATCAAATAGTATATGAAAGAAATTTTACATTAGTCTTTTACCTTAGCAAATACTTTGCTTTGTATATTGAATGAAGGTGGTTCGACGGATATGAGATCCCTTGATTTTAGTTAAGATACTCGTCAGATCCCTTATAACAAATTGTTCCAAATTTTGAATCTCGTAGACTACTTTTGGAGAATAAAATATGTATGAACACTCAAATTGTCAATTAAGCTATCAACGTATTGAGATCACCGAGCTCGATGACTCACATCAAAGCGATATTTAATTGGATCCACAAAGTTATAATTACTTTTGAGATAAGTACAATTTGAGAGCTCAATCAACCTTGTTGACGGTTCAATTTTTTGGACATGGATTGCTTTTTGACTCGCTTGATTTAGCTCGGTATATTGTTTGTGCCCCTTAACTCTGAGCATTGATTCCCTGACTCGGTGTATAAACTTAGCTCAATCTTCACTAACTCAATGTGAACCACCAATCACCATGTCTCCTTGGAAGATAAGCCACTGTCATGTAACTATCCGTTACTCCATAATAGCCCATTACTCAGGCCCACAACCCACAACTTAATAACCGCCTCTATTTATAGGCAGTAACCACCAACTAAATCTTCACGGATCGAGAGTCGGTTTGAAGGTAGAGAGAGTCAAGGAACGATCGTTGAGGAGACTTACGGAGTGACAAGAAGATTCGGGACGATCATTATCGAGATTCGAGGTAGGTTGAGTTATTTTCATCCGTTCTCTCTTTACCCCTATTTCTGAGACAAGTTCATGTTGAATAAACGATAAATTTAGTGATCATCGTGATATTTAGGAGGATGATGATAACTTAGATCTAAGCAAAACTGAGTAGAGATTAGATATATTTAATTTTTGAGGTGTTATATCGATCTATAGCATGTTTTGAGAATAGAAATATTAGAAGATTAGATTTGCAAAATCCCCATCTTCCTCTCCGATCAGCGTCCACTGCTCTCCGGCGACTGGCAGCGGGTGGCGTCCACGACGTGGTATGTCGGCGTGCGGTGCGGTGGCATGCGGTGCAATAGCGTGCGGCCCTGCTGCACGCAGGCATCGTGTGCAGACAGCACGAGACCCGGCAGCAGCACGGCTCCAGCACGGGACCCGGCGCCGGCGCAATTCAGGCACGTGGTACGGCGTCAGGAGCGGCCGGTGGCGTGCACACGACTGCGTGAGTTGGATTTTGGCTAGCGCACGGGGCAGCGCGGATCTGACAACGCCGAAGGCGGTGGCCTGGCGGCAGCCGTGGCCCAGCAGAGACGGCGGCGTGGCAGCGTGGCAGTGTGGCGCCTTGGCGGCGTGAAGGCCTGGCGGCAGCGGCGGCGGCAGCAGATTAGATTAGGGTTTGAGGAGGAAGAAGATGATTGGTTTTGGTTTTGGTTTAATTTAAAGTTGGTTTAGTTTGGGTTTAGTTTAAAGTTGGTTTTGGTTTAGGTTTAGTTTAAAGTTGATTTTGGTTTAGGTTTAGTTTAAATATGGTTTTGGTTTAGGTTAGTTTAAAGTCGATTTTGGTTTAGGTTTGGTTCAGAATCGGTTTTGATTTAGATTCTGGTTTTGGAATTGGTTTGAGTTAGGCTTGAGGTTAATCGAACTAATGATAAGGTGAATAGTTTAGATCAAGCTAAGTAATCTAAATTCATGATTCAGTTCATTGAAATGAGTCTGATTATTACGAATTGGAATTGAAATTGATTAAAGATTAGATTGGAAGAATTTAATAAGATTGATAAATTGATTTGGGTTTGGGGTAATTGAGTTGTGATTGTGTTGAAATTTGATTGAGATATTTAAATCTCATTAAGGATGAATTTGTAAGATGGAATCAAATTATGATTTATTTGGAAATCGACTGGATTGGTTATGACCTACAAACTTGAAGGACTAATCTGAGAATCAAATTGTATTTGGGACTTTTGTGAAGAATATATTGTAAGGATTAAATTTGGAAGTATTAAGGACTTGGGTGATAAATTGTTGGATCAATGGCTGTTGATAATAATCTGATAATTTTGAGTTTCATAATGTAGAATGGGTGGAAATTATTTATCTTGATGACGGAGTTGTAATTTGGAATGATATAGGGGCTAAATTGCGTATTTACATTTGAACAGTCATAACCTTCTCATTTGAGATCCGATTATGATGGTCTAGGAGTCGTTGGACTCAATTTTTCATGCTGATTCTATTAGTGATCTCAAATCCTTCCTTTGACGATGTCTTCTAGTTGGATAGTCTGATTTGTGATCGAGTCGACTTTTTTCTATCGCTTGGTAATTTTGACTCGATATTTATTGTGGCTGAGCCTTTGGTATCTTGAGGGACGTATGCGGTGGGTCTCTATTTGATTGGTACCAGTCAGTGATTCCCTACTTCTGTACGGGATTAGCGAGATTGTCAAACGTGACAGTAGTCGGTCTCCTGAGTTGTAGGGGACGTGATCTGTTGTGTGACTAGACGGGATCACCACTCCATCAGCAGTTGGGAGTGCAGCGTGGTATGACTCTACTTGGTAGGGGGTTCAGCCACACCTATATACTGATTTACATGTAGATTGGTTCGACTTTGCTTGGTGGGGGTGCGACCATCTCCGTAATATCTGTAGGGAAGTCCATAGTCACTGTCCCTGACCACTGACTATCGTGATTGTGATATCTTTGTTGATTCGATTCCTTACTGTGAGTTGTAAGGGATGTGATCTGTTGTGTGACTAGACGGGATCACCACTCCATCAGCAGTTGGGAGTGCAGCGTGATATGACCCTGCTTGGTAGGGGATCCATCCACACCCATAAGATATCCTTGTTGATTCATTCCTTGCTGTGGATGTTGATTTATCTAATCATCATTGTCGTTGTATTATTTTTGATGCTACTGTGTTAATTTTATTGTTGCCACCTAAATATTTATCTCTCCTACTGTTTGGAGGAGGTAACTCCCTACTGAGCATTCGTGACTCATTATTTGATTGTTCTTATCCACAAGAGAGTAGCAGTTAGGCACAGGTGACTACAGTAGCAGAGAGTACGTGCGCGACTACACTTGGAGCAGATTTATTTACATGTTATTCTATTTTTATGTATGGGAATACTTTTGAAGACTTGAGTATTTCTAGTGAGACCACGTTTTGTTATACTATCTGAACTATATTCGTATCGATGAAATAGATTTTAATTCTATGTATTCTGTAAACCTTTTATATGTATGTTGTCCACTTGTATTGTGGTTCGGTCGGAAAAGACAGGGGTGTTACATATCAAATCATGCAAAATCATTAGGGTTTACTCTTTTTTGAGATGGCAATGCTGAGTTGTCAATTTAGTTATCAAGATGTCACTTGATGCTAACAATGTTGAACCACCAACGACCATGTCTCTTTGGAAATTGAGCTACCAACATGTCAAATCATGAAGGATCATTAGGATTTATTTCTTTTTGAGATAACAATGTCGAGCTGTCAATTCAGTCGTCGAGATGTCACTTGATGCTAACATATGTTCCTTGCGATAGTCAATTTGAACCACTTTTCATAGTTAAGCTCGGATGCATGACATGTGTCTCTCATGATTCGAGTGGCAAATTTGAACTCCCATCTTTTGATATTCGATGGCTCAGATTGAGACATGTGGAAATCATTTGATGGTTCAGTGGAGGGTGTATATAGGCCTCTTCATTTCAGACCCCCATTTTTCGGCCTCTCAATTTTCCATCAACCTTTCCCAATGATTTCCTTGTTTCACCTTTTTATTTTCTTCTTTGATGGCTTCCTCAAACTCTTCTCCTGCTAGAGTTGCCATCAGGTGCCAAAGAAGACCCTTACTACCTCTATCATGGATGTCACAGCTTCTAGCACCATCCCACCATTGGTGCTCATAATCCTGCTTGTGGCTGTGCCCTCAATGGGCCAGTCCATAGCAACACCTTCTCCACCTTGAGATCCGATTACGTTTTACGTTCTCTATTTTTACAAAGTTCTAATTTGGCTTGCACTTTTAATTTAACATGACAAATTGCTATATAGAACTTAGGATAGGAATTTGATAACTTTAACTGAACTCTAGGCTTGCTTCGAATGACATTATATAAGGATATTCTATAGTGAAGTGTTTGTAAGTCCTCCATACTAAGGCTATATGGGTAGAAAAAGTCCCTAAATGTTTTCTCAGTTGTTTTCCATAGACATTAAGATCTTACTTAGCCACTCGTCGAACTGGGTTTGACTCATTTTTTTATATTATTGATAGACATCTTCGAGTTGTTTGAGTTGATTTTGGTTAGAACCAAATTTAATCAGTATAAGTAAAATGACATTGGATTATGATCCAAATGTGGATTTCAATTAGACCTAAATTATAATTAAATTTACCAAAAATTGAGCTCAATTTGAACTAAATTGCTGAAAAATTTGGACTTAAACTAAAGTAGATTAAATAGGCTAGAATTATATATCTGTCTCTGCAAAATCTAGAGTTTGTGAATAAATCCCTCAAAGATTCTATATTCGTGAATAAACTCCTTAGAATTTCTAGTTTTTGTAAAAAGTCCCTCAAAAAATTTATTTATGAATAAGTCTATATTTTATTTAAAAAGGACCTTACAAGCTTTAAAATTTTATAAATAAGTATTTTTTAAAAAAATCCTTGAATTTTATAAAATTATATTTTAATTCAGATTTTTCAAAAGAATTTTGCGAATATCCCCTTGAAAATTCAATGTCCAAAAATGGTACAAATGTCTTCATAAGCGAACAACTCCCAATCAAGAAAATTACAATCTCAAATACGTCAATCGAAGATATGGAGATCCAATTTGATGAAAAATCACAATCTAACAATATTGTAAAACTAAATATTTATTTGGACTAAGACCAACTTACAAACTCATCGAATATATTCGGAGTAAGGCTAGCCTGCGGAATTGTTGAATATTTATTTGAATTAAGACCAGCTTGTCGGCTTGTCCAAAGTTATTATGATAGTTGAAAGCTCTCGAGACAAATTGATTAATGCAAAATCAATTAAATTAAGGTGACTCAATCATATTAAACCCAAGAGAACTCAAGTAGAATAAATAAATAAAACCAAATTGACTTGAATAGATCACCAAATGGACCTAAACTAACCAAATAAATGGTTTAAAACTCAAATTGAACTGGACTCAAATCCAAATTAAGTTAATCTAAGTCAAATCGATTTAGAATCAACCCTAGTCGAGTTCAAATTAGGTTGCTAGCCCGAAATCAGACTAAAACTCAAGCCAAACCATAATCAGGTTAAATCAAGTTTGAGTTAAACACTCGTTGCATTAAGACCAACTTCAATTAGGCTAGAACAAATTCAAATAAACCCTAATTGAGTCAAGTTAAACTCAAATCCAAACCCTAATTGGGTCAAGTTGAGTTCAAACCAAAACTTAGACGGGCCAAGTTGAACTCTAAATTTCAAACTTGAATCAGAGCAAGGCTGAACTTGATTTGAGCTAAATCAAATCAAACTTGAATAGTAGTCGAGTTCCAAACATTGAACTGAATCAAATCAAACTTGATCTAACTTAAATTTTGAGCATCAAATTAAATCAAACCAGATTTGAATTGAAGTTGAGTTTTAAACATTAAACTAAGTCAAATTAAACCTGATCCAAGTCAAGTTTTGAATATCAAATTGAATTAAATCATACTCGAATTGAAGCCAAGTTCTAAACATTGAATTGAATTAAATCAAACTTGATCTAAGTCAAGTTTTGAACATCAAATTGAATCAAATCAAACTTGAACCGAAGCTAAGTTTTGAACATTGAATTGAATTAAATCAAACTTGACCCAAATTAATTTTTGAACAACAAACTAAATCAAATCAAACTTGATCCAAATTAAATTTTGAATATCGAATTGATTCAAATTAGACCTAAGTCTAGGTCAAGTTTGAATATTGAACTAAATTAGACTTAAAGTAAAACCAAGTCTAAATTTTAAATCGGGTCAAACTGAATCCAAGCCAGATCAAACTTAATCGAACTTAAACCTAAACCAAAATAGGTTAAGTCCAACCCAGACAAGTTTAAATAGAATTAAAATAGGGTCAAGTTGAATCCCATTGGGTGTGCTAAATTTTTGGCAACACTCTAAGGCTACATCCAAACCCATGAGAGTAGTGGATGATGCTACCATCTTGACTCAAATCAAGAACTAGCTTGAATAGAGTTGCACTGGCCTGAGTTCCACTAGACATGCTATGAAAGACTTTGGCAATATTCTAGAGTTGTGCCCAACTCTATAAGAAGTGGGCAATGCTACCAATCCAACCTAAATCCAAACAAGTTTGAACATAACTAAATTGAGTCAAATCAAGTCCCATTGGGTGTGTCATCAAAGCCATCAGTGACACTTCAGACCCAATTGACAAGTAGTCAAGATAGCTATCGATCACCAAGCCAGAGATGATTAGTATAAGTCAAATATGCTAATAATTTTTTTAAATCAAATAGGATAAAAGTAGGCTTGAACTTCCTCAATTAGTTAGTCAGAACGCCTCATCCAAACAAGGTTAGTTGATAACAAGTTCAAGGTCATAAAAAATGCCCCAAATTCAATTGACAATAAGCCAAGATAAGCCACCGATTACTAAATCGAAGATTATTAGAATAAGCCAAAGCCATTGATCATTCCTTCAAATCAAAAGGACAAAAGATAGATCTGAACTCGCTTAGCCAGTTAGTCATAATACCTTATTCAAATAAGGTTAATTGATAATGCACTCCAAGTCATCAGTCACCCTTTAAGCTAGCCGACCCCAGAAGTCATTGGTGATGTACCATTCAAACTAGTCAACCCCTGAAGCAGTGGACGATACTACAAGCTAAGGTAGTTAGCCACATCCATTAGTATGTTGTCAACACCCACCGAAGATCAACCTCAAGACCCATCCAAGTCAAATTTCACTTGGTTTAGTGCATGAGAATGGGGCGATAATCCATATCCAGCTCTTCTCACTTCCTCTCTTATTTCTCCATGTCCCACAGGATGATGCCTTAGACTTCAACACGACCAACTGACACAAGTGAAGGTAGCCTGCCACACCCTGAGATTAAGCCATATTATCAACATTCATCAAAGATCAAATTAAGATCCATCTGAGTCAAAATCTACATACTTCGGCACACAAGAGTGGGATAGCAATAAACATTGAGCTCTTCCTATTCTCCTTTATCATTTTATGTATTTATCCATTTAAATATATTAAATTATAAAGTGTGGGCATGCCCTTACTTAAGTCATGTACTATTTCTCAAATCAATCAATATCGTGCTTTCTTTTGTGTCTCTATTTTATTAGCTAGATTTTCATTTTAGGACATTCTTAACAATTGTTGGAGTAATTAGCAATAGAGACTTGCACATGTTGAAAGTAAAAAATTTCACAATAACTGATAGCATGCAAATTAAACACACTTTGATTTATGTATCAAGGTTGCTCCTCAAGGTCTCCATCATCTCAAGCCATCAAAATTGATCTCACATGAACCTAGAGAGAGCTCACTCTAATTTGGCTCTAGATCACTAAATTTACAGAGAAAAACTAATCAAACACTTGGTTTAAGTGTTTGGGTTTCCAAACAACATTGAGGTGGATCTTTGGGGGTCAGAGGATAAGAGTAGGAAATTAGAGAGAGAGAGAGAGAGAGAGTTCAGTTTTGCATCCTCTAATTTTTGGGAGCTGTTTAAGAGAAGCTTTAGGTATCCCATGTATGACTTCACCCAAGGTAGCTGTTTAAGGGAAGGTTTAGGTATCCCATATA